>JAHXJL010000007.1:600000-791568 GCA_019395255.1 Botrytis medusae | reverse complement strand
GTCATGTTCTAAGCCACAATCTTTCAAGATGGATGCACCCTCAGTCCCTCACACCTGGAGATAAAACAAGGGTGATGAGTTGAGTACGAAATACGGAGTAGGGTGTGATCAATGTGATTCATGTTTTGGGGGCCTCGAGGGGAATTTATCCAAGATGATACACACGACTGGAGATGCGAAGTAGGGTTTGATTCATGGGTTAAATTTCAAGCCAAGCTTGTCTCGTTCATACTAAAGTCGCCCCGTCGAGGATATATTCCATACCCGTTTCCACCTTCTTTTTCCTCTGACGATTGTACAGCGAGACAGCCGCCTACTCGGTCACCTTCATTTCGTCGCCAACAATCCAACTCATACATATGGGAGTTGGAAAATCGAATCGAAACTAATGGCCTAGAATACCCGATCTCACGTTTCCTCCCGTACCTCCCTAGCAAGATCTCAACTATTGGGATCCCAATGTGTGGCGGAATAAGGGGACCATCCAATGATCCAATGAAGAATATCTCCCCATGTGTCTAAGGTATACTCGCAAAGGTAAGGTAGATTTGGATTTGGATATAATGCCCAATGATACTATGCACTTGTTCGTATGAAGATACTTACCCTGCCCAGGTAGTAAGGTAGTAAGGGAATAAGGTGACAAGGTGACAAGGTGACAAGGTGACAAGGTAATGACCAGTGCTTAAGTAGGTCGCTTCCTTTGAAATTGACGCCCAAAGCTAGAGAATTTTCAATGTTGCATATCGCATGTCGCATATCCATCTTCTTTGATTCCACTTGTTGTTTACCATTGCGATCCCAATATAATATAAGCCGTTGCGAGGGAGGGCGGAAGGGGGAGAGGGGGGAATGAATACCAAATTAACACTGTTCAACGAAATAACACAATTTGTAGACATCGTGGACGTTTTTGTCGTGGTTTGGTATCACAGTGTATGTAGTAAGTGTAGCAGGCAAAAGGTGCATATATATATACACATGAATACATACATACACACATACTCACATACTCACATACACACATACATATTCACATACTCACATACATATATGTACACACACAAGTAGTACAAATCTAATTCTGAACATACTTCCGGGCGTATTCTAGTCTCTCTCTTTCTCTCTAGGCGGGAAGGGGAAGGACAGGAAGGGCACCAGTGGGCGGCATCTCCACCAGTCAAGGAAGCAGGAAGAAAAGTATAAAAAATTCCAGCCAAACATTTTTCATCTTTTTTCCCTCCATTCCCTCCATTCCCTCCATTCACACATCCATCACCTTTTTTTCATGCAACCCAGAAAAATACTAACGCGCGAGCTGTACACCTGCATAGGCCTTGAATTGGATCCCACAAAAATATCCCAAGGTCCAAATACCAAGGTCCAAGGTCGAAAAAGTGTGAAAAAGATCTGGGGAGCACTTCACGGGCTGATTCTATTCCCTGATTTATTATTTATAATTCATTGTTGATTGACTTCGAGACGTCGACTTGCTGTATCTAATACCTAATACTTATTAACCCTCCTGCTTTTACCACTACGACCTACGACCTACGACCTACGACCTACTACATGCCAACCAGCCTCGAGCCAGCCCACACCATCCCACAATACCCCTCCACCCTTCCCTCCCCCCAGTCAATTATCAAAGCAACAAGACAAAAGAGGCTTGCCTTTTGATCCAAAGAGGAAATACTTCTATTTAGAAACACCCTCCATCCCTCTTCATCCCTCCCCCGAGTTTCATGTCAAACACTTGACATACCTAAGACCTATCTACGGAGTATACCTACACAACATTACCATCTCAATCTCAAGTCCCTTTTCTCACATTCCCAAAAAGCTAGCTACTTTCTTCCCACCCCCGCGATACTAGAACAGACCTCGCAAACTTATCTATTCTTCGCCAAAAGGAAAAAAAAAAAAAAAGGAAAAAACTCTTATCAATCTTCTACCTCACAAATTTCTTCCACAAATACTTCAGAATCTCAAACAATCCAAGAGACTCCTGCAGGGAAAGAAAAGGAAACTTACATATATCATCATGGTATCATTCAGTTGTGAGGTATGTTTACTATCCCTACGACTTCAATGTCCTATTGAAACACCGATACCGACACCTGCACCCACATCTATACCTACATCTCCTGTGGTAACTCAAGCAAGCTTTTGTCTGACAAGAAACAATCCATAGAATTGCGGAGACGTCCTTACGAAGAAAAAACTCGACCCTCATCGAAATCAATGTCGCGGGGCTTCATATACTTGCCTGGATTGCATGGTACATTTTCAAGGCCTAGAATATCGCTCGCATACGGTATGTAAACAAACATGAATCAGGCGCGGGGCATCATTTGCTGACAACAATTTAGAGCTGTATGAGCGAGGCGCAAAAATATCAAGGTGCGCTATATAGAGGAGAGGGCAAAGGAAAGAAGGGAAAGCAACAAAACAACCAAAAGAATAATTCGCATAATAATTCTCAATCTACACCCGCCCACAACGCCTACGTCGAAGATGCGCAAGATGAATACGACAATTCGCAACGCGCTACTGCCCCGGTACCAGAAGCTGCCCCTTCAACGCCAGCACCCGTCAATGTATTTGATTTCCTCGTGGATCCAACACCCAATGCGTCGCGACTAGATCTTCCCGCAGCTGATGAGGTTATGAACGATTCTGAGCCTGAGCAACAAGTTCGTGATGAACCCATGAGCGATAACGCAGATAGTTCCGAAGCAGAGAATAAACCTTCCACGGATCTCGTACGAGTAAACGCAGCAGATAGCCCAAGCCTTACCAATCTCGTCGAATGGGGTTCTGGACCAGCACCTACCAACGGACCTTTCGAAACACCAGCGCCAAAAGCGATTGAGTGGAAACCAACCAAGGAGCATGAGGGAAAATCGAAAAAGGATAAGAAAGATGAGAAGAAGAAAGATAAGAAGCGCAAACGCTTACATGTTGACACATCCCGCGAAGGCGATGTCCAAATGAATGATGCGCCACCAGTTCTTCATTCAGGATTGACCGCTGAAATTGGCAAACTTCAAACCCGCCCTTCAGTCTTCCCTCCATCGCCAGATTATTCCGGTGCCGATGCTGAAAAGGAATCGCCTAGCGCAAGGCCCAAGAAGACCAAGGATTCCAAACGCGCCAGCCGTGCTCGCACTCGTAATGACACATTCGGTAGCAATTTGATGTCCTTGATTACCACTCGCCAACCTTCCCGCGAGCACTCAGAAGATCGACCCAAAAAGCGTAAGCACAAGCATCGTACTAAGTCATCTGAAAGACCCAAGATGCTCGAATACAAACCGATGAACGGTGCTGGTGATTCTTCTCCTAACGAGAATCAAATGATCGTCTATAAACCCCGTGCAGAGCTCCTCATGAGTATGGTGAACAAGGGTCCCAATAGCGAGAAGGGTGTTTCTATGAACAAAGCGTTGAAGAGATATCATCGCGAGAGAACGGCTGCCGGATTAGCACTGGGAAAAGGGGATGAGGAGAAGGAACTCTGGAGGAGTTTGAGAATGAAGAAGAATGATAGAGGAGAGATCGTCTTGTTTATGTGAACATGCATCACATTAAAATGGGGCGTCAACAGATGGGGCGGGGTGCGCAACGGAGATCGAACAGAAATGAGAGGAGGAGCATTGTGATACCATATTTTTCTTCTTTCTTCTGAGATGTATGTTTTGGATTGCAGATTTTTGTTGTTGATTGTTTGTTCTGTGCTTGCACTTGTACTTTTCTCATGCGCTTTTCATTCTTATTCTTATTCCTGTTCTTGCCTTTGTTCTTGTTCTTCTTGTTCATACATCTATCGTGTTTACGTTTTCTGCTGGATTTATGCTTATGCTTATGCTGTTAATCATGTATATGAGGGCATTGCGTGCGGGTTTGACTTCTAGGTTGGATCGGAATAGGAAAGGATGGATGGGCATAAATAAGTGTACGAGATATGTGGAATGGACTTGGAATGGAATGGCTTTGAAAGGGCTGGGCTAAACGGGACTGACTGTACGGAGATTGAGTTTATGTTTATGTTTGAATGTGCTTTCAGGTACATATTTCAGGCTGGTTGGATCCAGGATATCGCGTTAATGGCTGTGGTGTGCTGGTTTGATGTGCGATGAGTAGGAAGTCAGATGTAGTAATGTGAAGGGGATATTAGTGGGTTCAATCAATCAAGCAATCAATCAGTTAATCCCTCAATCGGTCAATCAAATGTAAACAATAAATTTCTTCCAATCTGTAAAAATAGTTCCGAAATCGGTATTCCATATCTCGCTTGTAAAAATGTGTTGGAAAGTAACTCAATGTATATAAATGTAACACGGAAATGGCTATGTGGGTGTTGCATACACTTGACATCAAGTTCGTATACGATCTTCGTACAATAGCAATGAATAAATGAGTGATATTATTTTCCTTCAGGCAACTTGATCGCAAGTTGCTCCCTCCCTCTCTCTCTCTCACTCTCATATACGATGACGGATACCCTTTTCTTTTTCTTTCTTTCTTTTTTTGTAAGGAAAAAAAAAAAAAAATAAGAAAACTCCCAGATACGGATTCCGATTCTTTTTCATACTCCTATATCTATCTATCCATCTACATACTTCCCAACATTGTCTGTGAAAAAGATTGTTTCGAGGGGGGGGGGGGGAAGGAGGGTTCCATCTTTTCCTCCTCTTTGAATACACACATACATACATACATACATACGTACAAACAGAATATATTTCCTCTCAATCGACACGTCGTCATTTCTAGACTTCAATCACATTTGCATTTGCATTTGCACTTGCGTTTATGTGGAGTTCTCTCTGATTTCGTGTTCTGCTTGTTTCTTGTTTAACTTCTTTCGTATCATATCATGCCCAAGATATTGGGTGGAGATATAGAGAGAGGTTCCGCTCCGCTCCGCTCTCCTCTGCGCTGCTCTATTTTTCTCTATATCTCTCATTGTATATCGTATATCATATACCCATATACCCATATACCGTACACCCCTCCTCCATTCTCCTTTCTCATCCTCCCTCACCCATAAACCACCCACCGCACGACCCCCACAGCCCCCAACATCGCAAGCAAAACCCCGTAAACCAAGCACACATATGTTGCGCCCTCTGCACTGCGAGTTCTTGGGTGTGTTGTGCGTCCCATGATAATTCTCTTGCTCTGCTATCATCTTCGATACCGGCTTCTAGATCTGAATCTGAATTTGAGCGTGAACTGGAACGTAAAGCTGAGGAGGAAGAGGGCGTGGAAAAAGAAGTGGATGTGGATGTAGATGTATATGGCGAGGAGGACGAGTGGGGCATGGGTAATCCCGGGAAGAAAAAAGGAAAGGGACGAGTTGAGAAATCAGGAAATGGGGTTATAACTGCGTATTGGCTTGAGGAGATGGTGTTGTAGTTTAATTTTGGAGAATTTATTACATTTGGGATCTGTTGGTGTTTAGTTTGGAAAGCGGACGGGATGGATGATGATAGAAGGTGATGATGTGATTCTGGTTGATAGTGGAGTTGAGTGCGTGAAGTGGCATTTTGTTGTGCTTGTTGTTTTTGGCGTGAGTAGGGAGATATTGTGGATGGACAGGGGGATTGTTGTGGTTGTGTCGGCGTCTCCTGCGATTGTACTTGTAGTTGTGAGGGAAGCGGGGCGTACACGACTGATTGAGGCGAAGAACCCAGTTGAGGGGAAGGTAGAAGATAGGAATAGTAATGTTGTATTGGATCTACCATTGCGTTGTTTGTGTTTGGAGTTGACGGAGGTGGAGGCCGGGAGTCTAGTCGAAGTTGTTGAAACCCATCAACTTCTGGAGAAGAGGACTGGGAAAGTGTAATAGCGGGAGGGAAAGGGTGGCAAGCCATTTTGGTGGATTTGTTAGAAGTCGTTTTAGTTTAAATCTAGATACGAAGTGGAGTCGAGGAGGTTGTTGCTTGGTTTGTATGTCCTTTGAAGAGGAAACAATGGTGACTGAATTGAGGAATATGTGGATGCGAATGGAAAGTTGCTGTGCATGAGTCAAGTAAAATATCAATACTTTGGACATGTTGATTGATCATTAGTGAATTCTCCAAGTGGTTGAATCAATTAAACGGATTCAAACATCATATTGAACTCAAACCAAAGATTGCAAAAATGGTTTGGTCGCAAAAATCAGAATATGCAAATAGCCATGAACTTTCAGGTGGAATTACACATAGGTAGATTGAGTTTTGATATGGGATTTGGCAATGGAAGAGAAAATAACATGTGTTCTTGTATGAAAAAAGGATGTTGCTGCTTTCTGAAATACTGAATGGGGTCAAAGAAAGACTTCAAGGTGCACTGGGAGAAGTGAATGGGTAAATATGAAAGTTGTGTGGATTGAAGGGGACTTGCTTGAATTCCCCAGACCTAAATTTGGAAACGTGGTATTCGGATTCCATACTTCAATGCGGGGTGCACGCTGAACAAGAAGTGAAGAGCAATACAAAAATCGCACTTGCATCCTCCCCATGAATCTAGACTCTCCACATTCATGATTGTATTCCAGTCCCTCGAAAAACGGTGTGAAATTGCGGCAATCCGTGATCCAAATCCTCCAAATCACTCCAAGGCCACAAGAATAATTCTCTCACGTCTCAAGATTTGCACATTGTCGTAGAAATAAGGTACCGGGAATTCATCGATCGTGTTATTTTGTGGTGAAAGTATTTCCTTGAACTGATCCATCCATGTTCATCAAACGTACATCCAGCCCATAGCCGTAGCAAAAGCCTGCACCTGAATGCATGAAGAAATTCCCAATGCTCCCATCATTCGATAAGTATGACCAACAATTTATCTCAATCTTCTAGCCTCACGCTCAGATTCGAGTAAGCAGAGGATGTCGTCTTCACGGACTATTTCGAAATGTTAGCCTACACCTTCCCTAGCTTCCTAACATTTTCCTTCTCGAATAATTGCTGTCGAAATGTAATTCTGGGGGGATTTAAAATAATCGTGGAATCGTACCTGGGCCCTTGACGTTACGGATGATGGAACGGGTGGTATCGTCCATGAACTCAACTCTGACTTGAGTAACACCTCCACGGGAACCTATTTTTTTGTCAGAATTACCCCATTTCAGATCCGCAGATATGGATTCTCCAAATTTCGACATACCGGTTCTGCCCAAAACACGGGTGACCTTAACGAGCTTGACGGGGACCTTTGATGCATCCATTTTTGCGATCTGAAAATTGTTAGAATCTTGGAACCGTAGATAAGCTCCTGAGTCACTCACAGGATTAATGCGCTTGGATTTTGGGATGTGGTTGATAAATTGACTCGGGGCTTACTGGTCGACGTGAATTTGGTGATAATTTTTTGCCTGTTCGCAGAATCTTAGGGCAAGAGATTCTCGTTAATATTCTTAGCGTTGAAATTGAAGCATTTCTGCGCTAATATCAATCGGGACTAGTCACATTCAAGAAGACGCCGACCACCGAAAGTACCAGGTGTTACACGTGGGGCAGAATGATGAAGTTGAGTACTAGGTGACTTTTTTTTAATAATGGAGTTTGCGCCAAACATCTCCGAGTCATATTAAAAGTGAAGTCTTGTCCCTTTCCCATATCATCCAATTATCGTGATTCTCCTTGCTTCAAATATATTTCAAATCATCCAAGCCATACATTTCTTAACATTTACCAACACAACATACTCTGCTTCTGCTTGTGATTCGAGTGAATACCCCGCAATCGGAGTGATTATATCTTCACATTGCACAGAAACAAACAATTTGCTCTCCTCGCCCTCAACAGAATGGATTTAGTGAATCAGTAAGAATTGTCCTTTTTTTACCTTGTTGGCTCTTGAACTTGCCATTGAAGCCTATTTAAACGGTTTGGAGCTCTCAGTCTCGCATTTCTGGGCACATAGAACCCAGCGGCTCCTACCCGTTCAAAGAAGCTAAAATGAAAGTTCTCAAGGAGTTATACATTGCAGACGAAGAAGAGTCTGAAGAGTATGAACCTTTCACTAACAATCACAAAAGCTTAGAAGGTAGATTGCTGTTCGCAGTACCAAAAAGTGAGTCTTGACACCATTGGAGCCGAATCCTGTATCCGAAATTGATGGCTGATCGAATCATTAGAGGGAAGACTTTTACAAGCAGCACTCAATCTGCTTGAAGGTGCCGATATTCAGTTTCGAAGAGAATCCAGACTTGACATAGCATTGGTCAAAAACTTACCAATCGCGCTCGTCTTCCTTCCCGCTGCCGATATTCCTACGTTCGTTGGTGAAGGTCGAGTAGATATTGGTATTACCGGACGGGACACAGTTGCAGAACATGCCACAGGAGTCGAAACCGAGAGGAGAGTTAAGTCGGAATCGGGAACTTCGACCCCTGTTGAAGAGGGTAAGGAAGAAGGATGTGTGGAGATAATGGATTTGGGATTTGGTGCTTGCAAGTTACAAGTTCAAGTGCCAGAGAAGGGACCATATGCGAAGCCATCAGATCTCATTGGAAAGAATATTGGTACAAGTTTTGTCAGTTTATCTGAGGAATTCTTCCGCGCGTTGGAAGCTGAGGCAGACGGTGGTGCTGTATCCGGGCGCAAGTTGAAGACCAAGATTATCGAGCTCAGCGGCAGTGTCGAGGCTGCATGCGCTCTTGGTGTCGCTGATGGAATTGTGGATCTGGTTGGTGAGTGAAAGAATGACATGATCAACCCCAAGAAATTTCGTATTAATATGTTATCAGAATCTGGCGAAACCATGAAGGCAGCAGGATTAAAGGCTATCGATACAGTCGTCTCGAGTACAGCAATTCTCGTAAAATCCAAAAGACCCTCAAACCCAGCATTGGTAGAACTTATTGCTTCCCGTATTCGAGGTGTTATCACTGCACAAAAATACGTCCTGTGCCAGTACAACGTGCAACGAACAGCCCTCCCAGACGCAGTCAAAATTACCCCTGGAAAGCGAGCACCCACGATCAACGCCTTGGAGGAGGAAGGTTGGGTGGCTGTTAGTTCAATGGTTGAGAAGAAGAAGATCGCTGTGGTCATGGATGATTTGACGGCCGTTGGAGCAACAGATATCTTGATTCTTGATATTGCAAACACGAGAGCCGGTTAAAAATGAACAAGGGATGAAAAAGCAACATATCGTGATACCTGATAGAAATTTCGGATACTGGTGGGAAATTGGAGGATGAGAGAATACCCATTTGGATCGAATCGAGCCTGGAGTTGTAGCTTGGAAATCTAGTACATCCTTTAATCAAAATTTGCAGTGAATAATGCATATGGCGTGAAGTTTTTAACAGATTTTAGATTACTAGATAATGGAATATAACCAATCCTGACAACTAATTTGTCCATCAAGATCAAATGCTTCACCAGCCAACCGCAAAAGGGTCCCTTTTCTCCTCTCTTACAAACGATCCGTCTGAATTACCTATTAGCACGCCTTTGAAGCGTCGACGAACATGAGAATAATTGATGGATGGGCCCTTTATTCTATTCCCCTTTCCCTTTGTCGGTCTCGTTTTCCTATCTGAAAATAAAATGACTTCATTTTCCGGCCAGAGAGGGAACGTCTCTTCTTTCGTAACTACCCCTATCTCCTTCAAATCACGAAGCGAAGCGAGAATAGTGGATGAGATGGTCAGGTGAGAATAAGCTTCGTTTCCAATGATTAAATATCTTAATCGCTGCAGCCCGTATCCACATCCATCACAATCCTCTCCCAACCTTAACAGATTCCCGAGTTTCTCAACCCAGGCCGAATAGTAGGGGCTGTAGATCTGGCGAGAATCTATCCGAAAATATAAACTATCCCTAAAGGGACTAAACCAGAGATTCAAAGAAGGGATGTATTGGTAATAGTGGATAGTGAAAGAACGTGATTCGGAGACGAGATGGAGGAGAACGGGAATGCTAGAATAGGAAAAGTAGATAGGAACGAATGTTTGAGAGGGGGGAGAAAATTCTAATTCGAGAATGCGAGGGGAGGGGAGACAATAGGTGTAAACTTGGAGACGAAGTTCTAGGGGGAGGAAAGGAAAGAGTGAGAAGCCTGTGAGGGGTTGAGGTGGTGGTGGAGAAGAGAAAGATTTGAGATTAGATAGGTTGTAATCTGTTTCAATGGTAGAGTGAGGCATATTCGGAGCATTCCAACTTAAGGTTGGAATCTTAATGTGAATGAGGAGTTGATTTTGGATAATGACAAATATCGAATCGATAAATCGATAAGGAAGTGGCAAGAAAATGGCTCAGCCGAGAATGAAAGGGGTGAGATGTTCAAGGTAGAGTGAATGGGGCTTATTGGTTATATGTCATCGTGTCGGATTATGAAGGGGAAAAAAGGCAAGAAACGAATACCAACAGAAGAAACTACCTAGGTATGTATCATACTTATAGGTACATGTTAGATAACCGCTGAGTGCGGTTCCTTTACACAACTGAGGCTACATCGATATTTTTTTCCCTCGGGCGTCTATGTTGTATCTATCCTAGGTACCGCCATAGTGGATAACTTCCTCCTTCGAATGTTGGAGAAGGAATAAACATCTAGGTCTTCACTGAGATATTTGTCGGTGAAGAGACTAAGTTACTTATTATGCCGTATGGCTCAAGGAAACCTACGAAGCAGCAGTGCATAGTTTTATGACCGACAATACTTCCCATGAAGCGTGGTTGGTGTATACCTATCTGAAGTTATGAATGGAGACTTCACCCAGCCCAGCCTTGTAACCTTAGCGCAAGGCTGTTGGATTCCAAGATTTGATATAACTTCGTTCGTATTAGAGATTGCGAGGATAAGTTTGTGGTTTCTTCTCTCGGCTCATAAATCAGTCTATTTCCACACTGGACCTCTTCGGAGTCATCTCATACAATGATGCAATGCAAATGTTACAATGTTCCAGATCATGAGCGAGTATGAGTCAACTCTCATGTATGAGTCTTGGAGTTGACAAATTTATCCGAAGAGTCCAGAAGAGCGCTAGTTGATAAGTTTAGCGTCGATAAAGAGCTCATGGATTGCCACAATAAAATCAGCCTTATTCCCCTCTATATACCAGAGTGCTGCTTCCGTATCTTGCAAGCAAAAAGTATCTTGATCCAATTTTCTACCATTTAATCTTTTCATTCCTTTTCTTGTCTGAAGTCGCCGTATATATTGAGGCGCAATTACTTGTTATTTTACAAAAGTTTCGTATCTTGCAAGCTTTTTAAATTTGTCTGCATTGCATCGCAGTAAACAAAAAACTAACGACCCCGCCACTGCTCAACAATCGCTTTCAACCCACCAATTATCAAAAATTTGTGTCGTAATACCGGCTCGTTATATTCAAATATCATGGCCACTACAGAATCATCTCCAGCTTCTAGCTCCAACCGTCCTCCTCGAACACGGACTCGTCGCCCAAGACGGGGCGGCCATCGGAACACTGGACCTGCACCAGCAGATGCAAACACAAACGTTACTCCAAGTCAAACAACGCAAGCACCAAATGGTCCTTTGGCTCTCAGGCCAGCTTCTGTCGCACCACTGCCAGATTCAAATCCTTCAATCCCTTCGAATCCACGAAATTCGAACGCAAACAATCGAGGAGGCGGTAATGGTAGAAGAGGTGGGCTTGGAAGAGGGGGTCGAAGAGGAGGTGGTCGCGGACAGCCCATGGCCAATGGAAGAGTGTTTGGAGGGCAACTTAGCTCAAACCTGCATACTGGTCCTACATCTGACGCTGGTTCTCTTGCTGGAGATGCTCCAGCATTTACACCTGGACAACCTATCGCCACCCGACCTGGACCCTCTCGAGCTCCGCGCGCACGTCGAATGTCGAAATCGCAAGCTGCGGATCTTCCCACTCGAACACACGAAGATATCACGAACGGTCAATACGAATGCGCCATTTGTACCAATGAAGTTTTGCCAAATTCTAAGATATGGAACTGTAAAAGTTGTTGGTCGGTTCTCCATTTATCGTGTGTCAAAAAATGGTCGAAGAACGAAGTATCCACACATCAACAACGAGCAGTTGAAAATGGAGAACTGCCACCACCGAGACAGTGGAGATGTCCCGGTTGTAACTTGCCCAAAGAAGACTTACCAATATCGTATACTTGTTGGTGTGAGAAGGAGGTTGAACCACGATCAGTAGCTGGGCTACCACCACATTCTTGTGGGCAAAGTTGTTCAAAAAAGCGGATTGGACACTGTCCTCATCCATGTGATCTTATGTGCCATGCTGGACCGTGTCCACCTTGCCCTCATATGGGGCCTTCACTTCCTTGTTTCTGTGGGAAAGAGGCGGTTTCAAGAAGATGTTTGGATACGAAGTACGAAAGCGGATGGGGTTGTGGGCAAATTTGCGATGATGTACTTCCCTGCGGAGAACACAATTGTAACCGAAGTTGTCATGAGGGCCTTTGTGGCAGTTGTGAAGTTCTTATTGAATCAACATGCTATTGTGGTAAAGTCGAGAAAACTCTACCTTGCTCGGAACGCGATGAAGAGCGTGAAAGCCAAGCACCAACCAATACGCTTGATGGTGAAAGTTTGGCCACGAGGACATGGGTTGGATCTTTTGACTGTGGCTCTGAATGCCGTAGACCCTTTGATTGCGGTAAACCGGATCATTACTGTGAGACTAGATGTCACCCTCAAAATCTATTACCTGCACACTGTCCATTGTCGCCCGACGTTGTCACAACTTGTCCTTGCGGGAAAACGCCGATTTCTACACTCCTGGAAACCCCACGAACCGATTGCACCCAGCACATCCCTCACTGTCAAGAGAAGTGCGAATTGCCGTTGAAGTGCGGGCATACCTGCCAAGCTATCTGCCATGAAGGCGAGTGCCGACCTTGCTTTCAGTCGGTTTTAATTGCATGCCGCTGCGGTAGGATAACATCAAACACCAGGTGTCATCAAGGAGTGGATGAGAAGCCCCAGTGCCCTCGAGTATGTCGAGCAACACTCAACTGTGGGAGACATGAATGCGGCGAGCGATGTTGTTCCGGCGAAAAGAAAGCAAGTGAACGGCAAGCCTCAAAACGAAAGCACCGTGCTTTGAATGCTCCGCCGACAGAAGAGAACATCGAGGCTGAGCATATCTGTCTCAAAGTCTGTGGACGCACACTCAAATGTGGTGAACATGCTTGCGCCGAACTTTGCCATAAGGGCCCTTGTAGATCATGCCGTGAGGCTATCTTCGAAGAAATCAGTTGCGCTTGTGGCCGTACCGTTTTGCAGCCTCCAATGCCTTGCGGGACGAAACCGCCCGAGTGCCGTTTTGAATGTACAAGAGCAAGAACTTGTGGTCATCCACAAACTAAGCATCAATGCCATCTCGATAGTGAGGCTTGTCCCAAGTGTCCGTTCCTTGTAGAGAAGCCTTGTATTTGTGGCAAACGAACTTTGAAAAACATTCCGTGTTGGTTCACTGAAGTTCGGTGTGGCTTGCCATGTGGCAAAAAGTTGAAATGCGGTATACATTCTTGTCAAAGTTTATGTCATCGTCCCGGGCAATGCGAAGACGCGACTTCGCCATGTCATCAACCGTGTGGAAGGCAGAAAAGCGTTTGCGATCACTCCTGTACCGATGCTTGCCATGCCCCTTACCCCTGCAAGGAAACACTACCTTGCCAAGGCAAAACTTTCATCACCTGCCAATGTCAACATCAGAAGCAAGCAGTCAAGTGCCTTGCGTCGAAAACCAGCGAGGGCAATTCAAAAAAGACACTAGATTGTAACGACGAATGTCTTAAGCTTCAACGCAATGCGAAGCTTGCCGCAGCCTTGAACATTGACCCAAGCACTCACACGGATGATCATATTCCATACTCGCAACAAACGTTGGATATGGTCAAAGACATGCTCAAATTTTGTCAAACCTACGAGCGCGAATTCCGCGTTTTCGCAACGGATCCATCGGAGAAGAGATTAAGATTCAAGCCCATGCCATCTCATCAGAGAGCATTCCTGCACTCATTGGCGGAAGATTATGGTCTTGATAGTGAAAGTCAAGATCCAGAGCCACATCGTCATGTCTCAATATTCAAGACACCACGCTTTGTTTCTGCACCATTGAAAACTCTAGCGCAATGTGTCAAAGTCAAACCAGTCGCAGTCGTAGAAGCTGCGTCTTCAAAGGGATTGGTTGCTACAGCTGAGCCGTTCAATGCCTTTTTATTGTCGAATCCTAGGTTCGGGTTGACTATCGATGAAGTACACACTGACTTGTCGTCTGAATTCGCAAATGCGGGCCTCGATTTCGACGTATCTTTCCTACCTTCTGGTGAAGTTGTCCTTCGTGGAAGACCTTCCGAGACTTGGCACACGAAAGT
This sequence comes from Botrytis medusae, assembly GCA_019395255.1. NCBI lineage: Eukaryota > Fungi > Ascomycota > Leotiomycetes > Helotiales > Sclerotiniaceae > Botrytis > Botrytis medusae. The sequence continues at coordinate 777,226 of JAHXJL010000007.1, read as the reverse complement.
TGAATCCGCACTAAGTGCTATACAACATAGTCTTGTTAAAAAGGTTAAATCACTTCAATTAGCCTCGACAGTTGTTCTCTGCAGTGTGGATTCGAGTTTGAATGTCGTTAGGAGAGAAGATGATCACTTAGGCGGTGGGTGGAGTCAAGTGGCCAAAGGAGCTAGCGGAAGCAAAGCTCCAGTGAGGCCAGAGATAGGTGTAAAAAGCAGCTTCACCGTTTTGGGAACTAGAACGGCGGCGAAAAAGAAGAAAGAAGAGCAAGATTCTGCAGTAGATGACTGGGAAAAAGAAGTGGAGGCTTGGGATGCTTGAAGGTGATCACATGAGGATTGTGGTTATTCTGTCAGTGTATACTAGGTAGTTTTTAAAATAATGAGACGGTTAATTCTAATAATAGCACCTACTGATTATCAAACCCATCTACTACTATATGGCTAGCTCGTTCCATCGCCTAGAATCAAATTGAGAATACCTTTTCAGTCCGTATTGTTCCCCGCCGAGATTGTACAGTATCACATCTACCTGGTTCATCCTGATATACTTCATAAATCAATAGCCTCTACATGACATTCCATGGAATGCCTGCACTCGTTTCTACACATAACTAGATTCCTAACGTCAAGTCATTTTCTTTCACTTCATCGTCTTCATCTAGCACTTATTTATCTCATGATAATACACTCCCCTCGTTCACAAAAATGTCGTTTACTTAATTATCCACTATCATATGAATTGCAGTCCTTCCCTTCCAATCCTACGCAAAAATAGTAGTAGTAAAATACTTAAACTTGAACGAATATACTAGTGCTAGATGACTGACCTCCTTCCTATGTTCAAATTCAGATTGGTATCTAGAGATCAAGGCCCTTTTCTGCCTCGTCTCCAGAATGATGCCTGCGAATGTGGTATTGTAAGAATTCACAGGTTATATATATATATGTTGGGGAAGACGAGACAGGCTCGAAAAAGAAGGAGGGACTGAACGTACTTTTAGGGAGAGTATAGGTTTAGAAGATGTGGGAGAATAGGGGAACAACAAAGATCTAAGAAAGGAACCGAATTACCTATGCTATGTGCAAATGGGAGAAATGGCAAAAGAAGGCAAGATACTGAGTGTCTCAAACTCCGAAGAGTAGAGTGGACACATGAATATTGTGATGGACAGCCAATTGGTGATAATCGGAGCATTCACAAACTCGATGATTGGTTGACAAACATCCTCTGATGCACTCAGAGCCAAAGGCTCATGAGTATTGCGGGCGTCTATGATAAGAAAGTATAATATGTAAACGAAGAAATATGAGAAGTAGCAGGAAATGAGATGAAAGCAGAAATCGGCGTTTAGCAAGTAAGTAAGCGGTCTGCTATTGCCGTATCGCCTTCAACGCTATCGGCCACAGTTATCATTTCAGCTCCAGGCCATCGAAAGAAGATGGATGGACTGTTGATGAGTGCATATATCAGCCGTGCCTGGTTATTTCGTGCAGCACTTCACTCGTCTTCATCTCCACTTTCACCATCACATTCACCATATATTTATCACGCAGCTATTCCAGTATTCTCGCCCCGACTCCGCGTAGCCAAACAGACCGACCCTTTTTTTCCACCTGTTGCCCAACAAAGTATGTTGATGTCGCCTCGCTTCGCCGACGACACCAACCTCACCTACCAACTCTACCCTCCCAGTAGCGAAAAGAAGAAATTGAACAGTACCTTCCAGAATGGCAAAACCTTACCGCCCCATGGGAGGGGCGGGAGGAGAACCCCCCGATGGGAATTTTTTCCGATTCGAACCAGGCGTGTTACAACTCCACCACAAGGGCGCCTTTGACCCGAACAAACAAGCATGTTTGCCGCATTTGCACTCTCGATGAAGATTTTTTTTCTGAGCGGGTTTATATAGTAGAGTAGGAGCTTGATGGCATGAGGTGTAGGAGGGATAATTCTCAACGCTCTGCCACGGGTAAATATGGTATCAAACTTCCAGTATGCAATAAAGCCATAGTAACTACCCACTGTATACTTCAGATACCTGATTATCCAGTAAGACAAATTGTATTTTAATACCACTGTCAAGAAAATCAGTGCACAGTAGCATGCGTATGAAGGTAGGCAACAGATAAAAGAGTTGAGAGACTCAAGTTGACGGGAAATCGTTTTCGCCATTCAAAAGAAAAGGCCACTCTTTCACTCCGCATGACCCCCACTACAAGCAAGGGCACCAGATTTTAATGCAGTGTATGTGAAGTGATTCCCCACGCCATTACAAACGAGATTGGTTGCAGATGGCTGAATAATCTAGCCCGAGAGGCACGACCAGTAGGCGTGTCACACCGGATGAACCGAGCCGGTAATGATCCACGAATCTAGTTTTAGATGCTTGGTGAGACCAGGGGCATACATAACCTCATTCTATGCGAACTAGGTGGCTACTAGGTGATCTTCCCGTGTCCGTAAGACGGCGAGACCTCATTGGCAAGCTCGACAGCTTGTACCGGTACCTATTGCGACATGAATATAGCCAAGTAATTGTATCAGTCGAAAATAATGTTCCTTGGTTGCTAAGCACTCAAGCTTGGAAGCTGATGGAAACTGATGAATTCAGAGATCTTCGATGCGACGAAGCCATTCTCGAACGTGGAGAATGCTAGGCCCGCTTCCTGGTGTAATTTAGAAGACGCGATAGTAGGACAACTTTGGATGCACTTGTAAACACAGCGCATATAGTCTATTCGCTTTGTAGTATGTGTAGCTTGCTAATCAGGAGCTGTGTTCACTGCGCTAACTTGTAGGTTAATGTCCACGTGCCATGGTACCTCTTCTGTGTTCGGACGCATCTGAAAACGGGCGCCAAGGGGGGTGCTGGACATGCACTACTCTGGTAGACGAACAGTACCGGTGTACGATCATTATCATTGAAGACAACAATATTGAGCTTCTAGATTAGGAAAATATGCAAGGATTTTCATAGTTGCATTACCGGCTCTGAAAGTTCTGAATCCGCGCTGCTTCGAATATCAAAAAACAGTGATAAGAGACTTTTATCGTACCAGTTGCTTGGCAAATCACATTCGGCAGGTAGAGAAAATTTAAGGAAATGTATCAAAAATATGCCACGGGAGCTGCCTATTCTAAGAGACTCTCGTCGTATTTCTCACAATGATGGCCTGATTCGACTCAATTTCGTAGGTAAGACCATTTCGAATGCCGAGGTTTATATGATTGTAAGAGCATAAAGCGCTGAATGGTCAAGCGAAAGTAGAATCTTGTATCGTGGTCCCATTCAATCATTGGTATGATGAATGCATTATGTATCATGTATCACCGCAGATACTAAAGAAGCCCGGAGGCGACAGCGTGGTCTGACTGTACGTTGGGAATGTCGTCTCTGGGTTTCTAGTTGCCGGTTCTCGTAGAGTCATTATGTAATTTCGCCTCTCGAGAATATGATGTATCTCTTCGACTTTGATATCTCGTGATCCTAGAAGAAGGTGGTTCGTGGTTCTGGTGGTTCGATACAGAAATTGGAAGTCAATGTCATGTGTGCCAAGATATCATAGAAACCCCAGATTCTCGTTGGCTTAACTACGGTTGATTCATTCTTTTCATTTCTCCACCCCCACGTTCCTTCACTGAGTGTCGACAAGAAACGGCTGTCCGAACATGTTACCAACACCATGATCTTGGATTCTTGTATCAGCTAAGCCATCTGGGGAATCGTCTTACAAGACCAGGGTCGATGAACCCCGCGATTTCAGGGATCGAGGTCATTATCCCGTATCAGCAGACATTTTACTCTGCAGCGACAAGTACAATTCGATGAAAGGCCATAATACGTGAATTCACACACCTGAAAGGAAAGACAGGCTCGTCTATAGACATGGTTTCTTCAGCCCAATATGAATGAGCTTTTGGCAAAATACGAAAGTTCAGCTCTGGAGAATATAGTGTTGTTGGTGCTGAGTGAGATTGCTCTGAGTCTGAGCCTCCATCTCCTAACTTTGTTTTTTTTTACCATCAATCAGGATCCAGGAGTTGCCCCCGGTCAAACCGTTAGAAAGCTCTTACATTATCGTACTCGGAGAGGCGGAAGTTCTTAAGGTCATGATGCAAATAAGCAAATGAAATTGGCAGCAGATTATTGGATAAACATTCGACTTTACCTGAGGTATCATGTATGCGGTGAGGTGAAGTGGTCTAGGAAGGAGCAAACCGCGTCCGACATGTAATGAAATACGGGGTTCAGAGATTACACTTTCCTTACATTTCATCTCTTGGCAAGCAGAAAACACCAAGATAGGCTTTTCCACCGTTCTCTATTGAAATCCAAATACAACATCGTTGATGATCATTGATCAAAAACGGAGAGTGCAGCATATCAAATATCGAGACGCAGTCAATCAATTACTAATTGCCAAATCAGGAATCACAGTTCTGTTGAATTAGATATGTAACTGGCCGGGAAATGGAGGGGTCAGTTGCCGTTAGTTGCCGTCACCTGCTACTCCTTGCCGTCGTCGACATGGAAAGTAACATTTGGATTTCACGATGTTTTCTTTACTATTATGCAAGGCTGGTATCTACCCACGCTTCAAAATCTCCCATCTTACATTTGTATCTGGTCTTACTTTTCTTCGCCGTTTACTAACATGACCAGGGAAAACAAGCCATGCCACGAGGTCCAACTCCTAGAGAACTCTTGACCCCCCACACTATGCGACGAAATAAGTAGCTCGTATACGCCACCAGGAACATACCGAGGAAACAATATTTAATATCCAACTCTTACCCACACAAAGGCCCTTGATAATATCATTTCAAGAACTTTGCCTTCCTTTAAGTCAATGCTGTCTTAGACTGACCTTCTCGAACAGAATCCAGTTAAATCAAAATCCCTACATTTTAAAGTAGCATAGCCTTATTATTCATTTCTGGCATACATCTTAGTATATATAATCTGAATACCTTATATTCACCATGGCGCCGCACAGTAACGATTCACCTTCACCCGCAAGAGAGTTCTCAACAGATTTTAACATGTCTTTCCACCCTCCAATAAACTCTGTCTTGCGAGAGTCGAGCAACGAAAATAGCATATATTCGGTGAACGAATCCTCTTACAGTTCTTCATACAGTAGTGTCTCAACAGAAGCCGACGATCACATGGCTCGTCCTCTAATTCCTGGCGTTTACGTTCCCACAGTTTGCTTCTTCGACCCGGCCACAGAAGAGCTCGATACAGAAACCATCTCTAGTCATGCGATTCGTCTCGCGAAAGCTGGAGTCACTGGTCTAGCAACTCAAGGTTCTAACGGCGAAGCTGTTAATCTCACCCACGCCGAACGTCAGAATGTTACGGCAACAACTCGTGCCGCACTCACTTCGGCTGGGTTCCCACATCTTCCTATTATCGTCGGTTGTGGCGCACAATCTGTCCGAGAAACGGTGCAATATTGCCGAGAAGCTTTCGCAGCTGGGGGAGATTACGCACTTATTCTACCACCTTCGTATTATGCACCTCTATTTTTGCCTTCCTCTGCCTCCGTGATCGAGTTTTTCACGACTGTAGCAGACCAATCTCCAATTCCGTTATTAATTTACAACTATCCGGGAGCTGTCTCCGGTATGGACCTTTCATCAGATGTTATCATTAAATTATCAGCTCATCCCAACATCGTGGGTGTGAAGCTGACTTGTGGCAATACTGGCAAATTGAATCGAATCGTGGCAGCCACAAGGAGTTCCAAGCCACACTCCCCCGCATCTCCGTCATTCTTGGTCCTCGGAGGTAGTGCCGATTTCACCCTACAAAGTCTGATTGGGGGTGGTCATGGGATCCTCGCGGGGTTAGCAAATATTGCCCCGAAGGCTTGCATTGAAATGACAAAGTTATACCACGAAGGAAAAATCAAGGAAGCTCAGAAACTTCAGGAAGTCGTTGCTCAAGGTGATTGGGCGGCTATTCAGGGAGGTATTGTGAGCACTAAGGCTGGTATGGAGAGTTGGTTGGGCTACGGAGGATATGGTCGTGCACCGTTACCACATCCCACTAGTGATGAGATGACGAAGTGGAAAGAAGACTTTCGAGAATTGGTTAATTTAGAGAAAAGCCTTTAGATGAGGTCTTCTCTGGCTCTAGCTTCTAGGCGTCTGATCTTTGTTTACCGTTTCACATAGCTTGTTGATTTATCTTTTCAGCTGTAGTCTCGAAGGCTCTCTTTGCATTCTGATCTAAAAGTTCCGCTCTTTGGGCATTATGGTTCAGTAAAACGCTTTCGATTTTATTTTACGCTTTTTTATCTTCCACAATCGTATCCTGTAATGAACTTGACGCTAATTTTGGCTTCAAAAACATGTATTTGTTCTAGAGTAAAAGCTGGAGGAATATCTGGACACTATATATAATCAGTATCTGTCGAGAAAACTTGTATTTTGGAAAAGAGTGCTCAACTTCTTTGTCGTGGAAGAATATGGAAGCTAGATGCGTGATACATGCACACATGCATGCATCCTATAAGTAATTCAAATAAGCAATTAAAATCAATCTTACACATATGGACATGAAAACAAAGGGTGCAAAGGCAAAGCAAGACTTTCAGCTTCGAGAGAGATGTACTGCGATCAGGAAGGACAGGCATGTTGGAGTAAAGCTCGACAAGGTATAATTTTACCCACACATACATATACCATAGTATCAATGAAAGGACTTGCACGATGACCATCACCAAATCGTTCTAAATGATAACCCTGCCCCCCCCCCCTCCCCCTGAAATGTGTTCACAAGATAAAATATCATGTATATTAGCTAACGACCAAAGATTTTCGTTTCACGTTTGCTACCTATGTAATCTCTCATGTTCCATATCTCTACATATTTCCTTCATGAATTAGCCTGCTTATTACGCCTTTCCAATTCCTTGCGCCCTTTCTCAACATTCTCTATGAGCTTCTCAAAATTCTTGGAAGCTTGCTCAGCGCCTCTTCCACGAAATCGTTCTAGGTTTTCAGCTGCTTTACTGGCAAGAGCTTGATCACGTTGGACTTCTTTCTGTAGCTCTGTGGTGTTGCGCGTAAAGCCGTTGATGAGATCGACGCCGTGGCGAATAGAATCCCTTGCATAATCGGGAGACTCTCCCTGGTTAATAACATTCTGTATTTTCTTTTTCTGCGCGGTGGCTTGTTTGCCTGCAGCTTTAGCTTTAGGGGGTTCTTTCCCTGATGAGGATTTGGATTTGGAGAGACTGGATTTTGTAACAGATTTAGCCTCAGAGATCTCTACTTTGGAAGGTGGGTCAGTTGAACGAAGACTACGAGCTGGAGTTAAGGTCGGCTTGGTAACCTTGCTGGCAGCGGCTTTGGGCTTAGGTGTTGGTGTTGGTGTTTTGGATTTACCTTTTGGGATGGCTTTCTTTACGGTTGCCTTTATGATAGGCTGAGGCTTTGGCTTTGATATACGTGTGATTTGTGATCGAGTGGACCTTGTGTTGGCAAGGTGCGGAAGATCAAAGGGGACGAAATTTAGAGTAGGCGATATGGGGCTCGGCATAGAGTCACCGAGGGTTGTAAGCTTGGGGGACGCTGACTGTGTAAGTTGAGGGGGATTTGGACGCAACTTGGGTGGGATTTGTTGTTGTAACGGAGAAACAGCTTTCTTCGAGGTTGTGGATTTATTATGATTAGATTTCTTCGTAATGATTTTCTTCGTAACTCCATTTCGATTTTTATAAGATCGCCACCTTTTACTTTGCCCGAGTAAAGCTTCGACCTCCCATCCTTCGATTCTATTGAATCCCGCTAGCCAATCCCCAGACTCGACATTAACATTGCCCTCTTTGTCTACTACGACTATACCGACTTTGTCTTCTAGATCCTGTTCTACATTTTTGCCCTTTTTCTTTTTCTCTTCGTCAGTGGGTGTGAAAATTGTTGTCGTTGTTTTAACTATCTTTCCGCCTGGTACAAGCATAGTTTTCTCACGTGTCATTCTACTTTCTCTAATACGCTGCGGTTCTGCATCGTCAATCACTGTAATATCCTGAGCAGCCTGTTCTAGCCCGAAAGCCGCTTGATGTGGAATATTCGCAGGAGCAGGTTCAAAATCTGGCACTGGGTAGTAACCCATCATCGGGTTTGAAAGGTAGCCTGGCATTGAAGGAAAGTTTCGCTGCGACGCCATCCAATCAGCATACCAGCCTTGTTTTTCGGGGTCGAAGTCTCGTGTGTGTCCAGGTCCGAACCACGGTCCTGATGGCTGGGGTGCTGCGTGTACCTGCCCCGAAAACCTGCTCTGATTCCAATCCATTAAATTAGACCAATTTGTTGAAGTAGGATCGGAATACTGTGTAATAGCCTGAGGATATTGCTGGCTAGACCCTGAAGAATATTGCGGGACTCCTCCAGCTGAAACTGTGCATGCGTTTTTGAATGATAAAATACCAAGTCTTTCTCCATCGGCACGAAAACTCCGGCCAGCATCAGCGACAGCACCAGGCTTGGTTTGGTCTGCTGTTTTGACACTCTCTGGGGATGATAGAACCCCAGTTCCCGGTATCATAGAACTATTTCGCGCCAGATTAAAAATAGACTGATTTCTTGGGCTCGTGTTGAAGCCATGAGGTCCCCCAAATCCTGGAGAGTATCTAAAACCCATAGCAGCATTGAACCCCGGAGAAGGTTCCGTTCCATCAGAAATACTCGCCCGCGGGTAAGTCGGGTCGGGGAACTTTCCCTCCGCTAAGGAACTCAAACGTTGTTGTTTGTTGGCATCGAAGAGCCGAGAGGTTTGCTCCCCTGTGTCTTTTGAAGATGGTGAGGGAATTGCAATATTTCCTTTGTCCAAAATCGAGCATGATCTATCATGCTTAGATCTCGCAGATCTTGGCGACTTAGAATTTAGAGTTCCATTGATCAACCCACTTCCCGAATTTGGTGAATAAAAAGCCGGAGACTTGGTGGAATCCCATTGAGAAAGCAACGCTGCGGTGTCCTTACGAGAGCTTTCTGTGGAGAATGGATTGGGGTAGGTTGCTTCTTGATGTATTATTTCATCATTGGGAGTAGATCTCAAGGGCTCTCCCGTAGTTGCTGCTCGTTGTTTTCCTTTCACTTTGCGAACTGAACTTGCTTCTGAAGTGGATATCTTCTCGTGAACAGATTTCTTTGAACTGCCTGTAACTTTCTTGATTGTTTGGGGCATAGTCTTTGGAACAGGTTCAGGTGATGCCTTCGGTTTGTCTTTTGCTGCCCGGGTTAATCTCAATCTGCCGGGAGTAAAATTTGTGTTTTTTTGTAGTACCATGATGAGAATTGAAGCTTGAAAATGTTGCAGGTTTTGACATGAGATCAAATGAGGATATCAATTTTCATAACAAAGACATCTTCGGCATGCAGTTTCCGCATCGGACTATGTCTCACAAAGAGAATCGCCCTTTACTGGAAGGTAACTGATAATACGCCCAAGGCCAAGGCCAAGGACTCCCTCAAAATCTACGCTTGTAGAATAAAATTGTGATGTCGAAGCTACGCCGTTCTTTTTGTTGAACATTTGGAAGCAAGGCTCCCGCCATCATGGTTTATGAACCGCGATTTTGTTCTTCCCACACGACAAGTAGCTCATCAAGAAATCTGTCTTGCCTTTTCCCACGATGGTTTGAACTAACCTCAATTGATGAGGTGTTTTCATATTTGTTGACAGGTATATTGACCGGAAAGAATTGTCCACCGGTCGTGGATGAATTGTAGTTGTCTCGCGATTGTCAAGCCTTATCAGACGATGGTGTGCTAGGATGTCGACATTGCTATCAATGATGGACCCCTTACGACTCTCCAAATCTAGACTTCAGTCTCGAATGGAGAAAGAGAATTATTCCCATCCCATTCCTTAATAGGTATAAACAGCTACAAATAGACGTCGTTCGAAATTTTGTTGCAAGTATTGGAGACATAAAAGTTCTCTCTTCATTTCCATTTTGTTTCCATTGCTATTGTCATTTCTTGCTGCTGCTTCTCTTTGTATCCTTCAATTTGTAGTCATAATTTAAATACATGAAGTTTCACACTGACTCTTCCACAGTCCGAAGATTTGGAATCTCAAGCTTAGAGGCTCAAGCTCACCTCCAGACCTTCATTCACGACTGGTACAACTAATGTAGTTCACAATGATTTTGGAATACTTTCATCATTTCATCGCCGAGGTGGGCCTCATTACTCTCTACAAATCACCCCTCGATACAAAACTGCTATGCCTTCAACGCTTCACCCGAATGTTTGCATATGCCACAGCCACCCTCATCCTCGTTGAATATCTGTCTATACTTCACATCTCCAAGACGAAGATAGGGGCCTTCATGACGTTGACACTGATTGGAGACACTCTAATCAGCTTTGTTCTTACACTATTCGCAGATGCGCTGGGAAGGAAATCTATCTTGGCGGTAGGCTCAGGGTTAATGATGGGGAGCGGTATTGTTTTTGCAATCTGTGAGAACTATTGGGTTCTACTTGCTGCTGCCGTTTTGGGGGTTATTAGTCCCAGGTATGAAACAACCTAGTTTGTTGCCGTTCAGAGGTGCTGATATCACGTTCGAAGTGGGAACGAAATAGGTCCTTTCAGAGCAATCGAAGAATCCACTCTTGCACAACTTACTCCCTCATCAAATCGAAGCGACATATATGCGTGGTATTCGTTGATAGGAACAGCGGGCCAGGCGTGTGGATTTGTTGTTTCTGGTTGGGTCATCAATTACTTGCGGAATGAGTGCGGCTGGACGGATGTCTCTACATATCGAGCTGTATTTTGGAGCTACGCGCTATTTGGATTCATTAAGTTTCTATTTTCAGTAGGACTCAGCCAAGCAGTGGAGATTGAGGAAAAAGATTCACCAGTCGAAGACCCGGAAATCGCTCCATTGTTGGGTAACGGAGCCGAAGAGGTGGTTGCTACGAAAAAAGGTTATTTTGCCTCAAAGTTGCCCGATATAAGTAAGGAGAGCAAAATCGTTGTGTTGAATCTTTGCCTCTTGCTGGGGCTTGATTCTTTTGCGTCCGGTCTTGTACCTCTGTAAGTCTGGTCCCATTCTACATTTGCTCTGTTAAGCTAATTAGAGGAACACAGTTCATGGGTGACTTATTTCTTCCATGAGAAGTTTGGCATTGAAGAAGGGAAACTGGGCTCTCTTTTCTTCACTACGAGTATCATATCAGCTTGCTCAATGCTAGTTGCTTCGTCTTTAGCAAAACGTTTTGGAAATGTCAAGGTACTCTTTTTCAATTCCTTTCACGGTGCAGTTGTTTCTAACACAGTACCTTCAACAGACAATGGCATTCACTCATTTCCCCTCTACTATCTTTCTCGCTTTGATCCCCGTGCCTTCTAGGCTTCCCTTTGCGATAACTTTTCTCATACTCCGGCATTCCACATCATCTATGGATGGAGTACCGCGTGCTGCCTTTATCGCCGCAGTCGTCCATTCCCACGAACGCACTGCGGTCATGGGACTTTTGAATGTCGTTAAGACATTTGCGCAAAGTCTCGGCCCAGTCATTACGGGCGTGTTGGCTGGACACAATCTTTTCTGGGCTGTATTTGTCTCCGCAGGAATTCTTAAGGCGTGTTACGATTTAGGGCTACTGGCTGTATTTGCCGGTCACCAGACTCACGATGATAAGGCAGAGGAGGAGAGGAGAATGCTAGAAGCGGAAGCAAGAGCGGTTGCGGAGAGAAGTGCAAACGTTGAATTGTAGATGATACTTGGTATTAAGTGATAAGAAGTGGCCAGAGATAATCCCAATTTCACTTCAGTTAGGGGTACAACAATGTGTTACGTGGGCGGTTTACCAATCATTATCTGGTCTTTGAAGTAAGAGTTTATCTGAACGATTTTATAGATTTCCACTAACGAAATCATGGGGCATTTTAAAAAACTACCTGTAAACACAACCCCGTGCCTGATTCCGTTTGTCCTCTGCTCCAACCAGACTATAGAAATTCCTTCAACGCGATGACAATAAAGTCGAAATTGATTTTCCTAATCTCGAAGACATCAGAGATGAGACAAACGTAACCCCTTCATTAAGCTACTTCTTCATAACTTAACTTTTTATGAATCCGGGGGGTTTTTGAGACCTTTGTTGAAATTTCCTGGATAACGGATTCTGATGATATTAATCCCCCCCTCCCACGATGTTTCGCTGTGATATTGGGTGTGGTAAATGTGCAGTATTGGTCTGAAAATATTGTACAATTACTTGGAAAGTTTGTAGACGGACATTAATACCAATTACCATCCCATCCTCTGTCTCTCCGAATCCCCTCATCTTGCATAGGTATCTATATAGTTTTTCTTGACGAAATTGAGTAACACTTTCGAAATCTTGTTTTTTTACTGCAGCACCCCTTACCTTTGCTTGATTATTTGTTGAGAAGCTCGCTTCTGACATCTCGAGCCCCCTTCTATATCGAATGAATGTTCGAGATTGTCGCGTGAGGTAATGCAGACTTGGTGGGCTTAATTTGTCCTGATTTTACTTACCATCTCGTAATACGGAATCAAACTACCACAGTATGCAATAAGATATGGGAGACATCAATTTGAGTACCCAACTTCAAGGACACTGGTATGATACGATTGGAGAGATGTCATCATGCAATTGATCCCATCCATGCAAAAGTAAGCGAAGAATGGCGAAAAGGGGCAGGAGCGGCCACTAGCGCTCCTGGGAAATATCCTTCGATCCATTACTTCACATCTGTTTCACCTTTAACTGTGTTTTATACAACAGAATAAAGGGTCAGGATATTCAGGCAATTCCAATATATTCGGAGGGTCGAGCTCGCTCTCAAGACTGTCCTCGGGCTACGAGTAATCCCTACAAGATATACACATGTGAATATCCAACCCCTGGAGGTTCTTTGCACTTCTTTTACAATTGATCATCTTGCAGAAGGCGTCGAATGATTCCAACCCGGTAACCGAAAAATTCTTTGAAGCCCACTCCTCGATTCGTTCCGTCATGTTTCAACTGCCAGGCGCGCTAGAGACTTTGCGGGACTAAAGTTGCCGTTCAATAATTTCTTGGTGCAAATGATATAATCAATAGCTCTTAGCTTCAAGTGTTGTACAATATAGCGTGCATAAATGTCAGGTTTGAAAAGTGACAGTAAAAGGATTTGGTAACCCTCTGCCGTTGCTTTTTGAATGTCGCCTCGCGGTTTGTTTAGGGGGAATACTCTTGCTGCTCATCTTGATCCTTAAGGATCTACAGTGCTTACGATGTCGATTTATTTAAGACTCCGAGAGAGGTTCCAACGCTGTGCTTGTGGAACGATAAGAGACTGCTTATCGTGGTTCATGCGTGATTCACGAATGCGGGGTACAATACTTGTCGCCCCGCTGATGACTTTTCGTGATATTCTTGATATTCTTGATATTCTTGAGCATGGAGAGACGAATGAGATCCTTCTAATCTCGTGTTGACAGTTCGTTCTCGAAAGCGTTCCGGAGGTTTCCGATATAAGAAGCCAGCAGCTTGGAAGCAATTCATCCACAGTTGGGCAGCGGTAATGGCCACCAGCAACGCAGCATGGCTGCCGGCAAAGCTTGGTGATGTTACACGTCTTTCATGTAATATACCGCTGAATTTTCCTTTTGAATGCCTGACTCTTACCTAAAATGCCACTACCATAGCATACCGCTCTTTCTCCACGAAAACTTTTGATTTTCTCCCACGCGCAATTTCCGAAATCGACTGTCAGTGACATTCGGTTCCAATCAATGAGGTAAGAGATTGATATGTACCGTCAGCATGCAGTAATGCAACAGCAATGAAAGAGCATAATCTTTGTAGAATCTCACCGCCTTATCCCCAATAATCATTCGGCGTTTGGCTTGTTCCCGGACTCTCATAGATGCTCCGATCACGCTTGTTGTTTTGACTGCAAATCTGGATATGGCACAACCCCCAACAATCCCACTTTCTTCACTATCAAGCCACCCGAATTGTGTGACACAAAACAATTTCAAAGTGCAATTCGGATGTGCGTCAATCTCGGAATTACATAACAATTTAACCATCCACGAAAAGGGCCCTGAGAGTTTTCCTCGCATGTTGGCAATTCGATATGCTGAATTAGCATGGAGTAGGAACTGCTGGAAAGATGGATGGAAGTTAAACTGATGTATGACCAATCGCTACCGGGGTTTGGAGGGTTTGGGAGGTTTCTTTTAGCAATAATCATGCACTAGAGGGGTCGTGTGTTGTGGGGTTAGAAGATCATGTTTAGATTAGATCATTAGATATCAACATCATTGCTTGGATCTGGATAGACATGTACGTATGGAGCACCTACTGCCGCTAGACCTATTACTCTGCAAAGATATCGTTGATTATACCTTGGCTAAGTGGCTGAGCAACTTAGCATATGTACAAAGGTCAGGATAGCATCATAACTCGAGTAGCCGAAAGGGGGGCTGCAGCAACAAGGATCATTGAGATAGGATGTTTGAGAGACGATAAGAAAATGTCGTACGTTGAGTGGTTGAAATGTCGAAATAGATAAATAGATTGAGAAATAGATGGGATGTATGGGATGCTACAAACTCCATAAGTTTTAAGTAATTCTTCAAATGTATCCAATGAAAGGTTTTGCGTTTCAAAAAATTACGTATAAGATATGTTGATTGGTTACACTCACGTGGATAGCTCATCGAAGATGCATATTCATACATATTCTGGTGTCATTAAAACTATATTCTAAGTATGCCTGGGACTTTCAGTTGATCAAAGCGTAAGCATTGAAAGAGTCAAACCGACTCAAACGAGGTTTGCTCGAGTAGGGGAAGTCGGAAAGCTTCCAATCTCTGTGTAGCTTTTCCAAGATTGATGACCAAATATTGGCCAGCAGCCAGGAAAATGCTCACTGTCTGCGTTGTAGACTAGACGAATTATCAAGAACTTACCAAACCTACGTAGGTTACCGTTACCCAAATTCTTCTAGGGTTGGATGTGGATGTGCCCATCGTACCGGCAATGCAAATGCGAGGTACGGATTAGTAGATTAATGTAAAAATAATTATTTCTGTTTGATAGAGATATCGGTCGGATCTTATATTGGTCCCTTCGCCTTATCTTGCAGCATGAAAAAAAAGGACGCCAAAGCTACGTCTTTAAAACATGGGAGAACGTGTTGACAACGCGGGATTGACTAGCTATTTGTCCTGCTAATCATTTAACTTACTCACTTACTCAGTTACTCTTATTATTACCATCTAGTTTGGTAACAGTTCGGCCAATATCATCCGGATTCTGGGCTTCTCTTACGAAAGTACTGTTTCTAGTAAATGCAGATCTAGCTTTCATCTCTCCATATCTCCTAAGCTTCTAATTTCCTTTTCTTTCTTCTCATCAAGTTCTTCTTACCAATATCATTCAGTGTTTCTGAAACATCTAATACGCTCCTGTTGAATTCCTTTCCTCATCAATGACGTGGGAATCTATCCATCATCTCATCCTGCTTCAATCACTAGCTGGCACATGCAGTAGTGATAGTCACTGAATCTAGTCAGCAACTTTAACAATTCTCTTTAAGTTCCAGGCCAACCTGAGTCTTTCGGACATACGGGGAGAAGGGAACTCTGGAGTGAATAAAAGGCTTTTAATATTTACCATTATCAGTAAAAATATTCTATTTGCGGTTGATTTTACCATACCCAAGCTTTCTTATCTACCCGTTCAACACAGACCGGGAACTTGCAGATTCTCAGTGCAGACGACACCACAATTTTCCCACATCAAACTCCGATAAGCTCTTTTAAGAATATCCGGATTACGGGACCTCAAGCATACAAGAGATATTTGACAGGCAATAGAGTGGAGATACATATCGATAAGCGTATCTGATAATCTATCCCTCAAACCACTCACATCTTTTGGAGTATCATATCTTCTTCTATCTTGCTGGACTTCCCCTTTTGAGGCAACTTTATGCATCACTAGACCGTTCCTATACGCTATCATATCCTCGGCCATCCATCGCGCTTCTCCGAGAACAGGGGACTACGCCAAAAATCCCGTTTCTCATCCATCTTCCCTGGCAGCTGCAGTATCGGCGGTACCAACCCCAGGGTCTAGAGCAGGTCATCGGGTTAACACAGACTTACGGAACCTGATTGTTGACGATCTCGGCGGATATTGTTCCACTAAAGTCTTATTACGCAGTAGCCATCATGTCGACTCCAACTTCTATAGCACGTACTGCCCCAATTGCCATTGCTTCCAAGAAACCTCATCTAGATACAATTCTCGATACTCCTAACAATTCGTCAAACGGCAGAGATATCTCTAGTTTGTCAACCAGTGTGAGTAGCGTGGCATCGATGGATCTAGGAAATAACATGAGAAGTCGAAAGGATAGACCGTGTGATGCTTGTAGGAGGAGGAAGAGTAGATGTGTAATCAATGAAGGGCAGTCCACGTGTGTTCTTTGCCAATTTCATTCTCAGGATTGCACCTTTTTGTCAAGTCCACAGCCGAGAAAGAGAAAATTGAATGCGGATGGGAAAGAAGAATCTATTGCTAAAAGAAGGTATGTGAAATTATGTTCAATAATTCATGTATTTTTAAATCGCGGCTGACAGGTTCACAGATCTCCTGATAGGAATTTCGAAAGGTCCAGACCCCACGAGTCTAGTATATCTAGTACTGGTGCTACCAATTCACTGACCGAGGATTTGGCAAATATTGGGGGTCCAACGTTGTTAAAGCGAACGTTGGGGTTACAGCATGATCGATTCAGTAAATATATTGGTCCAACTACAGATTTCGAGCCTTCACTCATTGATTTATCACCATTTGATCCACAAGACGAGAGTTTGTTATCGAGAGGGACATTAAGAAAAGTGAGCGATGTTGATACGTTTTTAATGCTTCCGGATCATACGACTCCCGGTCATGAACATCAAATTGAAGATGTGGATGCGATTGAGGACCTGGTGGCGCCACACGGTCCCATACTACTGGATTTATATTTTCGTATCATTCATCCGAACTTCCCCATCCTTCAGAAGAATGTATTTTGGGAGAAGTACAACAGATCTTACCGAGAATTTTCTCCGCCTCTTTTGGCTGCCGTATACATTCTCGCGATAAATTGGTGGGATCACAGTGAAGAACTTGCACATCTGCCTAGGCCCGACCTTAAGGAGCTGGAAAGATTAGCAAGAGTGACATTGTCGGATGCTATGAACAGACCCAAACTATCAACCGTACAAGCCGGACTCTTACTATCTCAAGCCCCAGAAGGTGACCAATGGGCACCAACCGCACAACTCGTAGCCATTTCCCAAGAATTAGGTCTTCATCTCGACTGTTCGAATTGGAAAATCCCGCCATGGGAACGCGGACTTCGCAAACGTCTCGCTTGGGCATTATATATGCAAGATAAATGGGGATCTTTAGTGCATGGACGACCGTCCCATATATTCGCTACGAATTGGGCTGTCCTTCCCTTATCCCAGAATGATTTTCCGGATATCGAACACGATGAGACTAATGACGAGCAAAGTGCCGAACACGATCGCGGCAGACAACTTTTCTGTCAAATGATAGCCCTCTCCCTGATTCTCTCCGAAGTTTTAGATACCTTCTATACGCTATCTGCTATGTCTAATGTGGCCAATGCTGGGGCTCAAGGCACAGTCCTTGTCCTTCAGCTCGCGAAGCCCGTGCAGCTCAAACTCAAAGATTGGTATTCGGCACTACCTGCTTGTCTCCGTATGGACGCTCCTCCCACCTCTTCGAAACTATCCCTATCCTCCACCGGTTTCCTGCATCTCGCGTATTTTGCAACGGAAATCACCCTTCATCGTCGCATCATCCGTTCCTTGACGCCTCCCCCGAATTCATCGCACACTCACATCAAAATCGAAGGACAATCGTCTCCCGTCCAACCAGATCCTTATATCCAACACATCTGTCGTAGTGCAGCAAAAACCCGCTTAATATCCGCCATGGATTTCGTGAACCGACTCACGACTAGTCATCTGAGGTCCTTCTGGTACTTCGCAAGTAAGACGAACTTTGCACTGATAGGAACTTTTGGATCGTTGTTGTGGGCAACGGCGCCGGGAAGAGAGGAGGCTGAGTGGTATAGAAGGAGGCTAGGAGAATATAGGTGGACTTTAGGAGTCAGCTGTAAAGGAGGCGAGCTGACAAGATGGGCTATGGGCATGTTGGATACGAGTACAGGGTTATTAAAGGGGTTGCCTGAGAAACCAGCTTTGAGTAGAGTGGGGAGTGTAGGAGAAGGGATGGAGGCAAGCGGGGGCCCAAGAAGAATGTCTGGCAACCCGTTGGGATTTGTAGGCGGGAGTCTGCCCACTGGGTTTGGAAGCATAGGAATGGGACTTGGAGGCGGTACTGGGTTTGGGATTGAAGGGACAGGAAGCAGAATGAATGGGAGAATAGCCGCCGGTATTGATGAAGAAATGACAGGTTTAGCAGAAAGCAGTGGGTTAGTTAGCCCAAGTACGAGTGTTAGTAGTAGTGAGGAGAGCAGAGGCGAACGCTATGACGGTTACATATTGCCTCATCCGAGATTTGTGGATGAGAGGTATCAGGATTGATACGATTTTCTCTTTGGGAGACGTGGGTTTAAAAACAGCAAGGGTAGGGGTTATTTACGAAGTCATGAACATTTTAGTAATGCGAAGACGAAGACAAGATGGATGGATTTGCATAAGTGCGTTTTGTTTGGGCTTACGAGGATATCCTGGTGTGTTTGCGTATTATAGATTGGACACCACATGCGATGTACGTGCATTGAATCAAACAGCAATTCGTTTTTATACAACACTTCATTTCATGCCTGTGTCTCTGAACTCGTGATGAATTATTTGTAACACCTGTATAGTGTGGATGGGAAGGTAAACCCCGTGTAAGGAAGTGCGAGGTGAAAATAATGCTATTCTATTTCAGAGAACCACAATTATTACATGACATGGAATATCATTCATATTTTCTTGTAACAATTTGGGAAGAATATGACCGTCGATTGTTATGCATGTGTATATGTATGTATACAAATTGATGTATTAATGAGTGTGGTTGGAGTGTACCGCGGGAAAAGAACGAGATGGATGAATTTGGCTTTTAACTTGCAGGAAAGAAAAAATGTAGCGCAAAGTTCAGAGACAATAGAACGAACATACTTATAACAAGTTGGTAATGAGTTCACACAAGAGTATGAGAAACTACAGGTCTTTTTATGGATGTATCAGTCTTTAATATGGTTTAGAGTGCCTAAAGATATCCTGTTCTAATACATTCACTAGACGCGTCGTTGTACCCCCTTCATTGAACTCCATAAGCGAGAACAGGAGGGAATCGATGACATCGCGAATCTCTTTAAGGTTAATTGGCGACAAGGTATTGCAGGAGATCCCCAGTTAAGCTGAATAATAGTTAATTCATCGTTCGGCTGAAATTAATTCGATTTGAGTAGCGAATTTGCAACCCTACTACTTTAGTAAAGCAACATGCCGGTACTGAACAATGAGAGATCATATGATTATCGCATGGACAAGAAGAATTGCGAACTTCATCTCCTAATATTCAAAGATTTTCTGGTGCGCGATGTCTTCTCTCTCAACGCAATTGCGCTGGGTTTACACGCCTTTGCGAGGAGATCATTTTAACCATACCAGTGTATCACTAGGCATTCTACGTTATTAAGTGTCTTCAGATATGTTTAAACAATGAAATCGTAATGGCATAGCTGGGATAGAAATAGAAAAGACTTATCTGAGGGGAGGAGAATGGGACGTACTTGCCCTCCGTAAGAAGATTAGAGCACGAGGAAAAGACTACATGCATGCTCGTGTTGACAGGATTGCTCTCGATTCGTGCATGATTCATAGCGTTTCTCTTCCGAATTTTTAACTCCTGAAGTCATTGGCTGGACGCATCCTAAAGAAGTGTGGCTCTGGGAATTGAATGAGCAAACAAACGAGTAACTCATGAGGTTGCGTGCTGGGCTGAATCAATTCTTGGGGACCACAAAAGTAGAAAATGGCGTTTCCTTCTTCAAAAAATTGCTTCCTTGTTTGGCAATGCCGGCGCTTCAAACGGGCGACGCAAGATACTGACTGACTGGGGTCGCAGACACTGGTGCTTCCCAGAAGTCCACTAATTGTTTCTGCCCTGATCGTGCGGCTAGAACTTCTCCAGAAGTCTGACGATGCCCTGATTTGGACATGGTAGAGATGTGGAGATGATCTCAATTTAGACTATCCCCATACTCCGCAATGGAGGACTAATTGTGATATTACTCCCTATCCTCCTCTAAGTCCTCCAAGATGCAAAATAGTATCCATCGCATCAAATCTGGCGAGAACAATTATTTCGTAAAAGAAAGCCAAAAATGCCGGGACCAAGCATATTCCTGGGGAAAGGTAGCTCTTGTGACCATGAACCTGGAACCAATCAAGATTCATTCTGCTTGTCATTCACTACCAATTGTCAAAGTCAGCCATGTCAACAGGGTGGAGATTGAAGCTTTAGCAATTGAACCCGATATTGTTAGGATAGCTTTGAAGTGGAATCAGTAGAATTGCACAACACAAATCAAAGAAGTATAGAGTCACAATTTGGTAGGCCTCGTTATGTCCGACTTGAGGTGATTTGGAAGAGGAAGCCAGAACTTACTCCGTAGGGTATCGGAGTTGCTATCACATATTGATTGATTTGGCACATATTTGACATGGATTTTGCAAGGATGTGCCGCAGGTCTAAGGGTGCACTCACAGGATGTGGTGGATGCATGAAGGAATAGACACTTGACAGATATATAGATTCGACAGCTCTTGAAGACTTTGGATATTGTTGAACTTGATATGAGAAGGTTATTCTGTGAATTAGAGTTCGTTCTTAATAGAAAAGAAGATTTCGAAATTCTAGAGATCTTATCGTCATAAATTACTAGTTTGCATAGATAGCTTTTAGTTAAATAGTCAAAGTTTGGTTTTCTATCCCCCTTATGGGTCCTTATCGGCACTGTGGAGTAGTAGTATGTCCCGCTTACTTGGGCTGATAGCCAAGTTTGCGGCTTCTCGCCTGCCCGGACTCAACTCAAATTAATTCGACTGAACTTAACCATTAACATCCTTGATGATTGTTCATTTGCGATCCAGACAGTTGAAGTTATTCTTCTCAACTACTTGACTATCGATCTTACAATGCTAACAACATTGTCCTCCTGTTCGTACAAAGCGCTACTCTTGAGTAATCCCATATCATAAGATTGCGAATATGGCAGCGTATGATACTTTGACCATTTCATCATCAACCTCTCCTCACAAAATTCTACGACTAACAGCTCCGGGCTCAAGGAGTAATCAATTCAACATGGATAACTTCGAACACGATTTAAATTTCGAGGCGGACGGCTTGTTGTATGTCCAATCTTGAGGGATCCCCAAGGAAAGAGGAGTATATGTACTAACGGCCTAGGAGAAGGGACGATGTCCATATAGGAATGCCCTCATTACCATTCACGCCCTCGTACGAAATATCTGACGCATTTTCTACTACTTTTGATGATCCTTTTTCCTACAACTCTGGGCCTTTCGAGTCACTACTCGATGACCCAAATCCAGAAAACAATGGCGATACCAATTCTAGCGACCCGGATAATAAATTACTCGGATTTGGCGCACCGATAATGAAAGTGCCAATTTTAGATGATAATGGACAGACTTGGCCAGCAATGAATGCAGAACTATATGGGATGTTCTTTGTGGCCGAAGATGTATTTGGTAGTGAGACTGCGGGGAGACCAATGGAATTGACCTGTTATCGACGGAATCTATTTCAAATTTCTGGGACCATTGTCTTATCAAGATCCATCACGAGAATAATAAATGAACAAGGCCAACATGTTCCAATATATAATCTGACTGCGACGATATCTGCTCTAGAAAGCATTGAGGGGAAGAGTACCGAAATTATCAGTGTGCCATGGAAGACAGCGAATGTGACGACTTCTGAGGATAAAGCTGGCGCAGCTCCACCACAATGGCCCTTGGACTTGAGCATCAATCCGGAGCTGGACCCTACATGTGTCTCCATTCCTATAGCGTGGAAGCGATTGCAGTTCAAGCATGCGACGGCAAATAATGGAAGGAGGAAAGGACTGCAGCAACATTATGTTATACAAATTAATTTGATGGCCACATTAGCCACCGGGGAACAGATTAAGTTGACAGAGATTCAATCCGGAGCAATCATCGTGAGAGGAAGAAGCCCGAGAAATTTTGACAGCAGGAAAGATGTG
The DNA here is from genome assembly GCA_019395255.1 of Botrytis medusae. NCBI lineage: Eukaryota > Fungi > Ascomycota > Leotiomycetes > Helotiales > Sclerotiniaceae > Botrytis > Botrytis medusae. The sequence continues at coordinate 754,898 of JAHXJL010000007.1, read as the reverse complement.
CCTGTTAACGAGAAGAAGGGAGAGCCAAAATCTAGGACTATGAGCAGTGAAGCCGGACCGACGGTAAAAGTTGATCCGACAACCTCTCAATCTTCCTATCGCTTCTACGCTCCGAATACTGTTCAGGTATATCTCCATATCATTCTTAACCCCTCTTTGAAACACTTTCTCAAATATGTGTGGTGAGTATAGAACTAACTATTCTCAGCAACCGCCAGACTTACCTGATTGGCCTAGCCTCACATCTTCATCTCTGACACCCGACCAGCCACCCACTCCCTCACACCGTACGAAGAGGAATTCATCTCATAATCGTCCCCCTGTTCCCAAAACTCGTTGGAAAACAGATTCCACAAATGTCAAACCTTCATCCCAGTCTTCTGCAGCCCCAATAGATCTATCTCTAGCTGATGATGAAACTGGATTTTCAAACCCTCAGATTCTTTCTAGAAATGGATCTGGTCTTTCAGACAGAGATAAAGATAGGAGTACAAGCCAAAGAGGTAGTTCTGAGAAGGATAGTGGAGTGAATGGAAATATTGGCTGGTCGAAGAAACCGATCAGTGTGGGCAGTCCCGAAGACAACGAAGAAGCACTTTATGAGTACTTCCCTTTGAGCTTGGATGATTGGTTAGTCTCACATTTTCGTTGCTGGCTCCGTGTCGTCTATCTGTCATTGTGTGGTCAAAATTGGCCGTTGATGTTAATCATCAAGCTTCGGGTGGGGGTTCCAAATTATATGGACTCCACACGAACGATGGACACAATGGGTATCAAAGAATTATGCTGACAGATCTTTATTAGGATGCCACCAGTAGATGCAATTTATAGACCTCATGTTGTACATCATACAGTTATCCCAGATGATTTCAAAGCGCAGCAAGGGAAGGGCAAGACCAAGAGATATTTTTCAGCAGATGATTGATTATTCTAAGCATTTGTGAAATCATTTATCTGGAGAAAGGTTATTTCATGCCGTTGAGGCCTATTGTAGCCCATTTGCTGTTGGCTAGCCCATATGACTATCATAGTCCTATTTATGGGGGGGGGGGGGGGGGGGGTGAGATCTTTATTTCCGTCTAGCATTGCACACAACAAGAAGATATGTTGGTAGCACCGCCGTAATGTAGATGTGTAGCGGCATAGAGGTAGTTCCTGTCATCTCTGGTGTTGAATGCTGAAAGAGAGGTGAGACAGAGAACCCCAGGAGAAAGGCTGTGGCAATTGCTGTGAAGGTCATAATCACCAATCAACTTAACGTTGAAATGGTTGGCCAATGGGTAACCCAGGCTACAATCGGATTTCAAGTAAGCGAGCCGTTGAACTTCGTGCTCATTACAAACAAAAGTCTACTCCGAAAACAGTCTCGCCATAAATGTCAGTGGTAGTAGTGGGGGGAAAGTTCTACTTCAAAACAGCAAGAGCTGCTTCATGCTTCAAGATTCAGAGTGTTAGCAAACTTGGCCAATTAGCGCAAGACTAAACCTTTTCGTAAATAGTATTGACATGCCTATTCAGAAATGATTCATCCAGAGTCTGTTCATGAAAGAATATTTGTTATATTCTCCGTTTGCAAGAGAAAATTTGTGAATGCCATAGCGGTCTGTGGGGTTTTGGGAAGAATGTTAATGAGTATGACAAGATTCGACGAATGGATCTACGAGGAACCGGGCCATACAAAATCTTGGATCAATTAATAAATGATCGATTTTGGAGTTCCGCAAACTTAGTTAGGACGAGGTTGGGGATTTTGATCACCTTTTTTTAGGACATGACAACTCAACCTCTCGCTCTGGCTATTTCCATTGCACTATCTGCATGTGCGATTGTTTGTATATGGCGACTATTTCATTGGGTTATCTGCTAGGGCTCTCAGCCTGAAGCATCTATCGAGGACAGGGCAGATGAATGGTTTTAGATATATTGTTTATGAGCATCAGATACAGAACAACGCCCACATGTCGACCTTGACAGTGCAGTAGCCTGGCAATGAATTTTCGGCTCAATGGCTGCGCGGTTACGAGTATTTCCGATCGATGTGGTTGCTTGATCATCTCCGAGACTTCGATATAGAAGAATGATATGATGTCCGTCTTTTGGCTCCGATGAGATGAGATTAGATGATGCAATATTCTGAGTAGTTGTGTACAACAATTGTAGGTCGTTTTACACGTTCGAATGGGCCGTCAGAGGGATATAGTTGCCAAGTTGCGAAAGATATACCTTTTCTTTAAATTGGATGAGAGTCTATATTATATGACTTGTTGTTGGGTAATGAGATGTATTAAATTTATATCTTCTCGAGGCCAGGCTTATGGATATTTGGTTATTTATTCCAATCTTCATTGATGGTAATGGTATAGTGAGGGCTTAGGGAGATGCAAGAAACAGATCTTGTACCTTTCACAATCATAATAGATATACCATGATCAAGCATCATAAGTCAAAGCATTCATAATGTTTTACAAAATGTTCACAACTGAACACATAAGAGGATCTTCTTTTTCAACTTACTTGATCTAAAACTCGAAACCATAAATTCTGTCCGATATATAAGAAATTTAATTCCAACATGAGGGAAATGATACAGCATCTATTTCCGTGTACAGCCCGTTATGCTACCCGAATTGCCCAGTACCGTGTAGATTCCCGAGTATATCCCAAAAACGTGTGATAATCTATTTTCAATTTTATGATACGATTCGACTCGGAAGCAGTTATTATCCTCCGAGTCTTCGACCTATGGGTTCTAGAACATAACTTCGCTGCCGAGACCTCGAGTTTTTCGATCTCGTAGCGATTAATGGTTGATGAAAGCTACGTAATTTGTGCAGTATAAAAATCTTGTCGCCATTTGAAGATAGCTCCTCGCAACAAATAAGAAATAATGCAGTAAGTATTGTTTCCCATCATGCCTCTTCTCTTTGCAACTCATGCTGGGTATAATACTATCTCATTCGCCACTAGCCAGCTCCCCACATCAAACTAAATTTCCCGCCATTTTAGCTGTACAACCATATAGACGTGCAACAAAGCAATGCGTTCTGAGTCTAATATCTAGTTCCCGCCACTTAGTCTGCGCCGAGTGTTTTGGTAGAGTTGTATTGACCAATGGTCTCCAAGATGTTCGAGTCACAAAAGATCCTGTGGCGTCGTTGAAAATCTTGCCGGACAAATCTGTCATATCCGAGATCAATATCATATTATTCACATTATAAAACACCCGAACAAGAATATTTTCAAAACGCTTTTCATAACCACATACAGGGTATTATCAATGATTACATGATATTCACACACGGGCGAAATTGCCAAGCCAAGACCAAGGACACCGATTCCAGATATCCCCTCATATAATGCCCAATCATCCATCCACAACGCCGCTGCAATGAAGCCATCCATCCGTGAAAAAATGTTGCTCAGATAGTTTCGTGATCGACCATATCGAGCACCCTCGCATATTGTACCGTCAGTCTCTGCGAATCTCGATATTTGCCTGTCAGGTGAATTAGCATATGGTCCATGAAATAATTAAACGAGCAAAGAAGAGAGAAAATTACCCAATATTAGTACAACTCCTTTCAGGAGCTCTTTTCGGTCCCATCCACACAATTGATCATCTTCGCTCATCCATCCTTCGCCCTTTTCAGCTATGGAAAGCTCTCTTTTTTCTTGTAAAATTCCACCAATGATGCTGCGTAAAAGTTCCTCGATCTTGTTCTTGAGCCCCTCTGCCCCAAGACGTTTCGCGTACATGAATAGATAGAGGCGGAAGTCATCCTTGGCCTGAAGCTGCAAGGCAGCAGCAACGCGATTTTCGAGATGAGCAATGCTGACACCTGATTCAAAGCCTTCAAAACCATCTTTGGAGAGTAAGGTTTTGATAAGTCGTTGGAGGTGGTAGGCTCTACCTTTAAGTAGCACTTCACCGGTAGTATGCCTTTCCAGGTGAGGAATGATCCCTGCCGATAAGTTTGAGTAATCAATATCGCCGTCTTTTCGACTTTCGGGACCAACCCCTGTAGATTGCAAATGACTGATTGAGGAGTCATTAGAATTCCAGTACTGACTACCAACCGCCCACCATGCTTCAGACAGCCGCTGCCAAATAAACATCTTAGGAGAGTACATGTAACCGTCACCGTTGCTTAGCGTAACAATGATATGCCCAGTTGAGTTAAGATGGGCTGATGTTACACCTGGAGCAAATGTTGTGTGCGTGCCCAATGAGTGCATGGCAATTTCTAAAATTGGTGCCATGGAGACAGGTGGATGTGGCGAGGCGAGAGTTTTGAGGTTCCAAACATGGCACATTCCAACAGCTGTAATGCAGAGTAGCCACCAGCCTCGGCATTCAATGATAACTGGTTGAGATTCAGTCACGAGAGCGTTGAATATCCTGCGACCCGCAGGGGTCCATGTGTAAATACTTCCATCTTCACAAGCGGCGGCCCAAAAGTTCTTGTTACCTGTAACTAAGATGACAGCCCTAGGAAGGAAGTCTTGCCATAATGTGATACCTCGTTTGATGGTGCTGATTCGGCAAGGGTCTTTGACCTGAACAGGGGCTATCACAATGGGATTCCGGGCCTCCAATATCACATCCTCGGATACTTTTGCGCCTTCATCAGACCCTCCAGCACCATTACCATTTGCTGATGCAAGATTGCCGCGGTTGAGTGATCTGACGACGTGGCTTCTAATTTTTGGCACTGCTAAGCGTACCTGACTAACCGACAGAGATGGGTTGACAACAGCTGGCCGAATGAATTCTGGGGTTGGGACAACGCCATTGACCGGTGGTATTGGTAAAGCATTTTCCAATCCACTAACCCCATTGATTACTATTGGAACGGGTCCAGAAGCTGGTGCTGATCGCTTGTTAGGATATTCATCATCATCTTCTTCTTCATCACCTTCCATGACAATGGCTTTCCTCTTATTTCCTAACAGCATGGCCGTGAGACCACCTCTTGGGAGCCCATCGTAAGGTTTGGATAAATCTAATATTGATACCGGTGCTTCGTTCTGAACATTGTTGGAACTCGACGCCATGAGCTGAGATTGGGGTAAAGATGATAATCCTGTACTTGACGCAGAGACAAGTAAGGGCGCTACACGCTTTTTCCCCTCTTTCGTAATTGTAACTCGTTGTTTTAAAGCGTCCAATCTTTCTGCATTGGGATCAGCTGGAGCTGGCTGTTGGGTCTCTGGTTGTTGTGAAGCCTTGCCATTCGTAGTTGGGGCTGCATTGATTACCCCGGCCATTGGGGTTGACGACGAATTTCCATTATTGACCGCTACTGGACCAGAGCCTCCCATCAGAGCGCTCATCTTTCCTTCTGTTTTTTGACGTTCATCGGCCCTGCTTATCTCTTCCAATTGGATTGATGACACGTCTTCAACAACACCAGCGCCTTTTCGATTGCCACCAAATTTATTCAAAGCTTTCTCATTTTCAATCAATGGTGCAATATGTCCTAGCTCGCCCTTCAAGAAGTGTGCAGCGATTATCGTTCCATCTAAACTCGCGACGAAGAGAGAAAGTCCATCTGGTGACCAAGCAAGATCGGAAATTGACTTTCTGGCCAATTGTTGGCAAATGAGTAATGGCCGGGAGCTGCTGGTATTCCAAATACTCAAACTTTTATCCTGTCCAGCACAGGCGATTACCGTAACCAGAGGCTGTGTACTGTAACCATTTTGATCTGTAGTTTCCGAGGTGAACTCGTTCTTGCTAAACAAACGAGGCGAAAATGTGCAAACCTCCACCGGACCTTCGTGGCCAATTAAATTGATGTCACTATCCCAGGCTCCTCGATTCACAATTGCAACGGAGCTCACAGGCCCATTGACTGCATTTGCTGCGGCTATGTGGTTACCATCTGGAGACCAAGAACATCTTCGGAAATATGTCGTGAGAGGTGACGAATTAAATGGTGCCGCTATTGAGTGCTCAAAAGTAAAGTTGTTCATGCACTCATAAGCAGTAGCATTAGGTGGCGGTGAGGTAAATCGAAAGAGCTTAATTGTTCGATCATCACTAGCAGTCGCAAAAAATTTGTTTGCTGGATCGAATGTAATTCCTTTGACGTGACTCTGATGGACCGATAGAGTTTTGAGTTTTTCAAATGTATGCCCTGACCAAACAACAATCTTCGAGTCCAGCCCTACGGATACCATTATCGAAGAATCATAAGCCCACCCCAGATCCTGTACATCGCTATCATGTCCAATCAGACGCTTAACAATCTTCCAATTCTCTACCGGTGGTGGCTCATTGGTTCCTAATACTCGTCAGCATATATCTTGTTGTCTGCCCGCAACATCGAAAGCTCAAAAATACCGAAGGATGCAGAATGCGCTGCTGGTTGTGTATCCAGTTGATAAATACAAATAATTTTGTCGTCTGCTCCAGAAGCCAGCCATCGTCCATTTGGCGAGAACCGAACAGTATGTATAGTGCCTGAATGATAACTCATATGACATAACTGCCTTGGTATTGCAGGTGGATTTTCCCCTGCTGCCCCGAGAATCGCCTCTGTTGACCAAATTCTAACGTGGCCATCTGTTTCGAGCATTTAGCAATAGTCTTTACAAATGCAGCAATCGGAATGCTCCATCTTACCTCCAGCAGCCGTCGCCAGTCGTTTACCATCGGGCGATACATGGAGACTATAAACTTCGTGGTCTTTCTGCTCTCCTAGACGTCGAGGCGCATTGAGCGCAAAAGTTAGCCAAACGCGACATCAATAGAACAATACGAGTAGCCAGTTCTTGGGTAGATTAATCTGTGGATAATAAAGGCAGACTTACCGCTGTGAGAAAGCCAAGATGGCTTGATAAATTTCATAGTTTTCACCTATGTCATTGACGAGGGCAGAATGTCATGTTTAACAATTCCACCTCAACATCAGATACACAATTTATTACATAGAGCTAGGAACGCGTCTACGGGTGCACTTTACTAGCGGCCTTTTCAGTGGGTACTGGAATTCCTGGAATGTCACAGCCAATGAAAGACGATTCTTTAAAAGGAAACATCCGATTACTTTTATCCGAATCCCTAGGAATTACCTAAGCAACTTTATGGCATCAACGTACGTTTACCTCCCCGATTTGGACACGAAAGTAATTTGATGGAGGAGTTGATCATGTTGTCCAACAAAGCTTCAGACCTTTTTCTGATCCCATCCCAATATTCCATTATAGCTTCATGTTACCCAAGGAGTTGGGTAGACTACCGAGCGTCCTCATTGCAAGATTCTGGAAGGTAACAGACAAAAGGCATCTGGATTTCGTTTAGTCTGCTTTCCTCTTGGCGTTTAGTTCTACAAGAATTAATATCTGGAGGGACGGCTCGTACTACTTTTTGTTCAACTGCCGTCTGTTCCCAAGTATAACGCTTAGTGATCGAGAACGGAGGTTCAGCCTCGGAAAGGGGATTTGGCACATGACGAACGGATCTATTTCCACATTACATATGAGATTTATCATGGGCTCAGCCAGCAACGATCAAAAGACACAGAGGAAACAATATCTGCATCGTGGCTTGAGTCAATATCACATATCATTTATTGAAGCTTTACTATAATCAATCCCCCAACGAAACACCCAAACAGGCCTTTTTTGATTCGGTTAAGCAGAAAAAATGAAATACATGGAATGAGTTACATGGAATATCTTCGACCTCTAATCTTCAATATTTGAGTGGATTTATTGTAGGTAGTACTGTTTGAAGTGGCTAAAGTTTTGAGGGCAAACTGTGAGAATTCGGACCACGCCGTCAGCAAGTCAAATACAAATCTCTCCTCTGAAATTAAGCTGTTAATGAAGCATTGCAGCTCCAGTCCAGAATCTCCCGGATCATCTTGAAGGAACCTTTCTAAAACATTCGAAAGTCCGGTTACTGTAGGGTTGAAGCAAAAGCTTGAGGGAAAATAACGTGAGGCTTCGACAAGGTCGCAGTCAGGCATCACTGTAGTCACACCGCTCAGGGCTGCCTCAAGTGGAGTGATCCCAAGAGTCTCATAGCGTGATGTACACACGAATATTCCATGTGTTCGTACATAATCAAAGAGTGCATACATGTCATCCTTCGGAATTTTGGGAGTGATCTTGACATGAGCGCTATGTTTTTGCGGGACGCGGGCTATCAATCTCGCGGATGCTGTATCCGAAGTCCCTTCGCCACCCACAATCAATAAGCGCACAAGTTCTCCACGGTCGAGGAGTGACACCGCCGAGTCTACTAACAACTCTATATTTTTGAAATAATCTAGACGAGCAACGGCGGTAAAGATGAGATTTCTTTCACTCGACGAAAAGGATACAAGCTCTTTGATATTGGCTGATTTATGATGATGGTATATTCTCATTGAGTGTATCGGGGGGTTGAGTGCTCGAATTCGGGCAGGATCAATACCTCGCTCTATGAGATAATCGCCTTGTTTTTTGGAGTGCTGTAGAACGTAGGCACGATCAGAAGCTTTAAGGTATCGCAAGCCCTCCTCCTGAGTCACTGCCAGATGAGAAGCTTTATTCTCGGAGCCATATGCTATAGCAGCAAGGCCTTTCGTAAAGTGACGAGTGAAATCGTCGTAGAAAGGGCCGTGGTGGGTGACGCAGTAAGGTAGGCGCTTCGGATGATATCTGAGGAGTGTATCGGTTTGATAATATAGCATTGGTGGTGGACTATTTGAAGACTTTGCCATGAGTAGAGCTGTGGCGGCGCATAAGGCATACCGGACTTGCACAGTGTTCATGCCAAAATTGAAAGACAACTTGATGCATGGTGTTGAATCTCTTGTCACAAGCTGTACAACCGGCGCCGCTAAGTGAACCTGACGATCATAGAGAATCACGCCGCAAAACAGCCCCGCCTCCTCCAGGACGCGTATCACTTGTAGCGCAAAAGCGGTCGCTCCGACCTTAGCAGGGGAGTTTGTGGAACTTGGATAGTAGCGGTCATTCAAGATGAGGATCGCTGGAAGCATTTTTGCAACAAAAGAGGCTTTCGAACTTGTTGTCGAAAAAAAAATGGGGGCCAAGGAGATGGTTTTCAAGTATTTTAGTAATCGTACAAGATCTGTGAAATGGTGTGCAGGCAGTCCGGGACACGGACAACGTAACTCAATTTATAAGGTAAAGAATGATAGAGGCAACAATAACAATTACAAGGGGCTCTTAAAATGCACCGGGACCTAGTATACTCTTGACCGCGAAAGTGCGGAAGACTAGGATAAAACGGCGTCCAAGATTCTCGCGTCACCACGAGATGCATGGCAGCTATCTCGATTTAAAGCCGCGATTTAGTTAAGTACGAAGCCACTATCTCATTTGTTAGAATCAACAGAAAACACATGGCGGACCGGGGAATAGCAAACTACTTTTGCGGCACACTCCTGCTGATAATAAGAAGAAATGCGAGCAGTCAAAAGAAGGCGCCATAACTTAAAGAATCGACTTAAGGGATGATCAATATCTGCAAAACTGTTTGTTTTGAGACGACTTTATCTTCAGATATCTGTTAATAAATCCGACACAACAGTTCCTATGATGGGGCGAGTGGGAGGGTGCGGGTTGGTGGAGGTAGGCTTCACACGGGAGCAATCTAGAGCCTCTGTATCGAAACTCGATACCTACATACTAGGAGATATGGCTCTAGGAATACGATCAGTAGCCATAAGCTGGAGTTTTGGGATGGTGTTACTTCCCACATTATGCCAACCGGATGGAGACCGAGTGGACGAGCTCCCATTCATCTGCACACGTGCCAAGCGCCAGATACACCTATGTGGATTTTATTGTAAGATTCACTTGCGTCATACGGTATACGATATGTGCGAGGTATCTGTGGAGAACAGATTGGAATCCTTCGAAGCACGACGCTACTCTCCCGACCCACCTTCCATAGTGGCGTTACTCAAAAATGCAAACAGCCTACGCGTACAGTACATTGTGATTTTAAAACCAATCTGACTGTAAGGATAACTCCAGAAAAAAACTCCAGGATGACTGGGCTTTTGTTTCAATGTTAAAGAATAATTAGGCCCTCCGTATTCAAGCAATGTTGACCAATTTGAGCTGGACTTGAAGTCCGAAAGCTATGCGATCAACAGATGCATGTGTACATGGCACGGGCAACGAAAAAAGATGGAATCGGACCCAACCTTAAATCAATAGCCCGCATCAGGTTTGGGGGTACCAACATTATTCATATAGAATTTCGAGCGGAGAAACGACGGGATGAGATGATTGTCTCGATTTCACGTAACATTAGATTGAAGGGGGGCATATTTTTGGGGAAAACGTGATGTGAGTCTCTCAAACCTGCACCTCAACCACGCCCTTCCTTCCCTTTACCAGGTATTCGGTTTCACGTTATGCTTTCCTCCTTCTCTCTTGAAATTTTGGGTTGCAGTAAAGCTACATAGTAATTTTTCAACATGACAAAAACACAACATTCGGATAGTGGGGGCCGATATCATATTCTGGAGTTGCTAGGCTCTCCCCGTGGAACAGTGACTAAGATGATGTTCAACGGCCGATGCGTTACTCCCGCTTATTCTGGGGCAACCCGCAAAGATCCTGCAGAGACACATACAACATGACAGAAATGGGCGTTTTGGTCTCATTTTCATATACTCTCATCTGATTGACGTATGCAAATACGATGTCTACTCGCCCACTGACAGACTAAACTGATTACGTTGATTTCTCCACTTTGCGGACATCCTTGTTGAATATGTAAGGCAGGTATGAGGGGGATAACTGCTAAGTCTTATCTTGATATAGTAAGATCATGGGAACATAGTGATGTTCTCTTTCCTCGTCTTAAACTTTCCTCAGAACACCAATCTCTTCATCATCGTGTTAAAGCATCGATTCTGCAAGATGAGTATCACGCGATCTCATATCACAAGTAGACCTAGCACTGAGCATAGTATCACTTCGACTTACCTCGAGATTCCATGTCTGTCAGGCGAAATTTCCCTAATACATCATTCTTGCAAATTCAGTTTCTTACAACTTCCTCCAATTACCTCACCGTCAGTTCAGCTATTAATCGTTGCAGTCATTTGCCTACTATGTCCTGGTATGTTCAATGCTCTCAATGGGCTTGGAGGAGCTGGATTGGTGGCCCCTGGTCCAGCAAATGAGTCGAATATCGCACTTTACGCTGGTTTTGCAATTGTAGGGTTCTTCGCTGGCTTCATAGTCAACATCGTTGGACCCAAGGCATCACTATTTGTTGGTGGCATATCATATGTGGTTTACGCTGGTAGCTTTCTCGCTTATAAACATATCGAAAACCAAGGCCTTTTGATCTTTGGAGGTGCAATTTTAGGGGTATGCGCAGGGCCCTTCTGGGCAGCGCAAGGGGCTATGTTAATATCCTATCCCTCCGATGAGCAGAAAGGGCGCTCTACCTCTTGGTTCTGGGCCATCTATAATAGTGGTGCTGCAATAGGAAGTCTTGTGAGTAACTTCATTCTCCAGTCAAGTCAATCTGACAGTTTGTGCCAAGGTTACTCTTTTTCAAGAGCTCCAAACAAGTCCCAGCAATGTTGCTTCCGACAACACATACATTACTATCGTTGCTTTAATGTTCGCCGGGGCGGTATTGTCTCTTTGTCTGTGCCAACCCAAGAATGTCAAAAGGAAGGATGGATCTCGCGTCCACGTCAAAGTAACAGTGGAAACAGACTGGCGCAACGAGATAATGCATTTTTGCAGATTGGTTCGCAAAGAATATTTTATTGTTCTGTTATTCCCCATGTTCCTCACTTCAAACTGGTGTTATCCATATCAATTCAACACATTCAACCTTAAAACATTCAACATCCGCACTAGAGCTCTGAATAACTTTCTTTATTGGCTATCAGAGATTCTAGGTGCGCTAGTTGTGGGCCATACCTTGGATAACGATCGTCTGAGCCGGTCTGTTCGGGCAAAAGGGCTTGTTACTGGACTTGTACTTCTAACTTTTGGAATCTGGACAGGTGGATATATGTGGCAGAAGGGGTATTATTATCAAACATATATTGCCGCTGAGGGTCAAAAAATGGATTTTGATGATGCAAATTATCTTGGGCCGATATTTTTGTACATAGCTTATGGAATTTTCAACGCCATATGGCAGAACTGTGTATATTGGTGAGTTATGAGTTGGTAGTTGACAATAAGTTTCAGCTGACATATTTTAGGATCTTGGGAAAATTTACTAGCGATACTCGAACGGCGTCAATCTATATCGGCTTCTATAAAGGTATTCAGTCTGCGGGTGGTGCTATCAGTTACCGCATAAACGACTCGAACATTTCTGCGACGAATGAATTTTTGATTTGCTGGGTCCTTCTCGCTGTTTCACTTGTTGTCGCAACGCCAGTTATCATTTACAAAATACGAGACGAGACAGACGAGGAAGATACCGTCGGAGAAGAAACGGCTACAGAAGCAGGACTTGCAAGAGTTGATGCAGAGAAACCAGAAGCTGTAAATGATTCAATTCCAAGAGCCGAAGGGAAACTCCCAGAGGGAAGTTGGAAAGCATCGCCAGTGTGATTAAAATAACTTCTTTGTATATTGGAGCATCATTTGGAATTTGGGCAGCCATTTGGAAGAAATCTTGGATTTGGTAGATAGTCTTGTCAAAATGCACATGTCAAAACCGCCCTGCCAAAAACGCAGTCCAGGTAACATGGTACAATGCTCATGTCTTCTGCACCAGCCTTTTCACGACTTGTCACACTTAGTGTCACCCGCAACGCCACCTCGGTCGCTCCCAACCGTGAGAGATTTCTTATGAGAATATCGAGGCTGGTTTTTTGGGAAAATTATCGGGAGCCTGCAACTTGTGACAAAGAGTTGGAACGTTTGTAACGGACCGCACTACTGGATGATGCGGAAAGCTGACGGCCCATATCGTGCTCCTTTCTATGTCGACCGCAAGGAAAGCAATTACATGTGAGATTAACGGGAAGAATAGTCATGCACTAAAAGCTTAATTTCATGTGAGTGAGTGTGCGACCACGCATCGATATTTGGATAAGGATAAGCCAAGATTCTCAAGTTGATGCACAGAGCCTCCATGCATATAGATAGTTTATGTTGTGATTGGGGGTCATTTCAAGATTATATTCTGAACTTATAGTACTTGGTACTACCGATTTAGATGATCGTGTGGCCCTCAGGAAACTAAATCCTGTTTTCTAAATTGCTGAAATCCCAACTAAGATGTTGGCGCAGCACCGGAAATTCCTTCGCGATTCCTAATGTACTAACTATTCGACTGGTAGCGACGTACTCGTCTTGGCTCGAAGGATTATCACGGCTGGGAGACGGAGTCTTGCATCGAGGATAAACAGGATTGGATTTGACTCTAATTTCCAACGGATTCACTGCAGGAGTACAGACGGAATAGTGCGTTTTGGGAGTGCGGTTATACTGATAAAAATTTGAGGATGGCGACAAATAATTTGGATCTTTTCATTGCTGCTGTTTGGCCCAGGCGACCAGACAAATGGATAACCCAACGAGCTGGAATCTTTCACTCTTCCCATCCACCGGTCGACTGCAATAGTCCGATGCAAAATCGGGAGGGGGGCAGCGGGCTTCTTGAAGAAATTTCTGTTGCTCCGGCGCATTTTCATCCCAAACACTTGGGAGGATGCATACAATATCATATGCTTGTTAACAAAGTTAACGATAGAACCCAAAGTTAATAACTAGAACCTATATCAACCCGCCGGGAAAAGACGCGATGAATGTGATACTGGAGCCTGATACTGTAGACCTCCTGATACTGTGCATGTACATTCGCTGCAATGATAAGTTTTGATAAGATCAACGAAAAAACCATTTAAATATACATCAGCATACAAATCTTTATACCTTATTATTTTCTAGTTCAAGTTCGGAAAGTTGAAAACTATAATGGAAACATTTTCAAATGTTGATTATTTATTTCTAGCAGACTCAAGTGTACATGAATAGATTTCTCAGAATATACGTACTTGTTGTCATTGTCGACTTATAGGTACAGGAGTTGATGAAAGGACAAAGTGGTATTACGAAACTGACTAGTCAATGTCGAACCTCTTGAGCTATTCTCTCAATGCTCTAGACGTCGTAGAATACCATTGGCTATCAATCGTAACATCCATAGAATACTCTCTTTCATGCTAGAGACAATCTGACAGTATTCGTGAGACTGGGAATGTGATGCTCTCCAATCATGGCCTTGGGAAAGTTGCATATGAAGCTTTGAAATGGTGGGCAGCATCTGTTATTGAGGAAACTTCTCTATTCTGAAGACTTTGTATAGTCTGATAAGTCATAGCTTCAAATTAATCATGATCGAATAGCTCTTGGCCTATTGTGTGATGAAAAATGCCTCGCTTCCCCTCGTCTCGCTTCTAGGTGCATCTTGCTAGAAAAATATCTTACGTCTCTTTAAAGCTTTGGATTTGGATTTGGATTTGGATTTTTGCAAAACAAAAGAAGAGAAATAAGTATAAAGCTAGAATTGAAAAAAACAAAGCATGCTTGATTATTGAATTTTACAAACAGAATTGTACCTGTTGTCAAAAATTAAGAGCTATATTAGGTTTCTACATATTAGAATAAATTGATAGTTGGAGCAGAGTGTTAAGAGAATGATATCAAGATGTCTCAAAAGTTTTGTATATAATCCATGTTGCGGTGCGGGTACCTCCGTAACATAAGGTTGTTCTTGTAGTGGTCAAATAAACATTATTTACTAGATAGGGTTTTGCGTACAATATCTGTCCTTTGCTTATACTGTATAGAATCCTATAGGATCTTGTGAAAGGTGCATCTGATTATTACATCATTTTGTTGACTGCTTTTATTATTTACATTTAGAGTAATCCCAACCATAAATATATGAGGTATAATTATTAAATCTGATACATTAAATAAAATCATATATCATTTTGCATCAATTATATCCTTGAAGATATTATACTTTAACACAAATTTGATAAATTCATTTCAATAATATAAAAAATCTTTTAGAATCTATGTATTTAGTTTTTGCATTATTTCATTATATAGTATTACAGATCCTTAAAAATTCTTTCCTTCTCTATAGAAACGACGAATCCATTTTGGAGTATCAGGCAGGGCGGTCTTTGTCTTGATATTAAATTTGGATTAATTGCAATTAAAGCGAGTTTTGTAGGGCAGGCCAAATTGCCAAAATGCCAAAATACTGCTTCTTTGTAAATATAGTCACGTGTTGACGCGATTCTGCTTTCCCCAATCAGCAATCGCGATAAGGAACGCGATTTGGCTATATCGATATCCGCGACAGCTTTCTTTATGGCCCCAACCAGCATCCCAAGGAAACACCTCAAACTTGACAGAGATGTCGGATGACGAATATGGAGATATCGATAAAGACGTTTGGGATGTGGCTGAAGCATTGACCCAAGCATCGCAAACTCTACCATCAAATCCCCCTCATCGCAGAAAACGAAGGCGAATTAGCTCAGGTCAAGAGCTCGACGATTACAATGATGACGGTTTCTCAATTCAGCAACGGCGTCGATCGCGAGGCTCTACATCTAGCGACCATGATGAGGGAGACGAGAAAAGGCAGTCGAAGTACAGAATACATCTCGGCGCGGAAGAAGTCCCGGCGGCAGTCATCATGGGGGCGACACAAGCGGATGGAATGCCCGATTCGAGTCCTTACAGAATTAGAGGACCTATATATAAAAGGCCGAGACCACTCCCATCACCAGAATTAGAGCCCAAGCCCACACAGGCTTTGGCTTCTGTGTTTCGGCCTACCAAAGCCCAGAAACAGAATATTGTTTCCCAGCCCGCGCCAACCATCGCCTATGATTTTTCCAAAGAGCTCGAGGATTTGCCATCCGATGCTTTCTCTCCAAGCCCGCCACAACAAGGCATATCAACTGGTTTGATTACGATAAACTCATCGCCACCATTCGAATATACACAATCAGTTCGTTCTCAGCGGCTGGTCGCACCACAGAATGGCCTTCGCCAAACTACACTCTTTGGTGGACGTGCTCCGAACCAGGCACCATCTTCCACTCAAGCTAAAAAGGTGCATAATTATCTGGTTGATAAGGTACCAGAGCCACCGACGCATCATTCTTTGGACCAAGAGGCTATCAAAACATGGGTGTATCCAAATAACCTAGGTCCAGAACGGCGATATCAATATACTATCGTACATAAGGGACTTTTTAATAATCTCTTGGTGGCTTTACCAACAGGTCTCGGGAAGACATTTATTGCAGCGACCATCATGCTCAACTTCTTCCGGTGGACGAAAAACTCACAAATAGTCTTCATGGCGCCAACAAAACCTTTGGTGTCTCAGCAAGTTAAGGCTTGCTTCGAGATTGCGGGCATACCGAGATCATCAACGACTATGCTCACAGGAGATCAGACGCCCGCTTTAAGAGCCGAGGAATGGGATGAAAAGAGAGTATTTTTCATGACGCCACAGACTGTCGAAAATGATTTGAAGACTGGTATAGCTGATCCTAAGAGAATCGCACTTTTGGTTGTTGACGAAGCACATCGAGCAACGGGAAAATACGCATATACTAAAGTTGTTGAGTTTCTGCGAAGATTTAACAAGAGTTTCCGTGTACTTGCTTTGACAGCCACACCTGGATCAACCGTGGAAGCAGTTCAGGAGGTAATTGATAATTTGGAGATTGCTGAGGTCGAAATTCGAACAGAAGAGTCCATCGACATTAAGGAGTACGTACATCGGCGAGATATCACTGAGATCCTCATAGACCCTTCCGATGAGATCATTATGGTTAGAGACCTCTTCAGCAAGGCACTCCAGCCGCTTGTCAATTTGCTATGCTCGCAGAAAGCCTATTACAATAAGGATCCCATGTCACTCACTCAGTTTGGCATGCTTACAGCTAGAAAGACGTGGATGGCATCTGGTGCAGGTAAAACTGCAAATATGGGCGTCAAAGGAATGATGAATGCCTTGTTTACTGTGTTGACGAGTATGGGGCATGCAATAAAGGTTCTCAACTTTCATGGAATTGGGCCGTTCTTTTCGAATATCAAGGACTTTCGAGCAGAGGTCGAGGGAAACAAGAAGGGTGGGAAATACAAAAACCAAGTCGTTAATGATCCAGACTTTAAAAAGATGATGGATAGGATTCAAAGTTGGATTAACAAGGAAGACTTTATTGGCCACCCAAAGCTCACTCATCTGTGTGATACTGTGCTGAATCACTTTCTTGACGCGGGCGCTGGGTTGAGAGGTGACAATATGCCACCTTCAAGCACTCGGGTAATCGTCTTCACCGAATACCGAGATAGTGCTGAAGATATAGCACGGGTACTTAACAAACATGGGCCAATGATCAAAGCATCTGTCTTTGTAGGCCAAAGTGACTCGAAGCGCTCAGAAGGTATGAATCAGGAAAAACAGCTTGAAACCATTCGAAAATTCAAAGCAGGAGGCATAAATGTTATAGTTGCAACAAGTATCGGTGAAGAGGGTTTGGATATTGGAGAAGTCGACCTGATCGTCTGTTATGACTCTTCTTCATCCCCTATTAGGATGTTGCAGCGAATGGGACGTACAGGAAGAAAGAGAGCTGGCAAGATTGTTCTCCTTCTCATGCGCGGGAAGGAGGAAGATTCATACAAGAAGTCGAAGGACAATTATGAACAGATGCAAAGAATGATTAGTTCTGGCTCTCGCTTCACTTTTCGTCATGATTTATCTGCTCGGATCATTCCGAGAGATGTTAAGCCTGAGGTAGAAAAACGTTTTATTGAAATTCCTCCGGAGAATACCCAAGATCCATCTTTGCCAGAGCCGAAACGACGTGCTAAAGCTAGAAAGAAGCCAGCGAAAAAATTTCATATGCCTGATGGTGTTGAGACGGGTTTTCGTAACGCCTCGAAACTCAATGGCAATGTTGCGGGCCCCCTCTCAACAATGTTCGACATCAAACGAAAGCCTAGTGAGCTAAATGATGACGAGCTAGCGCCAGTGCCCTTACTCGACTCCGTGTTACTAAGTGAGAGGGATATGGCAGAGCTTGATCGCCGTTTTTTGAGAGTGCCAGATGGTGCTCTGGAAGAAGTCGAGATGCCCGATTTGACAGCTCAGACGATCACACAACGATCTTTAACCATGACTGCTAAGGTTTCACACGGGAAATACACCAGAAAATGCGTTAATCTATTCAGCAAGCTTTCGAGATCCCAAGCACCTGGGAACCGTGATATCAAACCATATGGAGATGAAGCACCACATGACCTCGGTAGAATGCCAACGATGCCATTAGAAGCGGAACTCGCTAGAATTACTAAAGCCACACAAGTTTCTAAACTTTCTAAACTCACCAAAACCACATCCGCGCCCAAGAAAACACCTGCACCTAGAATAGCCATACTCAAAAAGGCTCCGGCGCGTAACCGCCCTCTTCAACACGAGAAATCCGACTCGGAAGACAGTACTGCATCCATGGCCATGGTATCCGATCTTCGTTCTTCTCAAATTCCTCAACCAACACCTGATTCCGAAGAAGAAGGGCCGGGTGAAAGAGTTGACAGAACCAGTGACATCGAAGATCTAGAAGCGAGTGACGACTCGGATCTGGGAAGTCTGGTTGATTTCATCGATCCCACGCAAATTCAAACCCAAATGACCCTTACAGGGACGTCCACATTTTCGTCGAGCCCACCACAGATGGAGAGATGGGATAGGGATGAGAGACAAAAGGAGAGAGGAAGAGGCGGATTGTTGGGAAGGGCAGTGGAGAGAGACAAAGCTAAGAATCTGTCTTCTGAGAGATCGATACCTACGATGACACAAGACAGTAGCGATGATGACTTACCTACCATTGAAGATCTCGTCAGAGGTGATACTACCACTAAAAAAAGTTTAGATTTTCCGTCTAGTAGTGTATTAAGTAGTGGGAAGAAAGCGACGCCGAACATATTTACGAGGAAGAGGGATGGTGATATAAGGGGGAGAGGAACCAAGCGGAGAATTGTGGATAGTGACGATAGCGATGAATAAAGCTGCAGTGTGCCATTATCATACATACGTCCTCCCTTTTTGGAATTTGCTACGAATTGCTTAGCGTTGGAGTTGCCGGGTGTGTTCCTTGGCGTGTTGCTATGCACTGGTGGTCATCATGTGTACATGTATTGTCTGGCGATATGTGTTGCATGTAAGAAGAATGAAAATAATTATCTGAGATATAGCTTGGCTAGTAACCCCAATGCTTGAGGATTATTGGGAGCTACATATGCAACATTTTATCCATAGTCTGATCATGAATTATGAATTATTCTTTGGGAGGTTTGAGGTCTGGTATATAATCCTTCTAATAATCCTCTCATACACCCCCATCAAATAATGCAAGTGATATCCTTAATTGAATTCTTTACGTGTACACCCAACTTCTACTCTACCCCAAACTCTAATCTTTCCATCCCCTTCTCTCTCCAATCCACCTTACCACGTATACCAACCCTAGCAACACTGGCACTTCAATTACTACAGAAAAATATTAGTAAAGATCTTCTTAACGAGGCATATCCAGAATACATACACGGGCCAACCGTAGCAGCCAACGCCTGTTCACTATCCGCACCGTACGTCGCAACCGCCACAGCAATAGCCAACTCAAAATTATTGCTTGCTGCCGTGAAACTCTGCGTCGTGGCAACCTTGTATCCAAAACCCATTCTCGCACACACAAATAAGGTTAAGAAGAAGATAATCGCAAAATAGACAACTAGAGGAGCTGCAACTCGTACGACCGAAACGATCTGCCGAATAACATGTTGACCCTGACTTGCGAAAAGAATCAAGATAGTGGCAAGGAGACCTAGCAGAGAGAGGGGCGAGAGGTATTTGAGGAATATAGTATCGTACCAGGAGGGAGACGTGACGCGGCGGAGGAGAAAACGTGTGAGGATAGCGGCTGCGAGAGGAATGCCGAGGAAAACTGCTACGCTGGAGGCGATGGTTGAGTAGGAGAATTTGACAGGGCCTTCGGCGCCGGATATGACGGAGATAAAAAGCACGGAGAGGGGAGCGAAGAGAACCATCTGCAATAGACTGTTTATGGCCACGAGGATAGCGCAGTAGGAAGTTGAGCCGCCGGCTAGGCCGGTCCATATCAAGACCTAGGAGGGATTAGTCAATTAGCTTGTAAACATGAAGTGAGGGAAAGGTAGAATACCATCGCAATACAGCGGGCTATTCCCACAAGTATCAGACCGGATCGAAGCTCTTCTTTGTCGGGGAGGAAGGCCCATGCTAAAGCTAACTATGTATGAGTCCTAGTTAGCTACCCTGTAATAGAGTGGAAGATAGGTAGGAGAGGTCTAAGTACCATCAACAACGGTGCAACAATCCAATTAACGACCAAACTAAATCCGATCTGAACCCAAATATCCTTCTTCTGAAAGACAAGATGCAGGGTTTCGAATTTGACCTTGCAAAGAATTGGATACATCATTGCTAACAAACACACAGCTATATTATCATTGCATATTAGCGTGGAGAGCAATTGATACGTCTTAAACTTTCCTCCAGATCAGATGCTCAAGTCAATATCCTCTGTTATTAAACTTCTCTACAGACTAGGGTGGGAAGAAAAGAAGCACAAACCAATCGGCACACTAACACCAACAAACTCTCCCTTTTGCAATGCAGTCCCGACATTAGGCACAAAGTTTCCCAGTAGGATACCAATGGCCATAGCGAGAAAGATCCATAAAGCTAGCAGCCGATCAAGCCACCCTAAGCTTTTGAAAAGGGAAGTCTTTTGGTGATTTGTCTGGAAACCATCCTGGGGTTCAGATGAATCTTGGAGGTGAGAGTTCTTCTCAATATCTATGGAGTGAGATGGGACATCCGAGGAAGACTTTGGGAACTGGTTGATAGGTTCTGGAGAGACAATATCTTCAGAGGCAAGGACTTTAGTCATATTGGATAGACTTTTGTTGGACTAAACACTTTGAAGATTTTCTTTATTGAGAACAGAACTTCTTTTTTTTGGAAGTATAGTAATTAAGAAAGTTGAAGAATAGTAACATCTTAAAAAAAGTAAATAACCTACTACAAGAACCTCATATTTTATATAAGAAAGCAGAACGTACAGTCCTGCTTCGGGTTCTCCCTAAACTTTTGGCGAGGACAGCTTTGACCAATCAAAGGGTAGGGGTGACATTCATGGAGCATCGAAGCTAAGTGGGGCTGTGATATGCACATGTTACTTGACTGCTTGGAGAACGTAAGATCGCTATTCTTCTCGGAAACAACTACCTATCTGTGTAAACAGCGATAGCCTGTTAGTGTATTTGAAAATTATAGGTGATTACTGACTGGACATGTGTGAACGCAACCTAAGGAGTAGAAACACTGCAATTACGTCCCTTCTTTGTGGTAGAACACACCTTCGTTAGTGTTGATCTATGAGCTTCTCTGAACCAACTTCACTTCATCATTCATTCTAACATGGGAGACCGGAAGAGGTAGTTGAATGTACCTACCTAGGTATATCAACAGTGCGTTCGGAGAATCTACCCTTTAAATCCCACAAAACCATGGCCAGAATTGACTTATACTTTTAAAACATGACAAAATATCTTTCACCTACAGAAATGACAAAAAATCAAAACAATATTCAAATGACTGAGGGAATAAGTCGGAGATGGGATGGATGGTGTTTGTTAACCACGAGGCAGGGAACCTCAAAACTTGATATGCTTCATTTCATCATTGTCTAGTTTACAGCGCAAGGTATATTAAAATCATTCGTTTAGTTGACCTGGGTCCCGTATCCCCGAATTTGTTCAGCTATTTGACTGTTAGCATCCTATCATGGAGTGTTTGATTCTTGAAATCTTACCGAAAGCCCAACTTTGCTTCTCCAATTCTTCATTCTCCTTCAAATCGATACCTTCCTTTGTAATAACCGCAATCGAATACTTGTCCATACTCCTAGCGTCTCTGTAAAACAAGACCTTCATGCTCTCTTTAACTGCCTCTAAAGCCACTTCTTTGGTCAACTTCGCAGCAGCCTCCTCATCTGGTGCAACCTTTCTTAACAACGGCTGGGCCAAATGTGCACCGAATCCAGTAGCTAAACTTGGAGAAGAGAATGTGGTTCCCAATAAATCGGCGCTCGCCAAGAAAGGTTTATCATGTTCATCCAACCCTGCAACCAGTAAAGTGTTCCATAGAGGATTGAAATCGGATCGACGCTTGTAAAGGACTTTCGAGAGGTATTTGTGGAGGTTATGAGCATTGAGAGTGTGACCTGATGCGCCGTATGCTTCTTCCGTATCGAGGGACTGGAGAAGTCGATCCAAGTATTGCATATCTGATACGTCGCCGCCAAATCCAACAACGGATGTATCTGCGAACTTTCGAAGACGTTTTACGTCTGTGAATCGTGCGAGAGAACCATATGATGCTATTGGAATTGTTAGTGAGATGCATTTGGAGCTTATAGTTGTAGGCTATACCCAAGTTATCTGCTGCGATTACGACACCATCTTTAAACTTTAACGCCACAACCGATGTACCAGTGACGATGGGTGATTGAGTGTGTTGATTTGGTCCGTTTTGTTGAAGATATGAAGCATCATAGGCGCCATAAACATCATCTCTAGGCTATTTGAATGTCAGTAATCGGATATATCTCACTCGTATTGAGAGAATATTTGTACTTACACGGCCCCAAGCTTGTGGAAGGTGATTCATGATGTTTGAAGGGTTATTGGGATTGAAAAGGTTGTTAAGGTATTGGGTGGTATCTTCAAATGTTCATGGGGGTAAAGTTATTGATAGTGTTGGAGCTTGAGGAACCCAAGCTCTCGTTGTTCCAGGCAGAGCTCGGGACGCGCCTGCTGCAACCTGAGGCCAAATATCGGAAAATAAGCCCCGGGAACCAATCTGGAACACGGAAAGCTAGTACTAGCACTTTTTATCACTTATGTGCCGGTATATGTAAATGATCCTTCCTTATCGAAACCACTCGAAATACAATAATTATGGCAGCTTTAGTAGATTATGGAAGCAGCGATGAGGAGGACTCACTTCAGATTGATAGGCCGCAGACTTCTTCAAACGTAAGCTGAGTATTTGTTCGACGCAATTGACGTTTATAGAAGTCACTGACATCATAGGCTATAGACTTCTGGAGACTTAATATCAAACAATTCTACTACAAATCGTGCAGCAAAAGGTACGCGAACCTTACGGTAAAATTTAGACTTACACCACTTCTGACTGCTTGAAAGATGTGCAGCCACATGCGAGAGAGCTTCCACCTACAGAAGATCCACAGACTATTGAACTACCAAGCAATCCAAAACCAAACGCTCCACTCGTTGGACCTCAACTGGGACCAGTCGAGGCGACGGACTTCTCAGAAGTAGAGGATGTCATGAACGGGGAACGCGATGGAGAGCCACAGTCACCATACTCCGCGAACCGAGCCTTGTTACGAGATCTCACCCTCCCGACAGTCCCTAATTACGATATTCCCCCTTCGCCTCCAGGTTCACCAGTAGCCAGTACGAATGCGAAATTTAAGCATTTCCTCGAACTTAAAAAGCAGGGGACACATTTCAATGAAAAGCTTGCAAAGTCAGCGGCGCTCAAAAACCCGAGTTTGATGCAGAAGCTCATGGACTTCGCGGATATTGACGAGGCGGAACAATATGCAACAACCCTTCCTCAGGATCTATGGAATCCGGCCGGGTTTCCTGAGTATGCTTATAAAGAGGAACTCTCGAAAAGCCAACAAAAAATCTTGAAGGAAAGAGAGGAAAAGAAAGCTCGAGGTCAGAGGGAAGCTCTGGACTTTGTACCTGCAACAGCCTCGGGCGAAACTCGCAGCGCGATTTCAAATACTAGTAGCATTAATGGAAAGGGACAAAAAAGCACTGCCGAAAGAATCATGGCGGGGCTCGAAAAGGGCAGGTCTAATTCGTCAAACACACAAGGCGTCAAGAGAAAGACAAGATTTGAGAGTTGAGATTCACGGCCTATTGATGAAAATCCATTCAAAACTACAACAAGACGTTTCAAGCCTCGACTTGAGAACTAGGTATGACCTCGAGTCTTCAGTCAAGAGGTACGAGATAGATTTAAGCAAAGACCTTGGGACACTTGGAAGACTCGAGATTCCGTCATCATAAGGTACCGGGGTGGAGAGCCTTGGTCGACATCAGATGACAAGAGACCCAGAGACTATGTTTTACAATGGCCCAGCAGACCCCTTCTGATATTGTTTACACTACTCGTGTATTCACAAGACCCGAGCATGCATATATATCACGAGATATTGTATTTGACTAATCCCAGACTGGAGGGAATCGGTTGAAACTAGAATTTGGGTTGAGGCTCTCGGGATATTTGATGATATTGAATGTAGCGAGGGCGAAGAACTAGAAAAAATCTAGTCTGATCCAAATTTCACTCTAAAACATCTTACTCGTGGCTTAATAAATCTTCACCCCCACTGGCCATATGGCATATATTTATCTTATATCCACATTCATTATTAGTCTCAGTTCCACTTCAACATGGGGAAAAAGCGATTTTTATACATATTGATGATGACGTTTGCCCGTGCGTCGAAGCTTACCGGTGTTTATGCTCTTTTGTACTCGTGGATCATTTTCGATAATATAGCAAGAGTTTTGAAACTGTACGAGGCACCCAACCATGGGTAGTTGGCACGAATGCTGGTACCAATCCCATCAATAACATTCCCAATATCAGTCAACATCCGGATCTCTCCTGGCCCCTCTTCGCACCCGAGATACCTACCCAGACACCGTGTGAATTGTTGCCGTGAGGACGTTTTCTTTTGTGATGCTGCCAATTCACCGCATGTAATGTCATAAAGAGTATATTTGTGCTTTAAATGTGTGATAAGACAAGTGAATACTCAAGGATATTCTCCTCTGCACTTGGTGGGGTTTATGTGAACATGTTGATACGATCGACACATTTTTCTATCGTTTCTAGGCAGTAAAGGTCCCTAGCTCATTCTACCCCGAGCGGCCGAGCCCTTATTCCTAGTATGGCAGAGAGCAGATCTGGAGTACCTAGTCCTTCTGATTACCTATCGAAAAGAATGAATCAAACAATCAATCCGACTCCCTAATTAAAAGAAAATATACTCCTCGCAAAGAAAAAAAACCCGATAATCGGTTTGAATTGCTACTCACACCATTACTTTCTTTAAAATTAAAGCATTTGCAAGATCTGCAGAAGCTCAACACCTCAGTTCATTTCGATCCTTTAACTCTTACACATTCTTCGAAATATAGTATTTCAAATCGCATCAAGAATCAAACCGACCTTCAATTTGCGTCAAGATGCCTTCAGAAAAAGGCAAAGGCAATTTAAAGCGCGATAGAGTAAGAGCATAGTCCCTTCCCTACAGTTGTCAAATTTCGGAAAGGTTAACAGATAATCTCAACTTAGGCAGGAACGATTGAAGAGAGCGAATCATACAAGAAGCCGCGCCGTTCAGAAAGACTCTCACAACCGGGTCATACTCCAATCTCGAATAAGCAGCACCTTCCTTCCCCAGTTACCCATCACGATTCTTCTTCTAGCGATAATCTCAGAGATGGCACTGCAACACCACCAGAGGGTCGACCAAGCCAGATCCAGCACCGAACTCCCGAACCAAGTGAACGTTTCCTCAAGGATTCACAAGCTTTGTCATCTCCCGTTCGATACTCCCAAGCAAAGACTCAAGAATTGAGCCAATCACAAAGAGACGCAACTACATTGTCAAGTCAGGTCGAAGATGAGGAAGAGGAAGGTGTTTGGGGATACTTGATGCCTCTCAACTACAAGTATGGAAGACGTCTTGTATTGAGGAGAAGAAATGCTTGTCCTTTGCCGGATAAGGACAGTGATCTGGGAAACCCCCGTATAGGCAAAGATTTGAATAAGGAAGAAGAGGCTTATGAAGCGACTAAATTCAAAGGCATTGCTTCTGGAGGATACTTGATCGGACGACATCCAGAGTGTGGTAAGTGGCGCCCAGAAAATCCGACAAAAAAGTGTGGTACTAACGATCTTTCCAGATCTCAACATTGATGATATCAGGGTCTCCAATAGACATTGTCTCATTTTCACCGAAAATCAAGCAGGTCTAAACGTTGCATTCGTCGAGGATCTATCAAGCAATGGTACCTTCATCAAAGAGAGTATCATTGGACGAAACAAACGTCGCCAACTCGAAGATGGAGATGAAATAGAAGTAGTGGATGATGTCAGATTTGTCTTTCGATACCCGAAGCTGCGCGAAACCAGCAAATTCTTGCAGAAATACCTACTACTAGAAAAACTTGGGTCAGGTCATTATGCAACTGTTTACCTATGCGTCGAAAAGGCTACAGGCCAACGTTTCGCGGTCAAAGTCTTTACAAGAAAGCCTGGCGTCGGAGAAAAACAAAGAATTGAAGGTTTGCAGCAAGAAATTGCAATACTAATGGGCGTCAGTCATCCGAACATTCTATGCTTGAAAGATACTTTTGATGAACCTGGCGCAACTTACCTCGTCCTAGAGCTCGCAGCGGAAGGAGAGTTATTTAACTGGATTGTCAAAAAGGGCAAACTTACAGAACAAGAAACAAGAAAGGTCTTCGTTCAATTGTTTGAAGGCTTGAAGTACTTGGTGAGCGCTTGTCTTGATAACTTTCCGTCGACTCTAGCTAACCAATCAATAATAGCATGAACGTGGTATCGTACATAGGGATATCAAACCAGAGAATATTCTGATGACAGATGAAGAATTGCATGTAAAACTTGCAGACTTTGGTCTCTCCAAAATTATTGGAGAGGCGTCTTTTACGACAACGCTTTGCGGTACTCCAAGCTACGTAGCCCCGGAAATCCTCCAAGACAACAACCATCGAAGATACACTCGTGCAGTTGATATTTGGTCACTAGGAGTCGTTCTATACATATGCCTCTGTGGATTCCCACCCTTTTCCGATGAATTGTATTCCAGGGACAATCCTTATGACCTCAAAGCCCAGATCAAGCTCGGTAGATTTGACTATCCTTCTCCATACTGGGACAGTATTGGTGATCCAGCATTGGATCTCATTGATCATATGTTGACAGTCGACCCGGAGCAGCGTTATACCGTTGATGAGTGCTTGGCGCATCCATGGATGACTCAGAAGACTCTCAATGTTCATGATAGCACAGACGGTCTGGTCGGCGGACTTGCAAGTCTCGACTTTAGCAAGCGTAAGATTGTAAGAGAAAGAACACTACTCAGCGACATCAACGAGGTTAAGGTTTCCAAGATCATTCACATCAACTCCGACAAAGACCCTGTCAAGGTATACGTCAAAAATCCCAATGCTAAGTCTAATTGTATCAACCAGCCCTCAACTCAACAAGACACGACGCAAAATGGAACCAAGAATGAAGAAGTCCCAGCAGCTCAACGGGATCCAAATGAATTCATTGAGATGGGTGGCAAGGGCGACCAAACTCTCTTTGACAACGCCGAAGGTAGCATCTATCCAGAGGACTTAGAGGCAAAAGCCAAATCTCCCGTTAAATCCGATGAGATGAAAGCGCCAGAATCAAAAACCCCAAAATCCGAAGCGTCAAAGCCGGAGACACCAAAATCCAAGACGCCAAAGAAGAATGGCAAATAATGAATTCTGGCTAAGCGATTTTGTTGAGGATGGGATTAACCCTTCCCTGCATAGTTTTACTCTTGTATTATGCTTTTTGTTAACCTTTCCGCCTTTTTCTGACTAGATTCTTCTTCTACTTGTACATACGCGGGGTGAGGTAGGGTAGGAGAAACTGCTGGGCACGCGGGCGAAAAGTCTTTTTTGATGCTCTCGTATCCGTTTAATGATTATGGAATAACATGCATGTTGGAGCTGTTCATATTGTGGTAGCGGGGAAGTTGAAGTTTGATTGGGGACATCACGTATCATACCTAATAGTCATAAATAGATATTGTTAATATGCCTTGAAAGCTGTTCATTGGTTGGAAATTCCATGAAACTCATTCCTTTGTATTGTACCCATCTTCAACTCACAAAGGTTGTGGCAGACACTCTGCAATCCATGCCAAATGCTTCAGATTGTCGTCACACGCATCATATTGTGTAGCACCAAAAGGCCACATATTTTAAAAATGTATTTCATTTCATTGTCTATCAAAAAAGAAGGCTTGTCTGACCATTGACTTCGCTACGCAAATTGCAATCACGCTTCCGCGGAAGTAGATATCTAAAGAGAGTGCATTGCATTCATCACAATAGCAGCTAACTACAGTAGCACATACCACCCCTCCATCAAAAGATCCCAAACCGAGTTTTTAGTGCCCACAATTCGCTAAGTCTCACATCTACGCAAAAAAATAAAGAAGCACAACACTTGGGATGTGTAGCTAGACTTCTTGCCCATCCTTTCCTTTCCTTTCCTTTTCTTTCAATGCATCCGAGTCCAGCAGAACACCAAAGGGATGGGGCTTAGTAACCTTTTACAGCTATGCCATACCGAAAACCCATTTACTCGACGGTGACTGACTTGGCCAAGTTTCTTGGGAAATCGACGTTGAGACCACCGGCAACAGCCAAGTGATAGGAAATAAGTTGGAGTGGGAGAACGTTGAGGAGACCTTGCAAGCAGTCAATGGTAGCTGGAATCTCAATCTTCTCGGCTTGACTGGTCTGGAATTCCTCATCACCGGGGTTGCAGATAACAATCGGCTTGCCAGAACGAGCAATGACTATAAAAATTAGCATTAGTGGATTAATTAAAAAGAATTTGAGAGTGTAAGCATACCTTGTTGATAAGCGTTAAGAGACTTAGCAAAAATCTCATCACGAGTAAGAATCATGATGATTGGCAAATTTTCATCAACCAATGCCAAAACACCGTGCTTAAGTTCACCAGACATGACAGCCTCGCAATGGAGGTAAGAAATTTCCTTGATCTTGAGGGCACCCTCCAAAGCAGTAGAATATTGGCTACCTCTACCCAAAAGCAACAAACTCTTTTGATCCTTGAAGGTTCTGGCACAAAGCTCCTTGATTGGTTGATCGAGCTCCAAGACCTCCTTGATTTGTCCCGAGATCTTTCCAAGTCCATCCATGATATCCTCGCGTCTCTTCTGTTTCGAGGAACGATCTTCACTCAAGGAGAGAGCGAACATAATCATAGCAATGAATTGAGAAGTGTAGGCCTTGGTAGAAGCAACACCGATTTCGGGACCGGCGTTGACGTGGACACCACAGTGAGTGAGGAGGGAGATGGAGGAGCCGACAACATTGACGATACCGACGGTCAATGCACCACGCTCTAAACAGTATCGGAGAGCCATCAAGGAATCTGCAGTCTCACCAGATTGAGAAACGAAGACACAAGTATCATCACGGAAGACGGGTGCTTGTCTATCGAGGAAATCCGACGCTAACTCGACGGCAATTGGAATTTCGGTCAATTCTTCGAAAGCACCACGAACCGCCATGCAAGAGTGATAACTAGTACCGCAAGCGATGAATATGATTCTTCTGCAACGTCGGATAGTGGCGATGTATGATCTCAAACCACCGAGTGTAACTGTCTTGTTCTCGACATCCAAACGTCCTCTCATTGTGTTGATGACTGATTCTGGTTGTTCGAAAATCTCCTTTTGCATGAAATGATCGAATTTGCCCTTCATGATTTCTTGGAGTTCCAACTCAAGAGTTTGGATTGTGCGGACATTGGATGAGCCATCAACCTTGGTGAGTCTGTGGATGTTCAAGGAACCCTCATGGATGTGAGCGATATCATCGTCCTCAAGGTACATGACCTTCTTAGTGTGTTCGACGATAGCGGAAGGATCTGAAGAGAGGAAAAACTCGGTTGGCATTGGAGCTCCATCATCAGTCATGAAGGCACGAGATTGGGATCTGTGCAACAAGGACTTGTCTGCTGGAGCAAGAGCATTGCTAGCGGAGAGGAAATTTCCAACGCTGGATTTTTTCAAAGCAGCATTTTGTGAAGCTTTCTCGGCTGGTAATGGTCCATCCTCAGCGTACTCGACATCAACAAAATCAACCTTCATGCGCTTCTCTGTTCGTACACCAATAACTAAGGGCGAACCCTTACGTGCAGCAATAACTTCGTGTGGGTAGTGTACTGACTTCATCAAAAGACCAAAAGCACCTTGCAATTCCTTGATAACTGCCTTTGCCAAATCTGTGAAGCCAATTGTTGGGTGTTGGTCGTAAAGGTATTTTGCAAGCTTGGCAATGCATTCTGTGTCGGTCTCGGTCTCAAACTTGAAGCCCTTTGATGTCAACAGAGTCTTCAACTCCTTGTAATTGGTGATGATACCATTGTGTACGACCGAGAATTGCCAGGAGGGGTCAGATCTGCAAATCTCACATCAGCTATGTATAAGACCCTGCAATAGCTTTACTTACCTGTGAGGATGGCAATTAAGACGAGATGGAGGACCGTGAGTAGCCCATCTGGTGTGTGCAATCCCGGCGTGGGAATCGAAAACCTTGGTGAGATCTGGCTTCTCTTGCTCGATGAGAGCCTTCAACTTTGCAACTTTGCCGACCTCCTTGAATGCAAAGACTTCATTCTTCTTGTCTCCATCGATGGCGAGACCAGCAGAATCGTAACCACGGTATTCAAGGCGCGAAAGACCTATAGATTGCAAGTTATTAGCTGGCAGATCCCAAAAAGTTGATGACAGTTGTGCCAGTATTGAAAGACATTGTTGGTTGGAATGGCGGTATATGTAACATCTCAGTCAAAAGGAGGGGCAGTTTAGGTATCTTACCATTGACAAGTGTGTCAAGAATGTACTTTCTGTCCTTCTCCACCAAGTAATTAATGTATCCGAAGATTCCACTGAGAAGATGGTTAGTTAGATTGACAAATGATTATTGTCCCCGTCCTCGAAGAATAGCAGACATTTCCGGTGCATATATACATACCACATTGTTGCAATAAAAGGGGATGTGTTTTATGGGATCTAGATGTTGGTAGGATGTGCAAAAAAGGGTATCGAAAGCAAGAACGATTGTAGATTAAAAGAAAACGAATGAAAATGGGATATGATTTCCTTTCTTTCGTTGAGGGATGTGGATGGTTTTAAGGGGAGTGAGAGGGAAGAATGGTGGGTTGGATATTCTTCGTCTGAATGTAAACGTGCACGTTGTCACCCCCACAGCCCTTTGCCTCTCAACCTGTCAAGCCAGTGAATGAAAAGAAAATGCGGTAACAAGTGTTTACGAATCTATTAGCTACTATGATACGGGGCCAATTGATTGTTGCTGCGGATCTCAAACTTACTAATATGTGACTACCACGAGTATGCTAGTGTTGAATAACTGGGTTGAGAACCCTTTGCGGCTGTATCTCTCGTACTTTTCAAAAAGAAATCTTACCTTACCAACCCAATCCCGAATAGTCTCAGTCTTGGAATCGTATCCAAACGCCCTTTCTTGTCAATTTTGACCTCAAACTTTTCAGTTTCTTCTTCTTTCCCACCTTCTTCCTCGTTCATGTACCAATTATTGAAGATGCTCAACAGGGGAGCATTCTGCTAAAGCTGTATAAGCCACACAATCGACCCACCTATTAATCTAAATAAAGCAACATTTCAAGTTCTCCAGGCACAGGGGAGTTTTAATCAGGTACCTAGGGTCGCGGGGGCACAACTCTATCCAGACAGATTTCCTCTACTGAAGCTTCACCATGACGTACAATCCTGAACTCTCTGCACTATGTGTATTTGGGGGCGTGAAAGCAGTGGTTGTAAGTACCGGCACCATATCAAATAAGTGGTACAGTATATCAGCAAAGTATTTTCACAGTCGAATTCAACAACTGAATCTAAACTCAATTAATCGTGAACGCCATGAATCAGTCCAACAAAGAAGAACCGGTCAGCCCGTCGTGTTAGGGTTACCAGGCCATCCACCAAATCACACCGTATCACCGCCAGCTAAGCCAACGACCTGCACGCATTCCTTTTGCGGGACAGCGGCTTCACGCTGTGTGAGGCACTATTACTGCTGGCCATTTATGCAAAATTCGCATGTCTAATCGGCCATTAAGATTGTGAGCTGGGCAGGTGTGTTTCCTTTTTGCCGGTCCAAGAAATGGTGTGCTTCGCGCTTCTTCTTCTTCTTCTTCTTCTTCTTCTTCTTCTTCAGGCTACAGTAATCTATATCTGGGTTTTATGTAATTGTAGATTACCTTTCGGCGAATCAATATATTGATTCCCTTCTTGACCCTCAAACTCCCCGCCAATCACCCCCACAGGAACCAATGTTGAAGATATACCATACCCTAAGAACCTAATGAGGAAGGCCCCTTTTCAAGCGAGCATGGAATATGGCTTTGTGGGGACAATAAATGGACGCACTCAAACTACGGTTGATCGAAATTAAGAAAAAGAATTTTATTACATGGCAAGCTGTCCCGTGTGTACAGGTTCATGGAATTTCGAAGAAGTTCTTTTTCATGTGGTATTCTTACAAAGTCGAGCGGTATGCCCAACCGTCCCTCAATTATGCGATGCGCCATGCTAAAACGAAATCTATGTAACAATCATAGTTTTTGATATTCCAGCTTGCCTTCCAATTTCTTTGATTCTGCCACTTTACGAACAGCTTTATTGAAATCGTCCTGGTTGACAGCATCTCTGTAATCCTTGATAGCAAATAAACCACTAGAAAAGTTAGCAAAGTCTTATGTGTAATGTGCCGAGGGAATACATACGCCTCTGTGACAACATTTCGTAAATCAGCACCGTTCAAGCCATCACTCATCTTTACTACACTTTCAAAGTCGACCTCGCCATCAATAACAACGCTGGAAGCATGAATCTTCATAATCTCCAATCGTCCGACCTCATTTGGCAGAGGAATCTCGATCTTCCTGTCGAGACGACCAGCTCTGAGAAGCGCAGGATCAAGGGTATCAGGGCGGTTAGTAGCCATGATGATTTTTGTCTTTCCCAAGTAATCAAAACCATCGAGTTGATTCAACAGTTCCATCAAGGTTCTCTGAATTTCACGATCTGCCGAGGTTCCCTCCGAAAATCTACGTCCACCAATGGCATCAATTTCGTCCATGAAGATAATACATGGCTCATGTTCCTTGGCATAACCGAACATCTCTCTGATCAGACGCGCAGATTCTCCGATGTACTTATCGACGATAGCAGATGAGACAACTATAGCACATTAGTATAAGTGTGAAAATGATGTCAAGCATAAGTCGCACCCTTTAAAAAGTTTGTCTCCAAACTGCTGGCAACAGCTCTTGCTAACAAAGTCTTTCCAGTTCCTGGAGGTCCATATAACAAAACACCCTTCGGAGGCTTGATACCAACTCGCAAGAACAATTCCGGATTTTTGAGTGGCAGTTCGATAACTTCTCGTAATTCTCTAATCTGTTCATTCAAACCACCAATTCCACCGAAGCTCACTTGTCCTGGATCTTCCAAAGACATGTTATAAACAAGTGGATCGACTTCCCGAGGTAACATTCGCATAATTGTGAGAGTAGTCATGTCGAGTGCTACACGGGTTCCTTGCTTCAACTTCAACTTGTCAACTTTCGACCTGCAGCCGACGACGTATCTGGGCCCAGATGATGCTTTGACGATGACTAGAAATCTAATTTTAGTAATGTTGGATTTGGATTACCGCTGGCCTACTCACATCTCTCATCATCAAGTTGTTTCAAAACCTCGCCGATAATTTGACCAACACTTTGTAGGGCTTTGATATTATCCTCTGTATGGTCGAAGTCTTTCTGCAATCCCTTAATTTCTAACCGTAAAGCCTTGAGCTTTGCCTCCCATTCTCTAGACTCCAATAACTTTTCCCTAAATGTGTTCAACGCACGTTCGCGCTCCATAACGCCGTCGGTAGACATGTCGAATGTCGCAAGGAGTTCGATAGTATGTATGGAATATTTTATTAGGTGAAGGTGATTGACTTATCGAAGGTGTAATGCGGGCGTTGTTTTCAGATTTGCGTGGAAGGTGTGTATGATGAAAGTAAAGGTATCAAGATGGCTTAACTAAGTTGCATGCGAAGCTCTTGTTGCCTGTGGATCGAGTGAGCTCCAAAATCTAGATGCCTGAGGTTAACACAAGCATTAGTCAGGTCGTACTTGATTGAAGTGAACCAATGGTATCAACGCTAGATTTATACAGCATTTAGATCAACCTCAACCTCAGAATTTATAACCCAATGTTTTATCTACCAAGTACATTTTGTTGATTGATCATCACATCGCTCTGTTTACCTGCGTAGATTCACTACCAGGCGATGCACATACGGTACTTCGAGGTAGCCCACTTCTCCGGCCTTCAATTCCCTCACAATGGTGTCAAATTATCCAGGTACCTACCCAACCAAAGCTTCTCAACACCACCTGCAAGTAGGTATCAAGTGCTGCATTTGGAGATATGAAGCACGCAAAATTCGCAGAAGACATGAGACCACCTTCATACACCAACAAGACGATTTCGAACTTTGTATATTCTTGGTCCTTTTCCAACCTCAAGGTTTTGACAGTGACGACAGTGATGAAAGTTATGATGTGATCATTTAGGACATGTTCCATTACTATCATTCATGCCATACTTGTACAGATTACTGTGAATATCAGTCACCTTGGTAGGTAGGTACAATGTTCATCTTCTATTAGACTCGAGACCCAAGAGCACTTAGGAAACTTTCTTCAAGTCGGGTCCGGCCACCGGAGAGGTGAATAGTACGACCAAAAGCTCGCAAAGCTCGCAAAGCCATAATCTAGACATGGCATTGGCTTGAGATCCTACTCCATAGACACACGTCTCCATTTTTAAGTTTGAAAGTAGTAACAATCCGGCTCTCGTCTGTCAATAATGGTTGAGATCTAAAGAGTACGGGACGTGCCATTCCTAAACATCGTTGGCGTTAGTCTAGTAGGTCTGACTTGTACTTGGATGTTTCAAACTTTCAACAAACAGCTTCCAAGATAGCTTCCAAGTTCAACATAATTCCACTTTATATACATTTTGATACATTTCCACCCAAGATTTGCATAAAATTGTGCCCAAATCATAGGTGCGAGTACGTTCTTGTTATCCAATCGAGCCAGTCAAGACTTCGGCGTAACTCACTTACTAAGAGTAACTCCGGTCAACAGGGATTATAGGCTGGTACGGGAAGGGACGACGCATTGGCACGTTTGGTGGGGCGAGGGGTTGAAAAAGATCTCGTTCTTCTCTGTGACTCCAACTTCTTGATCTTCACTTTCTCACAATCACATCCTTCTTTTCCCAAAAGTCACAATAAATTTCAAGGTAAGCTCATCTTGATGATACCTCCCCTTCAACTGTTGTTAGTATATGGGTATCTACCTGCGATCAAAAGCTTCATTTCCATCTCTTGATTAAAGTAAATCAATAAGTAGAGAAATAAGCTATAAGCTGAAGCTCGAGTTGGTGCTATCACCCCACCATCCTCATCTATACCGATATTTTCTTCTTCAAATCTCCACCATTTATTCCAGCACCTTTAATCGTCTGCACAATTCGGTCTACAAGCTCAAATACTAACGATAATTCCTCGACAGAAAGTCAAAATGGCTATCACTAAGATTCACGCACGTTCCGTCTACGATTCTCGTGGAAACCCAACCGTCGAGGTTGATGTTGTCACCGAGACTGGTCTTCACCGTGCCATTGTTCCATCTGGTGCTTCCACCGGTACGTATATCGCTCCAAATACTAGAAACCCACAAGGCTGATCGGATGGCACCTCAGGTCAACACGAAGCCGTTGAGCTCCGTGATGGAGATAAGGACAAGTGGGCTGGAAAGGGTGTTACCAAGGCTGTCGCCAACGTCAATGATATCATTGGCCCAGCTCTTATCAAGGAGAACATTGATGTCAAGGATCAATCCAAGATTGATGAGTTCTTGAACAGCCTCGATGGAACCCCAAACAAGGGCAAGTTGGGTGCCAATGCCATTCTTGGTGTTTCTTTGGCTGTTGCCAAGGCCGGAGCTGCTGAGAAGGTCAGTCACAGTGCATTCTTACAATCATTTGCTTGCCTAACGCTCAATAGGGTATCCCACTTTACGCTCACGTTTCCGATCTTGCCGGAACCAAGAAGCCTTATGTTCTCCCTGTCCCATTCATGAACGTTCTTAACGGAGGGTAAGCAATCTGGTAGCTCCGGGGGTCGTAGATCAGTCCGCTGACAACACATAGTTCCCACGCTGGTGGACGTTTGGCATTCCAAGAGTTCATGATCGTCCCTTCGTAAGTCACCACTTGCACATTCCACACCCAACATATCATACGCTAATACAGTCTGCAGTGCTGCCCCATCTTTTACCGAAGCTCTTAGACAAGGTGCTGAGGTTTACCAAAAGCTCAAGTCCCTCGCCAAGAAGAAGTACGGTCAATCCGCTGGTAACGTCGGAGACGAGGGTGGTGTTGCACCAGATATTCAAACTGCCGAAGAGGCTCTTGAGCTCATCACTGAGTCTATCGAGGCTGCTGGTTACACCGGAAAGATGAACATCGCCATGGACGTTGCCTCCAGCGAGTTCTACAAGGAGGATGCCAAGAAGTACGATTTGGACTTCAAGAACCCAGAAAGTGACCCAACCAAGTGGATTACCTACACTGAACTTGCCGATCAATACAAGAACCTCGCCAAGAAGTACCCAATCGTCAGCATTGAGGATCCATTCGCTGAAGATGACTGGGAGGCCTGGAGCTACTTCTACAAGTCCTCCGATTTCCAAATCGTCGGCGATGACTTGACTGTCACCAACCCAATCAGAATTAAGAAGGCTATTGAACTCAAGTCTTGCAATGCCCTTTTGTTGAAGGTCAACCAAATCGGTACTCTTACCGAGTCCATCCAAGCTGCCAAGGACTCCTTCGCTGCTGGATGGGGTGTTATGGTTTCTCACCGCTCTGGTGAGACTGAGGATGTCACCATTGCTGACATCGTTGTTGGTCTCCGTGCTGGTCAAATTAAGACTGGTGCCCCAGCTAGATCTGAGCGTTTGGCCAAGTTGAACCAGATCTTGAGAATTGAGGAGGAGCTCGGTGATAAGGCTGTTTATGCTGGAGAGAGCTTCAGAACTGCCGTCAACTTGTAAACGAGCCGAAGATACTTTGACAAAAGTAAGCTGGGTAGGTAACTGTCTTATGCGGGATGAGCGATACCATAGCCAGAGTAATGATGAATGATACCTAAATATGAGAAACAATTTGACCAAAATGCTTACTTCCATATTTTGTTGTGAATGTAACGATGTTTTATCTTACCATATAAATGCAAACTATTGTTTCCATTACCATAAAGAAACCAGTACAATTTGTTGCCATTGTACATATTACAGTCTGGATGTGGATGGAAAGGTTTAAATTGGTTGATGAGCTAACACATTTGTAACTGTACAAGGTTAATAAATTAGGGACCAATCAACATTACTAGACACTGTCTGTTCCGATCGGTCTAACTTATAACCATCAGCAGTGGGTACTTGCCTGTTAACAAGTGCGGGCGCAAACCTAAAGACAAACTTCCAAAATCCCTCTTTCTTAATATTTTCCTTTCTACCACCACAACAAATAGGGAAGACTATTGCAGTAGGGCTTTTGAGACTCCAGGCTCAGTATTCGAAGCAATCAAATCAGAATCAATAAAAAAATCCATTCACAGGAAATCTAGTCTTGAAAATGCCTGACAAGTGGGGTAAGTGGCAGAATATTTTATTTTTTCCACAGCGTGTTCTGCGCAAAATGTCTCATAGAATAACGAGCATTTGAAGGTTTGGTTCGAAGACCTACCGCTTTACAGATGCACAAATAAAGTATCCCCAACTGACCGCTACCCTACCACATAGATGAGGAATCCTCCGGAGAGGAGTCATCGGAGCAGACACCCGCACAAACTGCCGTTTCGAACCGAAGAAAGTTTGATGATGAGGAGGATGACGATGAAGTCTTAGATTCCTGGAGTGCGGCTGAAGATTCTGAAGTTGAGCGCGAGAAGGCAAAGGTTGAAGCCGAGCGAAAGGCGAAGGCTGATGCACTGGCTGCTGCAAACAAAAAGTCAAAAGCCCAACGCGTCGCTGAGAAGCAGGCCGAGAGAGCACGACAACTAGCAGAAGGTAGTGATGAGAGCAGTGAAGAGGATGAGGCTACAAGAAGAGAACGCCTCAGACGAACCGAACAAGAATCAGATTTGAAGCACGCTGAGGATCTTTTTGGCAACATTGGTATTAACTCTCGCAAGTCTACGAGTGCTGCGAACGCAGTGCAAATTGATGAAAAGAACCCCGCGGCGACTGTCGATTTGACAACCCTCCCACTTTTCGATCCTAAAACCAAGCAGCAATTTGAGAAGCTCCGCGAAACTCTTGTCCCTCTTATTACCAACAATGCCAAGAAAGCACAATACATCATCTTCTTACAAGAGTTCACTAAGCAGATTTCCAAAGAACTTCCAAGTGACCAAATCAAGAAGATCGCCAGTACACTGACGGCTTTGAGTAACGAGAAGATGAGAGAGGAAAAGGCAGCCGAAAAGGGAGGAAAGAAGTCTAAAGCACAGAAAACCAAGACTACCTTGAATGCAAGCAGGGACACTATGAGCAGCAAAGATACCCAGGCTTATGATGATGATTTCGGAGAGTAAGTTTATGTTACCTCTTCTTTCACGAAGCAATTACTGACGGGTTGCAGTGATGATTTTATGTGAAAGGGCTTCAGCTGTAACTATCACAACTCAGTCTCTCCAGCATCCATCAAAACTGAGAATACATCCCCAATCGAATTTTACACGGTCCTACTCAGGTACAAAAGTATTACTAGTGTCTAGCGAGCCCTACACACTGCATATACAAAACCTGCCGAAGATGAAGTTGCTCCTTCACGAATGCACGTCGAAACCTTGATACATAGATGACAGCAAATGGTGCTGGGTCGGATTTGGGTCGGTTTAGTGATTGGGGAAGTTGATGACATGACTGGTCTGATATTTCTAGGTTGCACTTCGGTTCTTCCTTGACTTCAAGATTTGCTATACATACTAGTCGGATTTAAGCATGGGTAGACATAGCGAGCACGACTGAACGTAATTTTGGGAATATACCTGCTTCTATACCTTTTTATACGATTTCAGTCATCTGTCGTGTTTCCAACAAGTAATTCACTATTTCTATCATGACTCCTAAGTCCAGGTTGAAGAGTCTGTGTGCAATATGTATGACAAATATCTCCACTCTATGCCCAATCCCACAAATCTAATATTCATACTCGAATTCTACGTTTCACATCTTACTCGAAGTTCTCGCCGACGTGTTCCTCTCACTCCCAACAACTAGCGCAACATGATGACTGATAGCGACCAATTCTCCCTCCTCATCCCAAGCCGTCAACTCTATATCCATGCGCCCATTTCGGGTCTGCTTTCGTTCAACTCGAATGAAGAGCCATTCAACGCCATTTGATGGGAGGGACTTCTTGAAATCTATGCTTAAACAAAGAGTTGGGAACCAGTACTTTGCGCCAGGAATGGCGGGTTTAGATTCGGAGGGGGCAGTGGTTTCTGGGAGGAATCCGGTGGGAAGCGAAAACATGTCACAAGCGTAGCCGAGACTTTCGTCAGTCCACTAATTAGGATTTGGGTTAGAATCGTGGTTTGGTTAGGGTGTAAGGCTAGGAGGATACGGTAAAAGAGCGGAGAGGGCGATTTGGGGTTTAGGCTCTGTATTACAAAAGAAACGCGGTGCTTACAAATTCGCCAGTGGATAGTCGGATCCATTCGTCTGAGATGATGGGAGAAGGTTGGGTGCGAGGAAAGTAAGTGTGGGCCTTTGTGCTAGCTTTACGGAAGTTTGGGAAGGGCATGCCTTCGAGGTAATAGTTGGGGTCGTTGTCAGATTTCAGGACTAAAACTTGAGGGTTAATTGGTGGGGTTTAAGAAGGGGAGATGGTAGAGGGGGAAAAGACGAAGGCGTTGGATGAAACATCGATTATGCTTACGAGAAAGAGAGACAGGAAGAGGGGCTGGGTGAAGAACATGAGTGTGAGGAGAAGAAACGCCTTCTTCCGTTGCGGTATTAGAGTGCGTGATATAACCGACTACTTCAACGCGGTCACCTTGTGATAGGGTCACATGGAGAACAGATGTCTGCCTCCCAAGTTTGGTATCCTGGACTAAAGAGAACGTTAGTACACAGAAGCCAGTCTATAAGACGAAAGATGTAGGAATATAATGCTCTGGATATATAGAGTTCGTGGGAAAGACTAACCGGTAAAGAGGGCAGGGCCAGCTCCAGTGCGCCGCAAAAACTCTAGATGAAGTGTGATGGGATTTGGTTGGTTTTGGGCTGACAAGGTAGTGCGAAAATGAAGGGCAGAGACTTTGAGAAAGACACCGGTTACGAAGCCGCCATGGGGAACTAGATTTTTGGTAAGATGACGAGTTTATTGATAGATGGGTAACCAAGTAGGGGGTTTGGTAAGATGCTTATTTACCTGATCCAATGCACCAGTCCTGCGCAAATTGTTAGTATGATACCTCAGTAAAGCAAGATTGTACGTCAGGACTAAGATTATTTAAAACCATGTTTGTGTAGCTCCGAGTCACAAAGTCAACTTATGTAACATATATCAAGAATCTTACATCGGGAAAGTTTGCAGAGTAAGTATGCGAAGTCAATTGTTGGACCTTGGTAGCATTGGCAAAGTTGCTGCCTGTGTTTGATGAAGGAAGGGACGTCATGTCGTATATACAAACGTGTGAGGTGAGACAAGATAAGGTGTGGAATGATTGATGAAATAAAGTACGAAACAATCCACGAAGCAAACCAAATTCTTGGTCTAATTATATATTCAGGAAACCTGGGGAAGTTCTTGTGGAGATGGGAAGGGTGAAAGGTAGGTAGGTATCTTGGAGAGGTGAGCCGTGGTGAGACATACCGAGGTTGACGCACATTCTATCGCTTATCGATTAAAAGGGTGACACGCTTGTACCTTCGGAGGTTTTTGTTCTATTTTACGAATGCTAGCTATGTATGCGTTGAAGTTTCCCAATACAAAGTGCTAGTGTAGTAGGTAATCCGCAGCAGGGTAGGATCTCGTATCGAAAATACATTCGGCGTGCAGTGTACGGGGTAATCAATCTACTTGCCGCGGATACACCTCTCTCGAAGACGAATCTTCACATACTTTGGGTAACACATTACTAGATCTTGAGGCGCATACATAGA
Organism: Botrytis medusae; assembly: GCA_019395255.1. Lineage (NCBI taxonomy): Eukaryota > Fungi > Ascomycota > Leotiomycetes > Helotiales > Sclerotiniaceae > Botrytis > Botrytis medusae. The sequence continues at coordinate 713,560 of JAHXJL010000007.1, read as the reverse complement.
AACATAATATAACACTCGTATCAAACCTTGAGTGAAACTAGAACAAACTCCAAGAATCGTGACTCTTTTCCTATTAACTTGGCTGGATAAAAGAGACCCCCTGACTATCTGCTTCCACTACCTCTATCTAGCACGTCTAGGTACCGAAAAGGCACTTGGAGCCCGTGGGGCCCGTTTAATGCCAAGTTTTACTCTATCGCTCTTATAAACACGTTAACAGCCCTGTGATTGTTGGTCCTGGTCCGTTTCATTCACAAGCCCAACAATGTGCGTCAGCACCAAGGGCGTGGTCGTGGGTATTGGCTATGGGTATGGGTGTGCTTCAAGAGGCTGTGAACAATAATCATGGAGGAATCTGGATATTTTAGGTATCAGCTATTTGGAAATACAATAGTGAAAAATAAGAGTCAAAAGTAACACGAGACACTGCAGAGGGAATGAATGCACGGGATTGTATCACATATAATGTTGAATTTGAGTAATATCCTTGCTTTGCTTACAAGTAAGATTCATCTAATTCCATTTATACATCTAATATTGCGACTACTGCTACTGCTATTTACACTTATTACTCATCTACTCACATTTCACATCGATACTCCCTCTCTACCAGGGGCTAATAAGCAAGATCCGGTTCTTCGCAGCCTTACATCTACTTTTCCTCACAGTGGCTTCAACATTCGACAAGTTAACAGCAGTGAAACGACAGTTGAAACAGACCCAGATACAGACCCAGATGCAGAAACTACATCAGGGTTGCCTTTAATAAGAGACGAACTAAAGCAAAGGCTAATCTTTCACTACTGCGACCAGCACCCCGTCTAGCGAGAACCTTACTGTACCGGTCTCCCAGTCTCCCAGTCTAGCTGCTAAAATAGCACTCGTTACTTTCGACTCTAGCAATCCCATAGAGTTTAGGGTACCATATCGTATCAACCTTATACACCGGAATAATCAACCAAATCCCTTCTATATTACATTTGTTCTTAATTACTATTACACAGATTAGATGCCAAAAACATTATCCTCTTTACAGTGTTCGACAATATTGTCAAGAGCAAGGGCCGCCATACCTCCTGCAACAACTTCCAACTAGATAACTTTAGTGGGGTAAACCCTGAGAGACGGAGAGAGAGTGTGTGTGTGTGTCTGTGTTAGAGAGAGAGAGAAAGTGAGAGAGTGAGCAACGTACATACATAACAGGAAAATGGGTAATGTTAGTAGCAGGCCAGATGATGGCGCGCCATTGTACTTGAGGGATCAAACTCGCTGTTAGTACTTCCATTGATACTCATCAAATTTTGAGAGAAGGAGGGGACTGATTATGATACACTACTAGTAACTATATCGTCCTTGACAATCACCAATCAGCGAAGGAAAACACTCTTAAACATTGTTCCAAATGGCTTTCCAGCAACAAGAGTATCTGCGATTCGCGACCTTGGAGATAGTGCTGTGGTGGAATATGTCCAGGTAACGATTATACATACATATACATTGCATTTGTATTACCAAAAATCCTAATCAGAATTCTGCAGGACCCTGATACACTTCCTGGCGCCGCTCCCAATTTCCTCATCAAAATCAATAACGAGGAGGAACTTACCTTCAACTTCACATTCATTATTCGACAGTCGCAAGGATTTTTACCTGCAACAAACGGCGCAAAAGATGTGGTCGGATTGATAGATTCAGTGATAAATGGACTTACATATGTATCGGCCTCGACGGCGCGAGAAGTAGAGAATCTCGTCACTCGAGAGTTCCATGCTGATCCGAATTTGCACAAGAATGCCAATGTACAATTGGTTGGGGATTATTCTACTGGAGGCAGTCAATCAGTGTCGTTCGAATGGTCTTGGAAATGGAGACCCCCAAAGCCAACAGAGGATCGCGGGGGTGGTTGGAGAAATAATTGTAGTGTATGTTCGACTGAATCGCACATGCTACTCATTCTGACATTTTTCTAGTTTCTCGAATATGATCAACGGGCGCATCGATTGAATACTCTGGCTAGCTTCTCATTCTGGGTGTCAAGTAAGGCTCTAATTGCTATAGCCCAATAATCTACTAACAGGGACTTAGATTCACAACCATTAAGCATGCCAGGCTCGCCATCTCCCCCATTCCATCTTGTTCCACCCCCCAAATTGCGACTTCCCTCTTCTCAATCCCTCGATTCTCGTGTGAGCGGACAAGAACTACCATACGAAGATGCACCACCGTCGCCAAATCCCCTTAATCTCGATTTGGTTGTTCCTCAAAGTCAAATGGCGGATGTTCCCAGGGTTGATGTTTCTTGTCAACGCCCGGGTGAAGATATGAGCGCCACTGAAGATGGACCGTTGTTCAGAGCTACTATGAAAGCATTAGAGCAGAAAACTGGAAATATGCGCACACGGATGAAGAAGGTTCTCAGAAAGGCAGAGGCAGCGCAAATTGCTCAGATGCAATGCAACGATGCCATTGGAGGATTTATGGAAGCGCTTCGAGAAGCATCTAATTCGAACGCAAACGCAGTCCAGCCCGCTTTGGACCATTACTTCGATAAAATTGCGCGGGAGATTCTACAGTATGAGAAGCAGAATGCTCTCAATCTAGAGAAAGTCATTATAGAGCCACTTGCCAAACTATATACTCTCGATATCAAACAAGCTGAATCAAAGAAACGAGATTTTGAGGAAGAAAGTAAAGATTATTATGCATATGTCTCGAGATACTTGGGTCAACGTCAAGATTCGCTCAAACAGAAAAAGCGCGTTGAAAGCGATACAAAATACCAAACGAAACGTCGGAATTTCGAGCTAAAGCGTTTCGATTACTCCTCATTCATGCAAGATCTTCATGGGGGGCGAAAAGAACAAGAAGTTTTGTCGCATTTGACTAAGTATGCAGATGCTCAAACAAGGAGTTATCTCGCAGCAGCCAAGAAGGTGGAACAAATGCTTCCACAATTAGAAGCATTGAGCGCAGAAGTGCAGGATGCGGACAAAGAATTCCAGTACCAGAGGACTGAACGTGAAGAAAAACGGCGCAATCTCGAGAAGAGTACTATTACATATGTGGAACCTGAGACAGTTCCCGCGGTCCCAGTTGAACCCGTCGTACCTGGAACCTCGAGTTCGGGAAATGGCGCATATACATCAGATTCTGAGCTCAACAGAGCGGATAGCACTGGGCATCAACTGAGACCGGTGGCGACAAATAGTACAATTGCTACAGTCACCAATGGCGGCATGACGGAGTTTTCTAGATCTCCTGGTAGCCTCTCGTCTACAGTCGGAGGACAAATAGGAAGCCCGGGCGCAAATCCTCGGTTTCGTGGCATACGTGACCTCGAAGAAAAAGATCACAGTCAAATCACGACGAGTGAAAAGTTGGGTACGCAACGTAAAGAGGGTCTTCTCTGGGCTTTAAGCAGGCCCGGTAGCCATGTTGATCCAAGGGGCCTAAATAAGCAAGCTTGGCACAAGTAAGTCTGACGCGACAAAAATGCAATAAACCCACTAACTTTCATAGATTTTGGATCGTACTTGATGCTGGTAAACTCTCTGAGTATAGTAATTGGAAGCAGCGTCTAGACCTACACATGGAGCCCATAGATTTACGTATGGCATCTGTTCGTGAGGCTCGCGATGCCGAGCGCCGTTTTTGTTTTGAGGTCATAACACCGCACTATAAGAGAGTATATCAAGCAACATCGGAAGACGACATGAAGAACTGGATTTCCGCTATCAATAATGCGCTTCAAAGTGCGGTTGAGGGTAGAGGTATGAAAGATTACCCAGCCTTGGCGCCACAGCCTGAGCCTCATTCGATCAGGAGAGATATTGGGTCGATATTGACAGGAAAGAGTTCTTCGATGAACCACGGACATTCTTCGAATCATAGCAATACTTCTAACACAAATAATGTGTTTAGAAGAACGACGGTTGGTGCGAGACCTGCGTATGGCCGTTCAAGTAGTAGTAGCTTTGATGAAAGCCCAGATAAACTATTACAGCTTCTGCGGGAAACTGATCAAGGAAACTGCTGGTGTGCAGATTGTGGATCTGGAATCAAAACAGAGTGGGTGTCGATCAACTTAGCCATCATTCTTTGTATCGAATGTAGTGGTATTCATCGTTCTCTTGGGACACATATCAGCAAAGTACGTTCCTTGACTCTCGATATCAATTCATTCACCACGGATATTGTCGAGTTACTTTTATTAGTTGGCAATCGTGTCTCCAATATGGTCTGGGAAGCTAGACTCGATCTAGCTACAAAACCCACTCCACAAGCTACACGCGAGCAGAGATTGAAGTTCATCACGGCCAAATATGTTGACCGAGCCTTCGTGGAACCAATCTCATCCACTCTCTCACGATATGCAACGGCGGATGAGACCCTTCTTGCCGCGGTCAAGAAGAACGATGTCCAACAAGTGATATATGCCTTAGCGCTCAAGGCAAACCCTAATGTCACTGATAAGTCTCGTGGAACTCATTCAGTATTTTTGGCTCTTGCTGCTGCTGATCCAGCATCTCCAGCACAAGTTACGTCTTCGACTCGAGTCGAGCCTCCTGCAAAGATTGTGCCATTCCCAATCGCAGAAATGCTCATACAACATGGGGCTGAGATTCCAACCGCATTGCCCGCATTTCCTTTGAGTCGAAGCGCGACGCTGTACATCGAACAGAAGACACAGCGTGCAGGAGGCACTAGTGATACTTTAGGGGCCTTGCCAACCACAATGACCCCACAGGAAAAGCTTAAGGAGCGAGAGGCGAGATTGCAGAAACGTGTCAGCGCTGGCGGACGATTAGCTAAAACGCCCATCCAGGAACGTTCATGAAATTTTTTGATGGTATGACATGTCATGGTATGTTAATGAATGATGGATGATTTGGAGATACCATGGGATTAGCATTGTTGGCGTTTTTCGTGTTCTTGGTCGGAAATATTTTATTTTGTATTAGCTTAGGGTGGCTTGCTTATATTATAGCTGGAAAGGTGACTATTCGATGACTGGCAGATTGGCACAATGATGAATGACACGGGGGTTTACTTCATTGTACATGTATAGTGAGCAAGTGGTATGGTACCGATTGCCACCATGGCTTGAAGAATCGAAATGAAAGAGGGCAAACCACTCGATATCTGGATTTGGATAGGTTGGGTTAGGAAAAGGGGAGGAATAATATTAATGGCGCATGAGTTGGGTGGAGATGGCTAGGTTTAGTTGGGGTTGGCTCGATGGATGGATAGATGGATGCACATGCGATGTGGGATGGTGGAACGATGCTTTGTGTCATACACATACACATACACATACATACTCATACACATTACATTTCAAATACTCTATTGATTGTATGTATACCTCTTTATGATTTCGTGTATTGATAAAAATCAAGTAGACAAGATAAGCGAGAGGGGTTTTTATACCTACCTACCTACCTATGTGTGTGTGAGAGAGAGCAGTACAGTAGAAAAGAACATTAGAGAAATAGGGAAATAGGAGATGGGAAGTTCGATAATGGTTAATGGTATCTGATATGACATGATGTGATTTGAGAGAGTCGATTTGTCGATTGGAAACTCGAGAGTGATTATTTGGTATACATATATATATATGTGAAATGTTACGTCCTTGGTTCTTAGTCCTTGGTTCTTAGTCCTTGGTTCTTAGTCCTTGGTTCTTAGTCCTTGGTTCTTAGTCCTTGGTTCTCGGTCCTTGGGGTTTCTGCTTCTTATAAATTCCTTGTTTGGTTTTATTTTCTTACTTGTTTGCTTATCTTACTTATTTTACTTATTTGCGTGTTTGCTTGTCTGTCTGTCTGTCTGTCTGTTGACTTTGGATGAGTATGATGAGTATGATGAGTATGGGTTTTTAGCGAAGGACTCTTTATCCATCTATTTTCCTATGGCGGTGTTGTTTGTCATTGTTGTTATTATTATAGTGATACTACTTATTCCTTCACACTTACATCTATCTATACACATATCCATCCATCCATCAAATTTCCAGAATACATAAATAGTCCAGATGCATAAATCAATCAATCAATCAATCGTATTTGCACTTCCTTACTTACTACACCTGCATACTTACTCACGTGGAAAAAAAAAAGCTCATCCTTACTTCATATTACACAGAATATGATATAACATTATAATATACACGCTAAACCCATCGAGCATTCCATCCATTCAACTCAACTCAATTCAATTCAGTTCAGTTCAGTCCATTCATTCATTTAATCCATTGTATATTAACGTAATGTGAAGTACTAAAAACCACGAGGAGGTACTGACTGCTAAAAGATATCTAGACTAACTATGCTATATTATACGCAAAGGAGTGCAATGCAAAACAAAGAAATACAAGAAAAAAACATCTTCCTTGGGCAATTCCAATCTCTTCCGTTCCGTCCCACCCTATTTTCCCATGATGGTCTAATGAAGGGGATGATTATGGAAACAGAATAGATAAATGGCCCTAGTAGAGGGTATCAAAAAAAAAAAAAGGGCTGTCGCGTAAAGACAAAACAAAAGAAAAGCGTTATTAAGTTATGATGTGGTCGTGAGGGAAGATATCACTCATCGACTCGTTCGTTTACACCCAGTATGGTGGTGGTATCCATTAACTTCTTCCTCTCCACCCCCTTAACCCTCACATAAGCCCCTATCGCAAGAGGACCCAATCATGATCGATTATGCAGATATCGTAGATAGGTTTCGCCTTTGATCGTAGTCGTCAACTAATCCATCCATTCACAATCCTCATCATCACGCTGTCTTAGAAGGATTTCCATTTTCTTCTCTCTGGGCCTTCGCCTTCCCTGGTACGAAGTCCTTCTTCAGGTCCTTCACCGCCTGACTCGGGTCTTCAAGCCCAGCGACAAGTCTCTCTCTCTTGCTCTTGCGTCCTGGGCCCACCAAATCGTTCAAATCATCCTCGTCACTGCTACTGATCTCATCGTCTGAATTCTGTACCATGTTAATTTCATTTCCTTCCTTCTTCTTGCGTTCTCGTTGTCCTTCTTTCATCTTGGTAAGATGGTCGTCGGTGCATTCTTTCGTGACGATGTGAAGACCGGGGAGGTTCTCATTGAGGAATTTCTTGAGGAGGGGAAGTAGGGAGCCCTTTGGCCTGTAAGTGCCACTGTCATTGTCGATCACCAATTCGTAATGACTGGGATCTTTGGGAGGTGCCTCGTGGGGTGGTCCTCCTGGAAGCTCTTCGGCTGGATGGCTAGATTGGCTAGGATCATCGACTGGTCGACGTGGGTGCTTTAGTCGACGAATGAAGAACTCTCCAGAACACGCAATGTAAATATTTACATCGCTATGCATGGTATGTTTTGACAAAAGGTCAACACCAAACTCCTTGCCCGTCTCGGTAAATCGAAGAAGTCCATCGAGTGAGAGTACATAGGTGAATATCCTTCCGCCTTCATCAAAGTGTACCATTTTGAGAAATTGCAACGCAGCTTCCTCTGATCGGGCTTTGAATACTCCGTATTCTGTAGTATTACTGAAATTATACACGCGGGCGTGTTGGTGATGAAGAGCTTTATTCAAGACTCGTCCTCGTAGGCCTGCTTTTGAGAACATTCCTTTGACGAAAGGCTTGAATTCGACAAAGCGATGGTATAATTCTGCTGGCACTGGACCTTGGAGTTGTATCTGATTTGCTTGAAAACTAACTTGTTAATATGGTCATAGTTTTAGGTACGAAGGAGAATTGCTTACTCGTATTTCTCAGTTTGTGGCTTATCTCCCGACTCACTTCCAGGCGCTTTTGTACCAGCCAATCTTCCAATCATGGGCGAATAATGCTTGAAGAAATATGTTTCCGCGATAGTATACATTCTGCCATATGGTTCCTCGGATGGTCCCAATAATTCTGCGCTGACATATAGTGTACCATCCATGTGAACATTGCTACTAAACATAGCAGCGCAAGCTCGTACTCCATACGCTCTCTTGCTACCCATTCTCTTTTTGACATCGAATCCCCTCTCTCTGAAACCTTGCCAGTTTGGACCCAGTGATTCCACATGAATCGTAACATTTCCCAATCGATCGTCATGATCTGCGGGGTCTTCATCGTATAGACGGCATTTCAAGCGGAAGCCACTTCCGGGAATGCCAGCTACCGTCCAAGTCTTATTCCATTCTGGATTTGTGTTTTTGTGTATCGTTTGAGTTCGCATGACGAGATCTGGATCTTCCTTGTGTCTTTTCAATAGCGAGGATGTCAAAGTTGCTAAAATGAAAGGGTCCGAGGAGCGAGTATTGAGATCCGAGGCAGGAAGGTTCTCAGCTCTGTGGAAGGTAAATCGTACAGTATACCCATCTCGCGCATGGGGAATTGGCGTCGCATCGAAACCACCTGGAGGGTTGTTGGCCATGTCTTTCAGCTTCTGCTGTTTCGAGGCAACCTTCTCCTTTGCCGATTTCAATTGACCTGGGGTTTGTTTCTCTGGGTCGCCATTTTGTTGTGAGCCATTTTGGACTGGAGCTACTTGGGTCGGATTCTCTTGCGCTGGAGTTACTTGCGATGGAGTTACTTGCGATGGACTCTCTTGCGCTGGGTGATTTGCGCCATTTGACATGTCGCCGAGTGCTTGACGTTCGACCTTTTCCAACATCTTTGCTTATCCTCTCCAGTCGAGTCTAGATTGTTTCGCAGAGAGAGCGCGTAATGTTGCGCAAAGAAGAGTATTGTGATTGTAGTTGTAAAATGAGCTGACAGCCAAGCTTTGTATGACAACAAAATGCAATACGGAAGGAGGGGAGTAAAAAAAAAGACGAAAAGTGATCCAAATACCCTCAAGGTAACCAATCGAACGGAGAGAAAAGGAAAGGATTGTTACGACGAAGCGCCAAAACGGGATGGAACTAAGCCCTCTAATTGGGTTAATTTCGTAGATACAAGGTGAATGCGTTTAATGGGCGCGAGTCAACAATGGAAAGTTTGACGCACGGGTACCGGTATTTGGGAAGAAGTCTGATGGAGGGAGGGATGTAGTTAATGTTATTTAAGTTATTTAAGCTCGAGAGAGACAAGGTCAGCAAGAAGTAAAAATAAGCTTGCACAAAGTGTGCATGTCCTGTACTTAGAGGAGGGTATCGTAGGATATCGTAGGATATCGTGCCGGAAGGACTGATTCAAGCTTTTGCCAAGATGGATAGCAAGGTAGTTTACTTGGCAAGGTGGGAAGAGTTGGCGGGATGGTTGGAAGAGGGCTGAACGGAAAAGGGCTGAACGGAAAAGGGCTGAACGGACTACTTGTTCTCATTCTCATACCGGTTGTGTGCATATGAAATGCATATGGAATGGAATCATATCATATCATATCATCATATCACTTAGTCGAGTGACATGCCGAAGTCTGTCTACTCCACCACCACCACCACCAACAGTTGCCAGAAATCCCGAGGTCCAATCGACCCTCCTGGGGATCCTCTTTCTTTTTTTTTTTTTCCAACGGTGAGATCTAATTTTAAGCTTACCCAGATCCTGTACCTCCCTAACCTCAATCGAGTCTTTTGTACATACAATCCAAAGCAAAGCAAAGCAAAAGAAAAACCAAGTTTCCAAGAAATGTCCAAAGTAATAGGCACAACAACGTAAGACGTTGCCTTATGGACCCGTGAATCCCGCACAGCCGTCTTGGTGTTTGACTTGAACCCTGGAGGGGAAATTGAGAATCGAAGAAATATATCAACGAGACGCGCTAGACTCGACTTGGATTCTCATTGATAAGATACTCGTACTATAATTGTCTCAGAGACTAATCAAGGTCTTTCATCCGATCATGGCGTGCAGATTTTCATGCAGTAGCATTGTAGAATTTAAAGAATGGCAAACATGGGGTCATCTGCTACGTCATAAAGTTGCTTGGGGGCAGAAAAAGAAAAAGGAAAAGGGAAAGGGAAAAAAAATGGGATTGGACTAAAAACAGATCCAGAACTGCCGAACAGCAAATCCAATCAAATCAAGGGTTGATAAGTCTTTTTGATTGTAACAACGACGACAAGGGAGGTTCGTGGGTTTGTTGCTTTCTATTGGCTCAACAGAAAAGGGCGGGGAGAGGGGAGGGGAGGAGGGAGGAAGGGGAGGAGGAGGAGCGGGGAATAGGAATAGGAATAATGCAACAAGGGAACAACGTACGAATGAGATACAAGTAAAATGTCACAATATCCTTCCTTATGGCGGAATCCCACGTGAGGAGTTCGCTGTTCATGTCTAAACCCGGAATCTGTCATCTTGCTTACGTACCTCTAGGTAATTAATTGTACATCTATTATCAACTGTTTATCGTCAACTATCTATACATCTGCTTTCTACCTTTCTACCTTTCTACCTCTCTACCCTTCTACCCTTCTACCCCTCTACCCCTCTACCCCTCTACCCTCCAATCTTCTCCAATCATTCAATTCATCTAAGCTTTCTGGTCATCACAACCCACCATCTGAATCAGTCTTACTGTTACTGTCTGAAAGACCTAACTTTCCTATACTTTATTTAATATGAACATCACGACATCCTCAGTAGATGGGCAAGTCGACCACAATTACTTAACAGACTCCTACAGTCCATAAGTGTCAGTATAAACCATTGTTGCTGGGCAACAGTTTGGGTAGCTCTCATATTCTTATTGCCTGGCCAATGCCGATCATGATATCGTGGGGAAACTCCAAGAGTCTCAATTATCTAGTCTCCTGAGACGAAATTCTCATAGCGCGGGGTTGGTGGGCACGCGGTGGGGTTTACGACCTTGATATCGCCGATATTGCTGTGACCATGGACGCTTATTCAGGAACCGTTAGAATAAGGATTGTGCTAGACATATAGTTGTGTCATTGATCGAAATGGGGGGGCCCAGATTGATCAGTTATCCAATCAGTCGTTTCGCTGGGCCAGTAATTCTCAAAATTGAATGAATTCGAAACCCCACACATGATATTTCTTCTTAAACTACACATACCTACCACGGTACTAGAATGATGCTCCGGTACTGCATTATAAAAGGTAAACTACTTAGTAAGTGTTGATATTATGTAGTTGAAACTTAGAGACCACATGTCACTCACCTACATCCCACAACCCCAAATGTTTCTCCTTCAAAACTAATATCAAACTATTCATACGAATTTTCGCTTTCTTCTTATACAATTAGCAACACTGTCTCCCCACTAAACATTAGGATACCCCAATTCGGTCACCATGCCAGTGAAATCCTTTCTCAAAAAGCTGTGTTCCCGCACCTCGGAGTCAATCCATAACAATCATTCACGTCGAGCAAGCAAAGAAGATGAAGAATACCATTCCGAGTCCAATCCCAACTACCTCAAACTCTTACAGGCTGCATCCGGCATGCCACTCCGACCTATTAGAGCCAGCAGTATTCCTAAACACAACTGGAGCTTCGCTGACCAAGAAGTATGGATATTCAGAACCTTAGTCGAGGTGTGCCATCGACCGGACTATAATGCTTACGACATCGCAAAAACTTACAGTATGGAAAATGATCGGGAGGATTTATACTTGTTAGATGAAGAGGATTGGTCGAAAACCTTGGGGAGCTCGAAAGATGGCGCGACAGTCCATAGTATCTTGAGGAACATTGAGAGGAGAAGCAAGCCCTGGTTCAGAGATAACATGTCCAGTACCGGATCCGAACTCGAATCGAAGGGCCAACAAGTTGATCACCGTGTTAATCCTCCGTCTAGGACAGCGAATGTGCATTTTTAAGATTCTCGGGGTTCAAGGACACGTCTATCACCAGCTTACAGTTTTGAAAAACAAGCATAAGGTGTTCTCAGGGAGTAATTGAGATAAGTTTCAAATTACCCCCCAGTAATAACAAATTCCACCATCAACACATCTGTTCCCACGTATGCAGTCTCCTTAGTATCATTACTGAGTTGCTCCTAAGTCAAAAGTCTCGATTCAGTTTTCCATTGCGTTCCCGTTCTCTTCTCAACTTCATCCCACACCTCCTTCCAAGTCTCTGGGGACTGCAGAAGAGACCTATATTTAGAACCTGGGGGGCCAAGTAACTCCCGCTGCTTAGGCACGCCGGCTTGATAACCCAATATCAAACTCCCTGGACGATCTCGAGACAAATTGATTAACTGGATAGCCCCCTCGATTTGGTTCTTTAAATTCCATTGATGGAAAATCTGGTTCACCAAAATAACATCCATCGTTCCGTGCAACGCCTTCAACTTTTCGCACGGTTGCAACATATCATCTTCAAAAAAAATCAACTTTAAAAGTATCGTTGTCACGAAAAAATTCATAACCCAAGTCCCAATGATTGATGATGTCCACGGCATGGAGCTGATCTGTACGCGCACCATTGAGGTCCCACACCAATTGACGTAGTTCTTGGCCGAGGAAACATCCAATGTCTATAAATGAGTCTCCGCCCTTGAGTCGGGCAACAATGTCTTTATACGCTTGCGACTGAGCGAGAAGATTATCAAGGAAGCGACCCAAACCTGTGCACGGGTATGGGCGAATTGCCCATGCCTTTTCACGCTGTACAACGGTCAGCTCCACTCCACAAAAAGCGCGTCGTCGATATTCATGATCGTCATGTAGGAGAGACGACTCACAATGTCATATATGTGTTGACGAACGTCCTCGTGCGGGATCTTGCTATACTCCTCGAGAAGTTTACGACACTGTTAGGGCCTATTAGCTTAAGGGTCTTTCATTCTTTATATGGAGCCAGCTTACCTCAGGAGTGATTTTGTGATCAATGCTATCGAGCCACCACTTGTGCTCCTTACTTGAAACGACCGTGTTGATGGGACCTGAGATTTTCTCCTTGCCGTCGGCTACAGAGAGTGCGGACAGTGTGGTAGCCATGCTTCCTGGATAAATAACAGTGCAGATTTGGTATCACAATAGAATAGAGGTCCTCAATACCAGTTTACCATCTCTGGAGATTCAAGGAGGTAGTCCACATGGCCTCATTTATCACATGCATGATAATGCGGGGTATCCATGGTATATCCAATTCTGGAAGCTGGCCAACAGTTGGTGGCAATTCGGGGCCAAGTGCGGTTGGAGATTCATGGACTTAAGCCGTGATGCGCCGAAAATTGGATAATGCTGGAAGGGTGTGGGCGTGTTCAACTGGCATGTCTACGATCTTTTTAAATTCCTACTTTAATCACACCATGATCGAAACACTTCGCTGCTCTTTCGAGAGTCGCGAGGCGGAGAAAAGTCAACTGTAACTTGTCGAAGCGTACCATGCCATGCGAGTCTCGTGAGTTTCAACCCCGCTGGAAGATTCAAAAGTGCAATTGCTGCTTTGGATAGCGAAGACTCCGTCTTCATTACAGAACATCGGAGACGCCGTAGAATTGGCACGATTATCATCGTTTCAATTCGCTTCGTCAATATATCATGCGTAATTCGGACTACACGCTTTGATATATCAGTGGCCATAGAGTGAATGATTATATGCGAATGAAGACGTGTCAGGATTGGGATGCTTTGAGAGATTGGATCGAGGAGCATACTAGCAATTATTATGATCAATATGATATGGAACCAGGCACGATGAGGGATAATCTTTGGTACAACTATCATGCTGGAGACGGGTTGCCAGTTGGCAGTCTCTAGAGTATGTATGGAGGTTTCAAGGGCATTAACACTGTTGGACATGTGGTGTGTATAGTCTGGATAGGATACCCTGGTGTGGAGATTATAGCAAATTTGTATTCAATTAATTTTTCTGATGCTTCGTCATCACAAATGGAGAGTTCGCCACGTCTCTCGTCCATACCACACCACACCTCAAGACTAGCTCGATATTCCCATCTTATCTTCTATCGGGATTCTTCTTCTCCCATACAAACAGCTCTATGCCGTTAAATCCAAGTGGGATACTGTTAGAATCCCTGCCCCGCAGACTTCTCCCCATAGAAGCTAACAGCAATGACACTGGCATCTTTTCTCCCATTTTAATAATGGACATCATCGCGTCCATCATTCCCGAGCCTCGGATACACTCAGGAAACCCATGATTATCGAAAGAGGAAGTTCCATTGCTGGTTGCTGTCCAATCTATTACAGCAACTCTTTCCAGCTCCCACACAGCGTCTTTCACATCTTCGATCATCTTTCAGATCGTAGGTATTTAATTTCTCATTCCCGCCATTCCAATCGCATAACTGCCCTTTCTTCCCAAGGTTATCTCAAGATAGCCATTCATTCCAATCTCTCCCTCCCCACTCCCCCATAAGGAATCATCCCCTGTCCCCCATCTAACCTCCTCCACACCATCTCCACTCTCCTCTCACTCTCTCCCTCCCCTTCAACCCTAACCCATCTCCCCTTCCCTTTCCCCTTCTCCTTCTTTCCCCGCGTCGACAACTTCATTTTCATAAATTGCACTTCGGTGTTGAGTTTCGCGTAGAGAGACCGTGTGCGTGAGAGGGTGCTTGAGGGGTTGGAACGGAGAGGAGTAAAGGTATGAGATGAGAGAGTGTGGGATGAAGTGTATGAATTTGATGTGGAGAGGGGTCTGCTCCGGCTGAAACTGAAGCTGCGGTGGGTGGTAGTGGAAGAATTTGTAGAGCAGGTGTCTGTAGAGGTTGAAGTTGAGGGACGGAGAAGAGGTGTATCCATTTCCATTTCCATGTTCATTGTGAATTACTTTGAGATTGCTGTTTGATTTGTGATGTGGGAATCGGAAAAAAGGAGGCAGTAAATGAAACCTATACTTTCGTAGAAAAAGGAATTTCAAAAAAAGAAAAATTATAGCAATCTTGACGCACCAGGCAATCAATATAGAAGTGAAGATCTTCGGGTTATTGCACTCTGCCAGGGAAGCTACTAAAATGTATATTGTGAAAATACACATTATCCCCACAGAAACGTCCTCTTTCTTATATACACTTCCATTGCCTCTCCCGCGTCTACATGTTGCCAAAAATAAAACACATAGAACAGAAGTCCTACCTTGTTACAGTATTACTCACCTCATTCTCCGATCCAGAACCAACAAACCCATTCGATAAGCTTCAACAGATTAGACTTCAAACCTGCGGCTGTGAATTGTACATGTTTCTTGATCGAACAGGACAATTTTCTACAGTCATGCCAATGTGATTGGCATCGAGAGATCTGAAGTAAGACGTCGGGGCGGTAGTATTACCAGTTTGCTGGAAAGATATTTTGAAACGGGAAAGTTATAGGCTGTGGATTGTTCCAGGGGGTTTTTGGGCGCTTGATGGGGTTTGAAATCTTCCTGGGGTCTTGAGTGGCTCCACCACTCTTGTTTGTTTGGTGAAGGGATAATAATAATAAGTTTGAATGCAATCTGAGGCAATCTGAGGCAATCAATGAACTCTTCTTGTTTTTCGATTCTCCAAGATTTGTTAACTCATCAGCCCGTTCATTGTATGAGTCATGAGCTCTCAATCCACAAGAGGTGTCAAGTACTTATGTGAAACAAAACAAAATGATAGATATCCACACCAAGTAACGTGACCTACCAGATACCAAGATATGCACTCCCTCCCTTGTTGATTGCAAGGCATGGTACGAGGTGTGGCCCTTTGACACTGCTCACTCTCTTGTCTCTTGTCTCTCGTCTCTCCTCACTCCTCTCTCGTCTCTCCTCACTCCTCTCTCGTCTCTCCTCTCTCCTCCATGTTCGCTGCGTTACTCGTCTCCAAACTATTCTTGGTCCGGGATTTTGTAGGGCTGGACGATTAGACACATTGACACGCTGTGCAGGCCAATTAGGTAAGAGATTAAGAAATGCGTTCTTGTGAAATGCCTTTCTACTCATTTATATGCAATTAATGCGCGACGGCATCGGTAGTTAATTTCACCCAAGAGTGGAGATCCTTCCGACGCTTTTCCTCAAGGGAACGCGCATTTTCATTGTCCGGAGACGAAATTATATATTCAAGGAGTTTGATTGAGTAAGATTACCCCCGATTAGCAGATTAGACAGCGTGGCAACATGTTCATGAACGGGCATGGATACCAGGCAGGTGTTTCCATTTCCATATCGATGGTTCTTCTTGTTCCTCTTCACAGACACAGACATTACAGCAAGTAAGACATTCAAGTCAACTTTCTTCACGCTCGGAACTTCACACAATCTAATCTTGACATCCTCTTTCTTTCTCTCTTCCTTCCTTCCTTCCTTCACTTCATTCGTTACATTGCATTGTAAGATCTTACCAGAACGATCGAATCCCGATTCCTCCAAACTCTCACTCGAACACTATCCACCCACCCACCTAGGCTTATTAAGAACGCTTTGGGCAGCCTTGCAGTTCTGTGTATATTTTTAAAAGTTCACTTCACTTGTTTCAAACGCGGAACCCTGCAATTTCTCCTTAACACCGAGGAAATTATTTGATACTCATAAGGTCTTGCTATTGTACCGGCCGGTATTAGGTTATTCATACCGAGTTGCTTTGAGATCTTTGCTTTGTAAAATCCTCTTCTTGAAGGAAAAAGAATTCCGAGGACTCCAAGGCTATATCAAGTGAATAATCTTCGACTGTTAATAATATCACATTGGGTTCAAGGCTTTAAGGTCATCTGCAATACACGTTCCTGAAACTTACACTACAGAACAAGCAAACATGGAGACAGCCGAAGAGTACACCGGACGACCCTCCTTCACCAGAAGATCACCATCTCCAACTGGAAGGCCTTCACCAGCTATAGGAGCAACCGGAGATTCCGTTCGATGTGTTTCGACAGCCTCCGAAGGCTCAGTCTTCTCTGGCAGGTCAAGTGCTATGAGTCGTGCGTCTGAACAAAGCTCGGTTGGAAGCTCGGTTTCTCGATCTTCGTCTGCGAGTTATGGAACTAGGACCTCTATGGCAGGGCAGGAAAAGCCGAAACGACGCGGTTACGTTCGACCACAAGGAACCAATTTCGCGAAGTCGGCACAATCAAGAGAGAGCGTTTTGAGCTTGGGAAGCATAGCACATTTACAGTATTACTTTGCTCGAACCGGTCTGCTGGACGGGAAAGGTGGGCGATTGATGAAGAAGAGGAAGGATGGTAGAGAGACTCTGGATTTATCAGTCTTGGACACGTCATTCCTCGTACCTGGCCCAGGGTCTGATGCGGACTCATCATATGCTTCTACGGCTAGCAGCCCAGAGCTCTCTGCACAATTTGGCGGTATGATGACGGACAGTCCTCTTCACGACTATAACGAGGATGTAGACGAATATTTTAGCGGCGAAGAAGACGACAATCCTTTACACATGCTCCCTCCGACAGCAAGTACCTATATTCATCGCGAGAAAGTCGTTGCACCTCCCCCAACTCTGAATCAGCTTAGACAAGAGTTGGTGGATGCTCTCAATAATGCTACTGGGGCCTTAGAAGATGCAAAGCATGCAAGAACTCCCCCAGCCTCTCCCCTACCCACATCCAAAGCCGAAAGTACAAATCCTGCAACCCCCGATGCTAAGCAGAAAGGGTGGTTTGAGGTACAGGGTATGAATATGCTGGATATTATGACTCTCGCTATTCGTGCGGCAAAAATGTACTATACCGCTCATGAACATCCCGAGCGCCTCCTAGCAATCAAATCGGAAAGAGAAATCCGAGGAGAGTTGTTATCTGTCCTTGAGGTTTTAAAACGTATGGCTACTCGAGGATTTGCCAATGGAATACGCACTGAAGAAAGAGAAACGATGGATAACTGGGTTGACGGCGTACGTAACATGCTTAGACAGGAGAAAGTCCTTGAGCAAGAAGAGCGGAAATTAATAGCGAGTTGGACTTGGCTTCATGCCGATGGTTGGGCAGGAAAGGAAATCGAAAGAGAATATGCATTTTTAAAATCCATGGATCCGGAACCCGATACCCTGCCACCACTATCATTAGTGGACGATGTAAAAGATGACAGTCTACTTCCTACACCATTTCTCGCGGAAATGAAAACCGGCCTAAGATTAGTGAAGCTTCATAATGCAGCAGTCAAGAAAAGCAAAAGACCATTTGGAGCAATATCTACGTTCCATACTGAATTTAACAAGCCATATCGATCAGCCGAGAACCTTCGATTTTGGGTCAAGGCCGCGGAGTTGAGATGGGAAGCAGATGTCAAATTTGACGTTATGGGAGTTGTAAATAGCGAGGACCGTGATGCATGGGAAGGATTCGAAGAAGTAATTTGGAAATGGTGTCGAATGGTTAGGGAAGAATTATCGGAAGAGCTCAAGAGACCAAGAAAGATGTCTATTAAGGTCTAATTGTAATGGACCAATCAACCGATTTTTGTTATGAGTTTTTATCTTCATGTGTTTTCACGCTCAGGCTAGGGAGGGAAAGAGATAGTTCTCTCTTACATACCAATACTTTATTGCACATAATTAGGGTGGACTTTATGGAGAGAGGCTATCGGACATATAGGTTTTATGGGCATATATTTTTAGTGTTTTTTTTATATTTCTTTCATCCGCGCTCCTTGCGCACTTTGTTTTTTTGTCGCAGTCTTCTTTTCACTTCATTCGCACTGCACTGGCTTTGAAGGAGTACTATACCCACACATACCCACACTCCAATTACTTTTAGCTATACATCCATACCTTAAGTACCTTTTTACAGAGCTGTCCTCATCGTATCGATGAGATGGGCACATAGAAATCAAGTTCTCGTTAGCTAATCAATACATACACTATTGGTAATGAAATCTCATCCTCATCACATCTTTACCCAAAGCAAAAAATTTCCTCGAACCCAAATTGTGATAGTCTGTCTTTGGTAATGTGATATCTGTGATGCAATTTTCTATTATTTTTCCCTCGACTATTCTTAGATATCTAGTCCGGAAAGCTTAAATGGTAGCGATTGCGCAATAATGCAGGTTTGACAGGCTCAGTGCGTGATCCTGGGACAAGATGTGGGGGAAATGGAAATAACTCCTACTCATCTGGTCGTGGTGTCAAGATGTATCGAGTTAGGTATGCTAGTTATTAGTATGCTAGGAGGAAACTTAATAACGAGAGTTCAATAGAGTTCGAAGCGATATTTTTTTTTTTCATCAGTATTTAGACGTCTTTAGTGTTCCGCACAATGGGCGTTTGGGGGAAATCATATGTTTGGATGGGTTGATCTTCTTTTTCTTCTGCAGTAGTAGTAATGGTAATTTCTCTTCTCCTGTCTTTCTTTCGGTTTTCGTCTCTACAGATACTACTTCAATCTTTAATTTGTATATGAGTTGAGATTTTATTGTTTCGGAATCTGGAGAGATATTACCATATGATACAATACAATCAGATGTTATAGTATCTAGACGACGATAAGTGTAATCTATACTTACTACTTAGAATTCTATACTATTCAAGGCAAGCAAAACGAAAAATCACTATCCAATCTACCTCTGGCATTTCGAGCATAGGAGAAGAAAAAAACACACGATACCACAGGCATCTGTACTACTCCCTCGCGCCGATTTCAGCGATTCAGTAACCATGGGATTCATGCAGCGTGCCGAGGAGAAACTGTTCGAATGGTGGGAAGCAGTTGATAAAAAACGTATTCGCTCGCTCCGAGATATCCATCTAAAGAGAACCGCATCGCAAGCATTGATTGCGCTTTCGGTCTACAAAGAACACCGACGTTTGGCGAAGGAGGCAAAGGATCTCATGGATATCAAGCCTTTGGATAGTGAGGTCGAAGATGGATGTCTGAACGCGGATGAGGTGGAATGGGATACGGAAGAATGGAATGAAGAGAAATAGAGTGAGGAGAAGCAGGATAGTCGCGTCGAACATGTTGAGCATTTCGAGCATGCTGAAGATCCATAGTAGTAGTATTTAATACCAGAGTTGAGTTGGAGGGAAATCACAATCGGCGTTTGAATAATGGGAAGTGTTAGGGAACTTGGAGGATAGCGAATGGAAAGAAAGGTCGAGGGAGTGTAGATGAACGTTATCCGAGTTGATCAATTTGAGACATCCAGAATAGATCACATATTTTGATTTCAATCTTGATAAACACAAAATTTATAAAATGACAATAATGCATGCTTTTTAGTGATTCAATTTCTCTACCGGGACCTGCCGAGGTGCGAGATATGATAGTGTTTCCAGCCAATATCACCAATCAAAATCTTCTTTTGTTCATGATGGGTGATCTTCACAGCACGATATCTCAGAATAAGCAATAATTTAACCTTTACTCCACCTAGAGCTAAATTGAGAATTACGCTGATCCCTTGATATCACATGATGACTACTAAACAAACTTAGGGTGATGAGAGGGTGAAAGTCCCCCATTGGTAAAATGGAATGCGCTAGATCCGAGTCAGCTTCAAGACGGCGTGCTTTCATGTTTTGGATTTTTTTGTTTTGACATGTCATTTGCGATATACCTTTTGAGTATATAAAGATTCTTTCTCTTCAAGAATTTTTGATTCTTTCGTTGAATATACATACATTTACCTTGGTTGCTTGCTAAACGACCTTTTCACAAGATATAATACTACGCAATAGTCCATCTCAAATCAACTATAATCTCAATATCCGCCAACTAAGAAACCGAAGAACTCAAAAGACACGACAACCATGGGCGCCAAAGAATTATTCTTCAAGCTTCGAAAGTTACAAAATGGAATAAAGCCTTGTTGCGCTCAAAATCCGCAACTCCAGAGAATCTCCACGAATGAATCGTTAACCTTCTCTTTTTATGAAAGAAGGAAGGCGACCCACAAAAAATTAGCAAAGGAAAGAGGAGCGAGAATCTTTTTAGCAGAAGAAGAACAAAGAAAGAAGCGGAAAGACGAGAAGACCCGAATAAAAAATGAGGCAAAAGAAGCAAGACAGACGGTGGCTAAGGAATACGCCATGGGTCAACTAAGTTTGCAAGAGATGAAGGCCCAGCTAAAGAAATCGAAAAAGGAGGAGAAGGCACAACATTCCCAAAGGCGACAGCTTGAATTTTATAACGAGGAGCGAAAATGGACAAAGGCGAGCGAGATGATCGAGAAAAACTGTGGGATTGAAAGACCTCTCAATCCAGACGAGGACGATACTGATGGGGAGTGGGACTGTAAGGGCGGTGCGGTGAGCTTGAGAGAGTGGGCTTAAAGGGATAGGCAGGGAGACGAATTCACCATGAGTGCTTGGGGTTTGAAGAATTGATGAGAGCGAATTTTAATAGCAGCATTCTTGATTTTGTGGCTTAATGGTATAATAATGTTTGTTATCAAAATTTGACATCAACATAATGCCATTGAAATGGAAGTTCATTTGAAATGCAAAACTTCGTGACAGAATGGACATTGTGGACAACACTCAAACACAAGGTGTTTTAATACAATACACTATCCCATGAAAGGCACTGGCATGCTACCCGGTTGCTGTAAAATAGAAATAAAAGCAGGCTCGAGAAAGCGTCAGGGAGAGAGAGGTCAGTAGACCTGCGACGATGGAAGACATCAAGCGTCTTGCACAACTACTGGCTAGACCTGGCCGCCCGAACAACTCTCAAGAACGCAAGTGTTCATCCTGAATCTAAAGCCACTTGCTTCAGATCAACGTACTCCTTCTTTCCAAATTCCAACCGTTTACTTCTTTTCTTCATCTCATATTAAGTTTTTGGAAACAGCAAGAGAAGGAATCTCTGAGCATTGAATGAACTTACGAATTTACATCTGCTGTTATAGTTTTAGTCCTTTGGGAGAAAAGACTTGTCACTTTCGTATAGAATTATAACGAGGGGGCAGCCCTCGAGGTGGCATCCCTCGAGGTGGCATGATCGTACCTGCCTCATCGATGCTATAGTGATAAATCTGGGTCACAGTCCTACTCCAAACACACCTCACACGCAGAATGTAAGCTTGTCACTGGTTCTAACCTCACACCCCGCCACGTACTAAAAATAACCAATGAGTTAGTCATCCTCTCCAAAACCGAGAATGACAGTGAAAAATGATGAAACCAAAAATGAAAATCCCTGCCCAACACGTCTCGCGTCGCGTCTCCCCATATTTTTCTTTTCCCACTCACCGAAACTTTGTTTCGGCAGCCTTCCAAAAACCAAAACCAACCCCGAACTTTCATCTTCAATCACACTCGCTCAGTCAATCTCACCTGTACCCTCTTTAACAAATTTCTCTCCAACATTCCAATCTCAATGTCCACACTTTCACCCGATTCTCCAACCTCACCACTTCCCAAACGTCAAAAGACTTCGTCCTCGAGCTCTCCGAGTAGATCCACTCCCGCAGCCGCAGCCGCAGCCACCTCTTCCCTCCAAGAAATCATGTCTTCCACTCCAAGCACCGCGCCCACCGCAACTCCAGCACCTGCAACAAACGGTTCAGCCCCCGCCCCCACACCTCTAAAATCATCTACCCCTCCCCCCCTCCTCATAAAGAAGCTTTCCCCTCGGGCCCGTCTCCCTACACGAGGTAGCGCTTTCGCTGCCGGATACGATATCTATGCTGCAAAAGAAACGGTTGTGCCTGCAAAAGGAAAGGTTTTGGTGGATACTGATATTAGTATGGCTGTGCCAGATGGAACTTGTATGTTTTTTGCCCCTCATTCTTCCTACTCTATTGCCCCTCTCTTCGTTGTATCACTTTGTCTTCACTCAATTACAGTTAACTAATCCTCTGTTCAGATGGCCGTATAGCCCCACGCTCTGGACTCGCCTCCAAGCATATGATTGACACTGGCGCTGGCGTAATCGATGCTGACTATCGAGGTCAAGTTAAAGTACTCCTCTTTAACCACGGCGAAAAGGATTTCGAAGTGAAGGAGGGCGATCGTGTAGCACAATTGATTTTGGAGAGAATTTATACACCAGAGGTCACAGAGGTTTTGGTTTTGGAGGAGAGTGTGAGGGGTGAAGGTGGCTTTGGAAGCACAGGTTAGATTGTGGGGAAGGGAAGAAGGAATGAAGTTTAATGGTTGTTGAGATTGGTGGAGAGAGTTAGATACACCGTGCTGTGCACATTTTAAGGAAAAGGGGACTGCGGTTCGGGAAGACGTAGGCAAAATGAAGAAATCTATCGCTGTCTATTATGATGCATCTATGTATTCGGGATGTCTAAACTATAGCTCCCCCCCCCCCCCAGTTCTACGCAGTTTCTGCTCTAAATCTCACTACTGGGTTTTTCAGAAAGTGCACATTCCTAACTAGTCTCACTTCAGCCGCCTTCGACCTGACCAATCCCTCTCTTTTAGAGTCCTCATCTTTCCCCCTTCCACCCACAACATTCTTCCACCTCTCAATCTCCTCATCTCTCGCGATCTTTGTCTTCGCAAGCACTTCATGCATACTAGCCAAAACCTTTTCCGTGGCTCTCGCAAGCGGTAATTCCGTAGCCTTCACCTCGTCATCACTAATCCACGCATCTTTCTCCAACAGTCCTTCCACATTGCACACTGCCTCTTTCAATCTCACCAGCATGAGCGCTGCAAACATATCTCCTGTCCCACTGAAGAAACAATCAATCGCCGGTATCTTGATGCTAAAGATTCTTGGTTCGGCCGTCGATGTCATAGTCGAGCCTACGACCGAAAGATGGGGCTCTGCGCCGGGAGATGGAAGTGAAATGGATGTAACCATTATATGAGGGATTTTATATACTTCGTGTAATGTCGTTATGGCCAATTTAAGTGTATCCATATCCTGAATTTTGACACCAGATAGTGTCCTACGAGAGTCAGCTAATTTTGTACTTCACCTCTTCCAGAATTCAAACTCTCCTAAGAACAAAAAAACGGGGTGCCCTACTCAACCTCGAACTGATTTGGTAGAATCAAATCCGCATCTTTGATCAATGCTTTATAAGCTGGCACTACATCTTCCGCTACATATAATTTCCCGTTATCCCCCATAACCGGATCCAAAACCCAGAAGAAGCTTCCCGGTTTCATTGTAGTTTTCAACTTCAGATCGCGTGCTATCGTGCCAACGGCTTCTACAGATGCGGCTCCAGGCAGATAACCGGAGAGCATCATATTGAAATCGTCGAGGTATGAGTTCTTGAGTCCTTGATAGAGGTCCGATATTTCGCTCGCGGTGGCGCGTGTGCCTTTAGCTTGTCCATAACCTAGATGATTGCCTTTTCATACACCTGTCAGCCTTAGATCCATCTGGTATCCGCGTCGATTTGCGATGGGATGTGTGTCCAGGCTAACATACTGAACTGTACTGTGTTCAGAGCAGCGACTTCGCACCCTAGAGATTGCATAACGAACGTGGCCATAGTATTTCCGACATATCTTTTATAACATTATATGATTTAGTCGACTTGCATACAAAACGTAGAGAGATTTGTGACTCATGGGACTCACCCGTAAACAACCTTGAGCAGACAACGTTAGTTCAGCAAAAGTCGCGTAAGGGTGGCCTTCCTACATGACTGGCTACAGCAAGAACTTGTGTATCTGGCACGGGAAAATCCTCAGACATCTTGCTTGTTTGGCGGAGATGCTGCTTCGTGAAGAAGAGGGGGGTCGGTTTGAGATATCAGATTGAAATGCGCCGGAATCGTCAGAAAAGATTTGCGAGGAGAGTTCCAATTGCAATACCCAAGTATCTCAAAGAAAAGAACAAATCTTCAGATGCAAAGTTTAGAAGCTAAAAGTTCATTGCCCAAGAACGTTTTGTTTCTCAATGAAGAGAAAACATTAATCTTATCTTGCTCTAGATTTCATGCTGACGATATGGATAGTGGGGCATCAGGTTTGCCCCGCGCTATCCTCAATCCAGGAACATGCATGAAGACCAGCAAATTTATGCGTGCAAACAGGAGATGACTGAAATATTGTAAGAAAAATTGTTCTCTGAATGTATCTTATTATTGTTTTTTTAAAACAGATTCTATAGAGAAAAATCAATGAATTGGCTTATCGCATGCCATGCGCTAAGCAACAAAACCACCCATGGCACAATTTACCACAACCATTGTCCATATCCATAAACCAACCCACGCGCCATACTGAATGTGCTTTAAACTTTGATATCATTGTTCATTAATCCTTTTCGACAACCATACCTACTCGTCATCACCAATCTAGAATAAAACATTAGCTTCTCTAGATCTAAATACCAGATGATATATGTAAACGTACCTTTGGTGCCAAGTAAAATCTCAAGTAACTGCTTCCGGCAAGCTGGTATTCTACCAAAAGAGGAACCTCGTTAGACAAGCAAAGTTTGACAGACTTAGACAAACCAGCAGCCTTGCAGAAGTTGACCAAGTATTTAAGGGAGAAGGTCAAGGAGACCGGTTCGGTAAGCTCAATATCAACGTTAAGATCTGGTTTGTCGACATTGCTATGGCTGCGAAGGGTGACAGCACCATTGCCAATGTCTCCAGCACAGGAGAACTTAACACCATCTTTTGAAGCCTCAATCGACACTGTTTGGCAAAGGATTAGTATCACCTCTCATTTGTGAGGGGGGAGGGAAACGGGAACACTGAGACATACCAGACTCGGACAAAGCCATAAGATCGACACAGATTCTCTTGAACTCTGAACTTGGCATGTTGATGACTGCCGCATATTCTGTATCAGGGATACCCAAATGTTCTTGATCGATATCCATCAACTTTAAATCATATTCGCTCAATCGATCGCTTTCACTGCTCTCAAATACTAAGTTCAACACATCTGGTGCATCCTCGGCCTTAATGGTGAGAATATCCTCGTTTTGTGCAGCTCGCAGGACCTTTGTGAGAGAAGTGAGATTGACACCAAGAGCAACATTGCGGTCACATCGGTAAGGAGAAAATCCTTCAGCCTTCAGCATCATCGATACGAGCGCAACGTGCGAGTTATCCATAGCTTGGAGCGCGATCCCAGAATCATTGCAGTCGAAGTTGCAGTCCTGAACGAGATCTTTGATGGCATCGACAACCTAAGTTATATTATCAGCACAAGAGGGGAGGTTAAAGCTTCTTTTCTCTTACCTTCTTGAGGAGGTCTGCTTGTTCGAGGCGGGCTTCTAACACTGGTACATGTTTAGTATTGCAATGTCAGAGGGTGGAATATACTAGATTAACAACATACTCTTGACGGTATTGAAGTCTGTAAATGTAAAGAGATGATTATTAGAAGGTTATAGTGAACTTGTTCAAAGAGCGTTGTTTGTGGAAGGAATATTCTGGATTGCAAAGTTGATTGTTTGACTTTTTGAGATGGAAGGGCTGCGACGCGGTGTCGAGAAAACGCGTAGAGTGGTTTTTTGGCTGGTGCACAGACCTTGAATATAGGCCAATCACAGCGGGATGAGCTTGCAAATGGATTTCCACCCTCGCCTACAGAGTGTTGAGCTCAGCTCAGTACGATTTATTCTGAAATCCGATTACTTCGAAACCATCACATCACGGGTTGCTTTTTGAATTCTAGTACCTGTGATCTAAAAGTTTCAAGTTGAGTTAATGATTGATTGTCATAGTATTAAGATTTTAGGAGTGTTCGAATTCCAAAGCTATTTAGCCACAATTTCATTTGCCCAACAGTTTAGCACCCTTCCCATTGTTCGATTTAAATTCGTACATTTAATCAACCGAAGAGGACATCCATATCCTCCAGCTTGCATCCCTTTGTTTCTGGCACGTAAAGCCATGTCCACACACCAGATAGCGCACAAAAAAAGGCGAAGAAAACGTATGCTCCCCAATTAGTGTATGCGACTAGCGGTGGAGTAATCAGACCAATGATAAAATTGTTCCTAATCCATTCAGTAATTGAAAGTCGTCTAAAGGGCTACCTTCGCCGATTAAACTTACAGCCAATTAGAGCAGGTGCTAAGAGCGACGCCTTTTGCACGAAGATCGCTTCGGAAGATCTCTGATGGCAATGCCCAAGGAACAGGGCCCCAGGATGCTCCAAAAACTAGCATATAGGAGAGAAGAAATGCCACGCTAACCCAGGCAGCTGCTTGGTGAGAATGCCAGTCGTAAGAGAATAGACAGACCATGACAGCTATCATGACATGGCTGATAGTCATAAGAAACGAGCCTATAAGAAGTAACGGCCTCCTTCCATATCGATCCATTGTAAAGAGACTAGAGCCTACGCCAATGAGCCTATGCTCGGTTAGCATACTAGCTTCAGGGAGTGATCCATTACTCCAAAACAATAAGGACATTCAACAGGTAAGGAAAGTGAGGGCTTACTGGCAAATGTTTAGAACGCCCGACATAATAAGCTGCATCTCTGACCCCAAGCCCATTCTAGCAAACAGAGTGGGAGAATAATAGATCAGGGCATTTATGCCGACGAATTGCTGGAAGAACATGATAAGTATACCAATATGCGTACGTTTGATAGAATCAGACGCAAAGCAATCTCTCCACAAAGCTAGTTCTAACTTCATTGGTGATTTCATAAGCTTTTCGTGTTTTTGTAGGTGTATTTCTCGAATATGCGACACTTCGTCGCGTATTTGACGTGCTTCTTCCTGGATCCTTGGATCGGTATCAGGTAATTGTCTCAGCTTTGTTAAAGCTTTCAGGGCCTCCTCGTCGCGTCCTTTAGAGGAAAGCCATCTTGGCGAAAATGGAAGCAAATACGCGCCAGCTCCTAAGAATAAGGCAGGAACAATTTGTATAAAAAAAGGAAGGCGCCAGCCCCACTCGCCACCTAGATATCTGGTGCCGAAGGTTATCCAGAAAGCGACGACGATACCTACAACGATCGAGAGCTCCTCTGCATGACTAGTTAGCACTTTGATTGTTTGAATTGTAATGAAGCAATCAAAACTTGCCCATGACGAGTAGAACGCCACGAATTTCCGGTGGAGCAATTTCCGAAATGTATACGGGCGTAACCATTGAGAGCATCCCAATGCCAATGCCCCCCGCGAGTCTAGCCACGACAAGCATGTTGAAATTGACTGCCGCAGCTTGTAGAACGCTTCCTACGATGAATATAACTACAGCGATAATGATAGAGTACTTTCTCGAGTATTTGTCGGCAATCCAACCCTGATTCAAAGCCCCGAAAAAGGCCCCAAGCTCGATCATAGCCGTTAAAATGCCCTTCCAAAAGCCCCTGGAATTAGGGCCTATACGAGGAAAATGTAGAACAAAGCTTTCCATGACAAGAACGACTGAGACTACGCCTTGATCATACCCTGAAAGCTGTTAGGACATTCGAACACTGTAATTGCCTGTAATAAAAGCCAACAATTAAAGGATCAGAATGTATCAGTACCAAATAGAAGTCCGCCAATCGTACTCAACACGGCAGCCCCAGCAACGTAAGGCGAAGCGATAATACCTCTGAATCCGCTTTCAACGTAGGGACGGTCCATGTCGGGCGGGACAGCTTTTCAATGGACGAAACAATCCGAGAGATTGTGAACAAGCTGAGTGTGCTGCAAAAACAGTTTTTGTTTATGCCAAAACAATGTGAGAAGAAAGCGCGACCACATGACTAGTACCTACCTAATTGAAGGCCCAGAGTGTAGACACATGTCTTTGCTCTTGAGTTCTTCGCCCTTGGGCAGTTTCTTTGCTTTTCTCAAGAAAACAAAATCCAAGAGCGAATGATTTTTTGATTGAAATATGGCGACAGCATCATAGGCTCCTTCCTGTAGCCATTGCCAGTCATGAGTTGCCCAGAACTATCTGATTCATGCGGGTCGGAAGGAAATTCCTCCATGATTAGGTTATCTCCATCGATTCGAGAATCGAGAATTAACCTTCCAGCTTGTTGGCAACTCGAGAGATTGGCTTCAAATACCAATCGCGATTGAAGCGCCTTTCAGGGTTTACAAGTTCGCAGAGGTTTAAAACTATTTTAAGAAACCTCATGGCTTAGCCCACCTACCACCCACCGGGGCCTTTTGATCCCCACCTTCTGTCGATCAAACCAACACAACATTAACCCCTCAAGCCCCCTCTAGGTAGATCAATTATGACACACTACCTTGGATGGTGCTGCATTTCGTAAAGTGTTTGCAATGAAGGTTGGCTTACGAAGCGGTTTGTTCATTGGAACCTTATGTGTTGGCTGTGTATTTTGTCAGGAGATAGGACGATTGTTGTAGATAGAGGCACAAGTACGATGATATAATTAATTCTCCGGATTGGCTGTATTGTCTTGAGATTGTGTAGTGGAAGCGCCGTTTCAACTGATAGGACAGAGGGGAAATAGATAAGCCACCAAGGCCACCTTCCGGCCTGTACCGAATCCTCGTCGCCTCCTACCTTCGGGAACGGGGAACGATTGCGAAGCTCGTGGTGTGAGCGATCATGATGATCTGAGATCAAAAATCACCGATTGATTTCTGTTATCGTATAGATGCTGCTTCAACGCTGATATCTACCAAATGATCCGGGAATCCCGGCCTGTTGCATCGAGTCTCGTAGAACATTCCCTTGTGCTTGCTACATTTTCATGGGTTCCTTGATCGTTTCAGACAATTCCCCGCCGCACACTTGCAGTGTACATGGAGTATTACATATGAAATGTCCAGTAAGACTACTCAACTGAGACCCATCGCACACTGTACTCGATGTAGGCGCCATACACCAGCATGGGTGTGTTCTCTGCTCGCTTCGAGAAGGTGTGAAAGTGTGTGTATGTGGATACTTTGTTCCGTTGGAAATGGGGATGTCAATCAAATAAGGTCTGTTGGTTTACAAATGCCACATGGTCTTGAAGATATCGAACCAGCTTATCTCGTTGATCTCCAAGATAGGAAGGATATTTTGTTTTACATGTGCTGGGAATGGAACTAGGCCCGGAAAATTGAGATTGTGAGATCTCCTGGGCCCTGGCTTGACTGAAGATGGAAAAAAGCGATTGGAAAGAGTGAATAACGGTGATTTAGTACTAGGGGTAGTGCAGTAGATATGAGGTTGATGGAAAATTTTGATTAATAAATTATTGAAAACAATGCTGATTTAGTATTTTTGCGAGTTTTCGAGGAGTTTTGGGGGGTTGCTATCGCTTTCACGCCATTATCCCATCAAACTCGCGCTACTTAAATTGCTGTTGAATTTGCTGAGCTTATATTCGTAAGTCTGTTGGATTTCGTACGTGAAAGGTATCATCGTCGATGGGGTCGGGCATAATAGCAATTTGCCTTTCTGACGGCGTATTCTATTCTTACTAGACTAATTACTTGGATGGAATGAATGATACTTTTCTTGTAAAGTTTTTTGAGACATTCTAGAGACGATGTAATGTCAGACTGTACGGTGGTGGAACACACAACCATCATCACATAAGCAGAGGTTGGAAAGCTGGTCAAGCAATTTGAATATTACCTTTTTTAGAAATCAGCATTAAGCAATTCAGCAATTGCTCGTCTGCACAATACCAAGATACCTGAGGACAGGGTATTCCTCATACAATCACACTCAAAGAGGTACATGTATTTGAGTGTATTCGCCCACATGACGAGGTTACAAAGCAGTTAAAGTAGGTAAGCACTTAGAATGGGAGAATGCGACGCTGCCAATGAGCAAATTGGAACTCAGTACGACGATCAAAATGAGGTAATCATGGGGGGGGATTCTGGAAGTATTCTATCTTGGCTAGCTGCAGATATGCAGGTTTGAACAGGCCAGGACTGCAGATACTAGCCAGGTCAGGTAGCGGTGCTGTTGTTTTGTGTTTATTTTAAGTGTTATGATGAAATCGAAACAACCACGGGATATCGCTTCTTGAACCATTGAATGGAAGAACTTGTTTTGGTGATGATATTCGTGATGGGATTCGTGATGATGCATTGGGGACAGCGGGTGATTTGTGAGCCGTGCGGTAGGTTGGTCCAACCTGTCGATTTGATGAGATCTCTAGGTCAAGGTGGCGTAATGCCTCTTTTTCCATAATTTACCATGTACTGCGCGGAGCATTGTTGGACGAGCGGGACGAACACGGTGTCCAACTGTATACTGCATCTCCCGTATACACCCAAGACAGTAGTATAGTGATTACAATGGACTAGTACCTTCCAAATTTGGATCATGAAACAATCGAAAATGGAAACATTGTGAAGTTTGAAATCACCAGTAATATCTTAAATGATCCTTTGAGCCTCTCTCCTTCTTGGAGAGTCGACAAAAGCTAGTTGTATAGAGCCGCGGTGAGTCGAAGCTAGAAAGTACAATACCACATTTCCAGCGACGGACAATTAAATCAAGAATGGGATTCCTCGATTCCGGATCTCGGGTTCGGGTTCTGTTGGTTCTATTTTGAGAAATTCTCCCACCTTCGAGTATTCACCGACACTGCCTCGAGAACCATGTTTCAAATTCCACATACTGTTTATGACTGTAATCATGGTGACATGTTCCAAGTGTGATGATAATGACTAGACCATGACCTTTGCCCCATATTGCCGTATCGCTTCAAAGATTCTAAATTACAATACTGCAGCCATATGCAGGTGATACTCGACGAAATTGATTAGGTCCAGACGGAGTAGTAATAAGATATTGATGATACCGATACCTAGTGTAAACGAGATGGGGTTCGCATTGGATAATCACCTCGCCGAACGATGATTGGTAGAAAGGGGGGCTAGTAAGCCTGGGAGCGATGTAAAATTCGAGATGGGTATGATTTGGTAACTCTTGCGATCGCACACCACGACCCACTAAAAGGTGGTGTGAATTTTGAGTATGATAATATAGATGTCGTATTATCCAGTGAGAAAGTGGAACTCGTGAAATCCACATATAGCCAAGTATAGATCTTTTCCACAAGGCAACGAGATTTTGGATATTAGCCCCGCGAGTATGTCACATAAACTAATACCGATACATAATAGCGTTGTAGATTCTCTTGACCCCTACCATTATTAAGCGAACCCGTAACGCGATGGATATGAAGTTCTTCGCGTGTTCAACAAATCAACAATCTATACTACCTCTAATGGAAATTTAATCAAGCCAGAATTACAAAAAAGATATTCTCAGCGAGGCTGCGCTGGACTGCTGAATTCAGAAATGAATATCTTACAAAATTAAGATTACATATACCATTTTTATAACATTTGAATTACACAAAACTACCAAACAGTGCTACGTCAGCGAAGTACTGACTGTATCTTGTTCGTGTTCTTCATCAAAACATGACATCCCGTATGGAAAATAGACATACGATAATGGTGATGCAAACAGAAACAAGACACTACCTAGGCATGAAATGATCTTGCCGCTTGAGAGCCCCGGCTACCTAGGTATTAAAATGAGAAAAGTGCATTATTTGAGAGATGGGGTGACAAGCTCGAAATGAAGAAGATCGTTATTTTTAGCGCGCCTAACATGTTGGTATGGAGATACCGCAGATTTCATTCAGGTGTAGTCTACTTTCTTAATTGTTCTCCTGTCACGATTGAAATTTAAAGTACATTTTATATGGAGACAATACTGACTAGTTAGACATGCTTGCGTTTATCAGACTGGTGCAGCAGCGGTGCCATGCTCCTGATCCCTGGCTAATTCATTCAAAAAACGTGGGTCTGGCTGGAGAAAAGTTGAGATGGTAGGGATAATTGAGATGGAGTAGGGATCAAGGGGTAAAGCAACTAAAGAACCAAAGGTTGTTTCCATCTATCGGAACTTTGTAATTGTAAGGTTAACCACTCAATTTCTCATGCGGTTGATCTGCAACTTACCATTGTTGGTAGTTTTAGTCTGTACCCGTCACTTGGGCACGCACCATTATGGAACTTTCTTTTAATCCCTTTTCTTGCCTGCCTACACTAAGATTGTTTTGCCTGGTCACAGTACAAGGCAAGCCTCTTCTTAATTTTCAAGCTTGCGGTCCATTACAAGATGTCATCAACGGTGTATGAAATGATATCGGAGCATTGATATGTTGTGTAAGCGCGCGCAATATCTCTTTACGTTGGTCAAATTTCACTGCCTTCGTCAAAGCTACTACATACTATCCTAATAAATACTACTCAATGGAGAATAATTACTCGCATATTTCTGATCCTCTTGAGGCTAGCTTATAATGCGTGAGCCGTGGTGCTGGCCTGCTACTACTACTACATAATAACACACTGTCAGATCTTTCACGAATTGGGCTAATAAGAGTTTTGTGTTACAAATTACCCGCAAGTTTGGGAATGTCTCTTCAGCATGCCATTCAGATGGTAACCTCAAAGTAACGACAATCGAATTAGAATCTAGGCGGGCATTTTACATTTACCTGGTTTTTTTAACCGAAACTTGCTTCATCACAGATCCCACTTCAACGCACCAAGAAATAATCACTCAGACGCTGGAAGGTTGTTCAATTAGAATTACCATTAATTAAATCTTGCTAGTTAACATTTTGTGGGTCCCTCGAATGGTCTCAATGGGGTCCGTGGTGAGCGGCGTAGCCCACGATTGAGAGGGGAAAATCTCCTGTGCTCCTGGTTTTAACTTTTTATGGTGTGCCTCGTCCTTTCCTTAGAAAGCCCTACGGTCGCGCTAATTTTTTTCAGACGTTGACGTGCCCAGATGAACCCAAAGTGCGGGTGTGTCGCTCTGGCGCCTGTTTTGTTTTCCCCCCATCTCTTCACACAAGCACTTCTCAGGTCGAGGGGCAACCATGTATGACAGGGTTCAGAATCCTTTGAGCATGTCCCCAATCTGACCAATCACATGCTGACGGGAGCAGCGCTAGAGCGCCTTCCACTTACATGCTTTAGGTACTTTAGAGCCTTACTCCCCTTGGACAACTTGAGGCGAAGACCATGATTTAAGTGCCTCCTGGAATCCCTCGAATAGAACCAAAATAGGTACATCGCAACGTCTATTATTCCTCATCAAAGCCGAGTTTATAATCTCCCCAGATCCGAACGTAACGTCAGTCTATTTCGAGTGTCTCATCTCTTTAAAGCTATCTGTATGTGCCGCCATTGCTAGTCACAGCCTTCTTATCCCCTGCACAGATGGATTCACCGTATGTGGAGCACAGAGACTCACGTCAGTTCAGGTCCCGAACAGACAGTCACCTGTCATCAGCAACAACGCAATTTCAAGGTCTTCTTATTGAGACTGACCCCACCACTTCTTCAACCCATCAAGTTGGTATATCTTCATCAGCAACAGCAGCCTCAGCAACAACAGCTACTACACTCATTAGTCCACCGACATCCACATTCCTTCAACAAAAATCCGAATCTTCAACTGCCACTGGTCTATCGTCACCAGCCCCTCAGCAATACACACCATTTCCGATCCTCAACAAGAGTGAACTTGACACAGATTGGTCCTGTATCACGAATTCAGAAGCTCAGTCAGGCAACTCAATTGAACTAAGCATCCATCCAGGGCAAACGTTTCCCGGTATTGAAAATCTTGAATATAAAATTCCCATTCATTCAAATTCACTTCCAGCAACTATGTCTACTCTTGGTATTCAGCACTATGACCCACGGTTTGATGCCGGTGCACGACCATCATACACTTGGCCTCGTATGTATTCAAAAATCCTTTCGGGAGGATTAGAACTAACTAGAGCAGAATTTGAGATGAACGAACAGTTCATCCATCAACATGATTTGAGCCCACATATGAGCCCACATATGAGTCCTGGACAACTATCACCATATAACGAGCTTAAGCCAACACCAATATACGCACGAGCAATTTCAGATAGCCCACCACGAGCAAGTCTCACGCCTGAACAGAGGGAATTGAAGCGTCAGCGCGACCATGCAAGGAGAGAAACGAAGACGAGACAAAGAAGGGAGAGATCTCTGAGCAATCCGTACGCATCAAACAGAACAACACCAGACATGTTACCACGAACTCTCCCAGATCACTATTCAAACCCCAATTCGCTTGCTCCAACTCCACTATTATCGCAAGGTCCTCCTAGTCATGGCCTCCCCAGTCCATCTTACCTCGCACCATACTCACCACAAGTATCGGTCACCGATACTACACCTTCAGATATGTATGGTCCAGTCTTCACAATGGGTCCAAATGATTATACACCAATCTCAGCATATTCAGCGCCATACTCAATGGGGGGCCCCGATGGTACCCTTCCTTCATATGCGTATGTATTTCCAATAAAAATGAATTTTCACTTGAAATCATCTAATTAACACTTCCTAGTCCTAGACCACACTCCCTCTCATCTGCCTCCGATCAATCTAGCCTCGGTAGTATCTATGTACCACACACACACTCACTTTCCCCTTTGACTCCCCTCTCCTCGATATCTCAACCCTCACCCCTCGAACCTCGCGATCACGTTCGTGTCGTTCAATCGCGACCTAAGCCTCAGTGTTGGGACCATGGCTGCAATGGTCGCCAATTTAGTACCTTCTCCAATCTTTTGCGTCACCAACGTGAAAAATCAGGCGTAGCGAGTAAATCTTCATGCCCCAATTGTGGCGCCGAGTTCACAAGAACAACTGCTAGAAATGGTCATATGGCACATGAGAAATGTAAGCAGAGGAGAAATTCTTAAGCTAGCATTGCTGTACTGGCTTCATTTCTTTTCGACGCAGAGGCGCGTTTCATTTTCAGGGGCTGTGCAACACTAGGCGTGGGTTTGATTTATTTGGGGGCTGCTCTTCTTCATCATTTACTTGAATTGGACATTACATGCGACCGGACGAAATAAGACGAGACGAACAGGCTATGAGAAAGAATGAATGAATTGTAAGAATATCGGGTACTGGGTCATCTCATAATTTCATCGTTACACTCATCACCGTTATCATATTCAGGTCTCTGGAATAAGGGAGGAGTTAAAATTAGAGCTGTCACTTGCCGCATCTATTTATTGGGGTTTTGGTTAGGTATCTTGTTCTGGCTGGAGAAAGATATCTTTCAGGTTTTATGTATATGATCATCTGCTTCATTTCTCTACACTCTTTCAGGCACTTTTATTTATCAGGATAGCGAGTCTTGTTTTTTGGGGAGCGGTAAAAATTATTTTGGTTTGTTTTTTTATTTATATCTTTACTTTGTACTGGCTTTTCTGGTCTGGTCTTGTTGTCAACTGCAATCTGCAATGTTATACCCCCAACTTTTCCTTAGAAGCAATTGTCAATCGTTTTGTTTGGAATCAATCATGGGAACATTATACTAGGTATACACTGGGTATTTGGATTAAATGTATTATGGGCTTGGAAATATGAAAAAGAATTAAGATATCGAATTTTTAAGACTGAGTGGGCAATGTTTCCGGTGTATTTTTGTGTACTAAAACGGTAGCATGAAATCGTGGAATACAAATTCATTTTCATGCTTACCTGGTCTACTTCATTTAATATCCCTCTTGGGCTGAATATTCTACTTGTAAACGGAGAAGACATTAACTTATTGATTGAATGATTATTGCCGGACTTTCTATGAACCGACGAGTTAGCTTACGAGCGCACGAATCAAGGAGTCGATGGAAGGGGAGGGTAAGAAATAAGTATTGAGATAATGAATGCTGGAGACGAATCTTGCAGTTGAGCGGAAATGTAAGAAGGCTTCAAGTTAGCAGTGACGAGTCATGTTCGGTACTACTCGGGGTCCAAAAGTGCGGTAAACAGGTTGTGGAAAGGGGAGTTGGCTCTGATTTAGCCGGTGGCGACGAGGCGTTTTCTTTGGCAATGCTATAGCCATGACATTGCAAGCTGGATTGTTAGTCGGTGTATACTCTGTGATTATTACATTCTTACTTCACAGTTATTTGGGGGGGGGGGGAAGAGACGACTGCATTCATTGGTGTCGGTTGGGGGTCGCGGGAGGTAAGAATGAGTAAAGATTCCCCCTTGATTGGATGTGCGACACACCATACGCCATAACATCACGCCTCGAACCAGCCTGCAGTGTGTTTTGTATGTAATACTTATACAGCTTGAAAAATCAGATTTCGCTCATATCAAAGTGGGCTCGGAAATTTCAGATAAGCAAGAATTGCACTCATTAATCGTCCTTTACATTTGTTCTCGTTGTTGTTTCAAGAAAATTTGTTTCCATCGTGTACATAATTTCCCCCAAATCACAACACAGCCCCTTCACAAATAGCAATAAACAGCTGGGCGAATTCTGCTAGTAACAACGCCTCTGCATCTCCTAGGCACTTCAGATCAGGTGGGTGCAGCATCAGGTACAGCACGTTTTACATACTCATGAAACGCAGAATGGCAGGCTGGGCGGCGTAGAGAACGACGTTCATTTTTGCTTACATGTGCTACACTAAATTAAATGCTACATACATATACATACATATACATACATATACATACATATACATACATATACATACATATACATACATATACATACATAATGCGCGCACCCATGTGTCTGCATATTAAACAGGCGTGGCATGTGGAATTCCTGCAGCGTTTCCTCCAGCAGTCCTGGCTCGATGTGGCCACGGTGAGATTTTGGGAAGCCAGGGGAGTTGAGGACATCCCGGTTTGCCATGCGCACAAGGTGTCTTCCTTGCCGAGGGAAACCATACATGGAGGCCAAATAGGGAAGGGTCAAGCACAATTACTATCTGGGGTTGGGGGCCGGTAATCGTTGGTTGGCTCGTTTGTCTTACTATGTTGCATTGCAGACTGAGGTTGCAGCACAACGTGGAAAAAGTTATGCAGATGCAAAGAGGGGAGGGAAGAAGGGATTACAATCTCATGTTCTTTTTGTACCATAGTGCATTAGAATCTTGACGGATATGCAAGTGCGGAACAATGGTTTGTATGTGATGTTTGCTCAATTTCCACTTTGAGCTATAAATGAGAAAGATGGTTTGCTCAAGAGGTTGAGAAAGGTGTGTTTCATAGTCTATTATTTCGAAATATGATGGCCAGTTGAAGTTTACAACAGTGTGCAGAATATGCTGTGCGACAAGAGGAGAAAAGTACAAATTATTTAACTAGGTTGCCAGATTGTTGTCATAATTCTCACTCGGGGAATATATAGAGGGTAGAGAAGGCCACTTGGTCGATTGACTCCATCTTTTACGCTAAAGCAATTGATATCACTGAGTGACCGAGGTGAACTTGCAGGTAAAAGCTGAATATTCATTCACTGAGATATTTGATTGTACCGACCGAGCATGTAAGATCGGACGTGCTGTACTACAGCCATGTGTCCTTCAATCTGTATGAAGTTAATCTTCATAGTCGAATCCGGCTGTGCGGTGAAATGAAATGGTAGACAGGTATGTATGTGAGCAAACTTAAGCAAACTTTATACCATGTATCGGAATGCCCATCTTACGCCAAAATGCTTCTCTTCGTATATCTGTTTAGATCTCATCATTCCATTTCTTCATTTACACTTGGCCTTCCACCTTTGGATTACTGGAAATGGGATGGTACAATGTAATCCTTCAGCCTCGAGTTGCATGGGTTCGCCCCTCTTTTCTGGATGAAATAGGAAACTGCTGATACAAAAATAACGTGTCAGTAATACATGAGATTATGTATCTATGAATGCTCCGTCAAGATATTGAATCCAAAACAAGTTGAGAATGTTGACAAGGTGATAAGGTAACAGTTACAAGGCATATTGACAAGGTGACGACGTGATCAGTTCTAGAAATTCCATATTCTGTCCCGCATTTCAGATGGAGATTATATCTTATGAAGCCCGAACCAATAGATAGAAATGGCTAATTGCGAGACCCATATTTGATTTATCAGAGCTAACCTATAAAACCCAATAAAAATAACACTACTTCAAGGGAATTTACCCGGTCTTAGAAACCTGTCGTTCATCGTGAGAATCCCTTTCAACTCACGACGACTAGGTGTGCTAACGACCCCTGGACTTTCTAACATAGATGAAGGTGCAAATAAAACACCTATCGATAAAGGTGCAGATCTATTGTGCCGCAACTAGTGCATTGATGAATGCTGGACAATGTTGCAATGCATGTGCAACGTCTCAAACCTTGGAAGTCCTGATTCTTGAGACGATTGACTACATCCTGCGTGGCATGACTGTGAAGTTCCAATTTGGTCCATTTTTCTGCATGTCAATACTTGATTTGTATTTCGTACTCGGGCTCGCCGATAATCTTCACGTACACCTATCTTGATTGCGTAGCATCTGATAATTTTGTTGAATATTTTTGTTCCGGAGTATCATGCAGCATAATTCCCTAGGGGAAGTCGGAACATGCAGTCTACAACTTTCTTCAGCGTCGGAACGAAAGCGAAAGTATTGGCGCATCATCGCGTATGAGATTGCTTCTAGGATTTGACTAGTCCGGAACATGCGGTGGAAGATATACTTCTTGGAGGTCAATGTTCTAGCTAAAATCACAAATTCAGGAATCACATTGAATAAAATCCATGATTCTCAAGCTTCTATTCAAAATACCCTGAATGATTTCTTCTGGACAGCTACCCGGTCCTAACTAACAGCTTTCTGCAAGACTTCTAGGTATAGGACAAAAGATACGCTGCTTTGTGGGACAATTGTCAGAGACAATTGATTTATAATTTACAGAGTCTTGACTCGCTACGATCCCCCCCCTTCTCTAGTAGATCCTGCACACTTATCTTATTCCATTCTGATTCGTTTCGTTCCCTTACCTAGTATGACTTGTCATCTTGGTTCATCCTCTTTCGGTTCCACGACCTGTGCATCTATTGTTCTTCCATGCGGAGTTCAAAAGCATTCAAGCCACGGTTATACTAATGCGGTTCTTTTCTCAATGGTAAAAACCATTGCAAAACAATCAAGGCTTTGAAATTGAAGGGAGTTTTATCAAAGAAGCGATATATATCCTTTGTGAACTCACAAAAACTGGCTCAAGGAGTCTGTTTCAATGTTTCGGAAAGTTCACGCAAGAGTAGAAACCTGATTGGTACCAAATCATATCACCATAGTTCTCAGTTTTCATTTTTCTACTGGATGTATGTCTGAAATCTGCAGTACTTCAAAATTGGTGACTTATCTTTATGACAACTTCTACGAGTTGAATCATACAAATAAACCGTGGGTGGAATTGAGCCATTTGACTTCATATCAAATGGAGCATACTTTTGATAAGGCCCTCTTTCATGAGGAACCTCGAAACATTCAAAGCGTGCTGTAAAATGCCAAGGTGTCGGCTTGACTTGAATTGTTCTTGGTGTGCTCCTCTAACTTTGGAATGATATCGAGAAGCCACACCCCGCTTCTCATTCTGCTCATTCTGCACATTCTCAACTTATCGAATGATCAGCAACAAAAGCCAATTCTACTAGAGAACTATAAGTAAATTTTCCTCGCTCATCATATATTGACTAAGAACACTCTCATCTTTTCTATTTCTTCGTTTACTTTCTCAAACTAGTGTTCCAGCATTTCCCTTCTAGTAGATCTTGGCCTTCTAGAAAGAGGGGGAAATGATAAATGATTCTGAAGAGTAATAAAAAGTATTACTTTCTGAAGAAGGACGGAAAGTAATTGTGGAAGATAATTTAGAAAGAGGAACTGAGAGGAAAGCGAATGATAGGCGCATGAAGACAATATTCAGAGTGCCGAAAAGCACTTGCTCGATAGCCTAGGAGCGGACAAAACACTGAAATGTGTAGTTCAGTCCACAGGTGAAAAGGCAATGGTTTTCTTGGAGATAAGATTCTTCTTATTGGTGAAGTAGAATATCATAACGAATGTTACAAGGGGATGAGCTTGAAGGTATTGTTAATTCAACTAATAGTCTTCTACGGTTCCTAAGGGTTCTTACTTTCTCTTTGTCCCCTCGAAGATAGAAATGTCTAGATTTACATATAAAACCCCCAATAGTTGTTGTCAACATGGAATCTAAGTGTGTGAACGCAGTGAATGATTTTAGTGAATGACTTCAATTCTATCAGCTACTGTAGTAAAGCTTTAGGCGAATGCGAAAGAGACTAGCTCTTTCAGTAGGTCTATATAAGACCTACTACTTCCTGTACATAGCTAGCTCTTTAGACAGAATACAATTAGACAATTAGAACCTACAATACGTGGGTACTACGTCTTCCGTATCCTTCTCATACAAACACTAAGCCTCTGTGGATAAGGTTCGGACAGTTCCAAGGCCTCCGTACTTTAATTCTTGAATTCTTATGTACGCTTTATATTCGTATGACATCGACGGACTTCAAAAAAGACTTTATTGAATGGAGAGACTCTGTTTAATCAGGAAGTCCTGGACATGAAAAGTCTATTCTGTTCAGTTTTGTGATAGACAATTTGAAAGACCAA
Source organism: Botrytis medusae (assembly GCA_019395255.1). Lineage (NCBI taxonomy): Eukaryota > Fungi > Ascomycota > Leotiomycetes > Helotiales > Sclerotiniaceae > Botrytis > Botrytis medusae. The sequence continues at coordinate 672,422 of JAHXJL010000007.1, read as the reverse complement.
CAAAAGCTTCATAATAAGGTTTTATACTTCTTATGCAACATCAAAAAAGAGGAAAGTTCCCGAACAGTATCATCCACTCACCATTCTCTTATTGCTCAACTCTGCAAAGACCCAGCGATTATACCAGAAGCCTTCTAATCGTTTTCGAAATAAGAACGAAAAGAAGGAATTCTTATAGAATCCCTTGTTAACCTTTAGAGTGTCTTCCTCAATTTGATCTCGACAGATATATATATACTCATATCTATTTCATTATTAATAGTCTCAATATTTACGACACAAATATTGATAACCTACTTATGAATCTAAAGCATCTTTTTATACTATCAGTATCAAACAACCTCTTCTGAAACTACTCTATACAAGTAGGCTAGCAAAATTTGTAATGGATATTGGAAATTCTCCGTCGAAGACTTTTTGTGCTTAGGAAGAAGACTTAACGACTTTCATCAAATTGGAGCTATACTCCTTTAAAACACAATTCATTGATATTATGAAAGAGTTCATTGTGAAAGCTACCAAAGAAAAGATAGACATAATATTCTTTTCGGATAAGTACACTCCTGTATGAGATTCGAAGTTTAAGATATTTATCTCTCAGAGATATCAAGGAAAAATTAGAACAACTACCTATGGAGATCAACAATTTATATCGAAATTTCATTAAGGAAATGCTGAGAAGCCCAAAGAATATAATAACATTGATATGAATAATATACATAGCGTATTCAATTAGTTCTTAGAAATTAGAGATTGCTTTTGCTATTAGTATGAGTAAAGGTACAATAAGCTAGAAAAATTGTGAAGAGAAACAAGTTGTATTCAATACTGAAATTATCTAAACATATCTAGATAGTTTGATGAATATCATCAATCAGAATTCTTTCCTGATTCATCAAATACCACGCAACTTTTTGAGAAATTCCAGTATACTGAAAAAAGCAGAGATGTATGTTGAGGAAAGTGAAACTACCAGAGATGCTCCTCCTCCTACTCAATACCTGTATATCTTAGTTAAATTTCGATGAGTATTTGAAACACACATCAGTGACGGGAGATAAAAACTCAGTAAACATGACAAATGCTTTCTTCCTTGCACCGCAAGCTTCTAGTAAGAACATACTGATACGTGAGAAGAAACGAAGGACAACACAAAACGATTCAAGCTCATTTTAATGAAGGGCAAATGTGGTGAAGACAGGGGGCCCATCAGCTATACGTCTTGCGAGAATTCCGAGCTGGACATTCAAGCTTTTACTGCTCGGAAGCTAAAGAGAGGTATGTATGTACATATTGTTGGAAAGCCCACTTGTGCCTGGCATCCACCAAAAGGCTTAATTTAATATAGGACGGCAGAACAACGCGAGAGACGCTGATTGGTTTGTTGCCAGACGGCACATCAGAGATATCAGAGATATGAAAGATAACACTATCGTGGGGGACTACTTATCTACCTACAGATATGATATGAAACCAACTGTAAAGAACGATGGATCCTGGGGATAGATATCACGACTGTGAAATGATCATCTCCGCGGCCAGGAACAGATTAAAGAATGGGAATTGGACTCATACAATACATACACAACTCTGGAATAATGTATCTCGAGGAACAATTGATGAGTATGCTATAATGTGCTGTTGCCACCACTTTTTTTTCACACCTAGTCTGATATCGATGAACACATCTTTTCTAGCAGTGTTCACGATTACCACCGAACCGGAACTCGCAAGTTACGAAACACCAGATGTTTTTCCGCCGCACATCGAAATCGAAAAAATGTGACAGCGAAAAATTCCACACGACTGGCCGCGGAGAAGGAAGATACATATATATCCAAGATACAGAATCTGCAATCTCACGCATATCTTTTGAACATTGCATCTCGAAATTTTTCCCCCACAATCTCTTATCTACAGAGGTGGGTCGATTCCCGTTCTGGGCGTCGCTAAGCCTCGTCAAAGATAAGAAGCGACGACGCGACAACGCGACTTCCTTATTCATGGCTTTCTCTGCCCTGAAGGACCCTCAGAACAGCCTCCAACCAGTCTTGGATTGGTGATGACACCCGTTTGAGAGATTACAGCCAGCGTCATTGGCTATGCTGAATTTAAGGTTTGCTTGCCCCAAATTTCTTTTAATGAGTGTCCATCCATACATATCCAAACCATGGGCGCGATAATTTGTTTCATCTATGACGGTGCCTGTGATTACCCTCTATCAAGATAACCCCAGGTCGCTGGTATCTAAATTCGGAGAAGCAAATACATGATGCCTGGGAGTAGGAATGCAAAGACGCCATCTATATCACAGTATTACTTTCTCGAGCATTGCTTTCAGCTACTGAGTTACATCAATGTTAGAAACAATACACAGTCCAAATTTAAGCTAAGAAGTGGTCAATACTGTCCCTCAATATTCCACTGGTCACTCGCGAGAGAATTGTCCCGTTACAATATTGCATATTCAATCATATCAGCCGTGTATAAACTCCAAGCATAATCTCGACCTCGAGCCCGCAAACATAGATTCCCCATTACCAAACCACCCCGGAGATCGCTAACATCCCAGCCTCGAGATACACATCTAGATAGTTTGACAGCCACCAGATATTGGCGCCCAAGCCTCTGAAGCTGGAGTGTCCTATACTCGGCTCACCTATACTACACCCGGCTCGCAGCTTATCTATCAAGCACAGACGAGGCGTTCCGTGCCCGCGCCAAACATCTGGTCGACCTTTGATCTGCGCAAGGAAGTGATCCATGGCATTATCAACTCGCCCTATAGATTGAACCTAAGATTGCTCTGCCGGAGATGCTTCAACTGCCAGTGGGCGAGCGTCACTTATCTATGATCTCAGGCTATATCATTTCATAATTTATATATGCGTCCGATTTTCGTATCCAGTTGATCAGCAATTTATAACAATCTGTATCTACTCGAGTTGAGAATTCAATAATCAGTCGTGTTCAGAAACAATCTAGATAGAACGAGTCTCCAATTGACAACTCTTTTCACTTTTCTCATCTCGATATCATACCATCCTTGCCATGTTCAAAATCCAAACGCTCTGGCAAGCACCAGAGATCAATCCGGTCAACGGGAAGGCTCGATCTATTCCCATCTTTAATCCTTTCAACAAATACGGCAGAGTGTTCTTCTTTTCTTGGTGGGGCTTTTTAATAGCCTTTTGGTCCTGGTTAGTCATCCAACTCCCCCTTTGCTTATTGACCTCACATCATGCTAACCCTTGTATCAGGTATGCCTTTCCGCCATTGGTATGATCTAGTCCTATTGCTTGTTTTTCTTCGCTTTCTGACATGTTCTAGCTATCCCTCACTATCAAGAAAGATCTTCATCTCACTCAAAATGAGATTGCAAATTCCAACATTATTGCTCTTGTGGCGACGTATGTATAACAAACTGCATATACAATGTTTATTCCAAGTCACTAACACTCCCCCTACAGACTCCTCGTCCGATTAGTCGCAGGACCATGTTGCGATCACTTCGGCCCCAAGGTTACATTTGCAGGATGCTTACTACTCGGAGCCATTCCAACTGCTCTTGCCGGCACCGTGACGACTGCAACCGGTCTTATGGTCCTTAGATTCTTCATTGGTATACTCGGTGGCTCTTTTGTTCCATGTCAAGTATGGTCCACTGGCTTTTTCGATAAGAACATTGTTGGTACAGCCAACTCCTTGACCGGTGGTTGGGGAAATTCGTAAGTAACTACCTCGATACATAACACCCTACTTAGCAACTATTGCATACTAACATCTGCTCACACAGCGGAGGAGGAATAACTTATTTTGTCATGCCAGCCATTGTCGACTCTTTGATACTGAACCAAGGACTCACTGCTCACGTCGCTTGGAGAGTATCCTTCATTGTACCCTTCATTCTCATAACCACAACGGCCATTTCGATGCTCATCCTCTGCCCTGACACCCCAACTGGCAAATGGTCAGATAGGCACCTCGCCGTCCAACAAAATCTCCGAGCCCACGGCATCCACAGCCCCTCAGGCAATATAGTGTCCATACCTGGCTCAATCACTGACCGCAAGCCTGATAACATCCATACACCCACCGATCCCGTCTCGTCCTCAAATTCTACATTCGGCAATGAGAAACGTCTCGAAGAAGAGGCACAAATCGCGTCCGCCAAGCATAGCACCACGGAACCTTACAACAACGAAGCTTCCCTCCCTCCCCAAGAAATGCTCACTACAGCTCGTGGTGAAGTAATCCAAAAACCCTCTTTCCACGAAGCTCTCAACGTAATACTCACTCCACAAACCCTCCTCGTCGCTTCCTGTTACTTCTGTTCCTTCGGCGCCGAGCTAGCCATAAACTCCATCCTCGGCTCCTACTATCTCAAAAACTTCCCCAAGCTAGGCGAAGCCGGAACCGGTCGCTGGGCAGCCATGTTCGGTCTCCTCAACATTGTTTTCCGTCCTCTAGGCGGCATTCTCTCCGATCTCCTCTATCGCAAAACAGGAAACGTATGGGCGAAGAAAATCTGGCTGCACACTCTTGCCATTTTCACCGGCGCCTTTTTGATCGCCATCGGGCTCACAGACTCACATAACCACTCCACGATGTTTGGGCTCGTAGCAGGCATGGGACTTTTTCTCGAAGCAGGCAACGGGGCGAATTTTTCGCTCGTGCCCCATATCCATCCGTTCGCCAATGGGATCATTAGTGGTGTCGTCGGCGCGTGCGGAAATTTGGGAGGCATCGTGTTTGCGATTATTTTCCGCTACGAGGGGAAAGATTATGCGAGGTGTTTTTGGATTATTGGCGTCTTCACAATTGCAGTTAATGTGGCAGTGTCGTGGGTGAAACCCATTCCGAAGGGACAGATTGGAGGGAGATGAGATGTGCTTGTTTCGTTGCTTTCTTTTCTGGACTCGCATTTTCCTATTTTTTCTTAGTGTGATGCGTTTGAATTTTCGCCGGGGAAAGTATATACCAGTAGTTCTAGATTCTCTCCTCTCAAGAAGGTTAGGACTGAGAAACATGGTATGAGAAAAAAGTTAAAATATACCAACGAAATACATCATCTCCGACAGCTCACCGATAGCTCTCAATGCACGTGCAGCTAGCTCATTAGATTGATCTGCCTTACGTCGAACATCGTTTAAAACAAAGATTTGAGTCAACGTGAAAATGTTTCTTCTTGCTCTTCTCCGAAAATCATGGTATTTATTTCACGCCGCGTAAAGAGTATAGACTTTTTGGACAAACCTCAAATCATCTCCCCTTGCTATGTTTTCAAAGCAAAAAGCATTTCAAAATACGAAGTGAATTTCATTCGCTGTACCATTCCTGGATTCGTCGCTTTGTCCGGTGTCTTCTAACGGAATTGATCGAATGGCCATCCCTCCATGCAACCATGCCTGCCTGTTTACATGATATACTCCATGTGAAAAGCATCCATCCGCCCCATCCTATAATCCCTTGCACTTTAGCTCTTAAAGTGATACCCTCCCATACAAAGGAAAAAGAGAAACGTATGTAAACTGTTCGCTTCTCCGTATTATATTGTATCAATGTTCCGTATTGCCCCATTAAAACCCATGTGAAGACCTATCCTATCCCTATTTTCATGCTCCCCTGAGTTAATAAATGATACTCCTCGCAAACAGCACACGCCTTCAAAGTCTACCGTGCCTTGCTTTGAATATAGCAACCTTATCATCATAGAACAGAATTTCCCTTAGCCTCAACCTTACCTTCCCATTACCATCACAATCACTCGCCCCGTCCCAACTATCCTCGTCGCTCTCACCGTCGTCATGTTCATCACCATCTGATAGCTCATCCTCTGTTTCGTCTGGATCAATAGGGGCGATAGCCGTCCCATTATCGTCTTCTTCTTCGTCCCCTTCATCATCGTCATCATCCTCACTCCCATCATCATCCTCATCCTCTTCATCATCGGTTACAGGTCCGCCATTTGCAGCTGATGTATGAGGATCAGGTGAAGAAAGTAACGGTTCCTCGTGGGGGCGATTTTCGAGTATCTCGAAACATTTATGCGATATGCCTACGTAGCAAAGCTCAACTTCTGGGCGGAGGAAAATTACGTCAAGAATCTGATGAGCGAGTTCTTTAGGGTCGAATGCGGGTGTAATGTGGTCCGCGATGAAAGGAACACTGAGAGAGCGGAGATGCGGTACTTGAGGGAGGCGTTGAAGAAAGTGGTGCTGGGCATTATTAGATATTGCAACAACGATGCAGTGATTTTATGTTGACGAGCTTCAAAATGTACATCACAGGGTGATTTTCGGAACACTTACCCAGTCTTTATAGTCAATTGCAATACTTAATTCGCGGAGATTGCTCATACGGCCACTAGTGATGAAATTCAAGACATCACGGTTGGGCATCCAGGCTTTCCATTTGGAGGATTCGACTGAACTATTCACATTCCTTGGGGGTCTTTCGGAGCTATCCAATAATAGCTTTTTAAGACTAGCGCGATGCCTCTTGAGTGGCCCCCGGTAGATGGAATCCTATGGTCACGTCAGCACTCTACTAGATACTCTCACATGTTGAGCTTACGATTGTTACCGACGAGTTTAGTGCTCGTTTTCTATCTTGTAAGAACAGTGTTTCTAAAGTGTTTGGTGCCAATGTTTCTTTCAGAAATGATATTAGAGAAGGAGATGCTGCATCAGTATGAATCTTTCTAAGATTTAGATGATATATCATTTGTGTACTGTGCTTTGTGGAGGTATGATTACCTAATGGCGAAGGCGCGAAATGCTTTTTGAGTATGGACCAAAGCTTATCGTGGTGTGGACAGTCGAGAATCGTCAAATTGGTCAGAACTGACCAATCGAAAGCTCTATGCAGTACATAAACAGATAAAGGGACTCTCTCCAGTTCCAATGTTTGAAGACGTAATTTCCCCTCAAGTCTGTCTCTACCAGCGGGGAAGATTTCCGAAAAGTGGGCTTGTTTTCTATTCGAAGATTGAGAACGTCGCAAAGGAGGTTCTGCAGGGATATCAGAAGGTACAGGTGGTTGTAGTATGTCAATCACTGTAGTATCGTTATCCGAGGTCAGTTGATGTTCGGATATCAGCGCAGTAAGCGAATCCATATCAGAGTGAGGCGATAATAGAGTGCTCGACAGTAAATCTTCATGGCCAGGATCAACATTTTCTGAAATGGACTCTGCTTCGATACTGAATTCCACTCCCTGTGGATTCAGTCCACCTGACGCTGCTGGAATATCTTTATCGATCCAGCTTGGATCCGTATGATCATTCCCGGCTATCCCTGGAAGTACATTTTCCCCGGCGTCGGTGCTACTTTGTTGGACTTGCACCTGGTTATTCGCCATAAAGGAACCAAGTTTGGGACCCTTTGTCCTCTCACTTTTTATCCTTCGTTTGTTTCGGATATCGAAGACGCGACCCAGAATGGTGCCTAGTACTCCACCCAATCTTCGCTCGCCAATCTTACTGGCACCGGGCCACTTTGCTTCGTGATCAACCTGTTGGAGCTCAGGTCCGTCCCACGGAAGAGCAAAATCGCGGTGGATGGCCTTTGCAGATATGCCAACACGGAGTTCCCGAAGTTTATCTTTCGAGCGCTCTATCAAGACACTCATCTCGTCTAGATAATCTAACTCATCAATGTCCAACACAGACAAGCTCTGCAATGGTGGAAGTACGCTAAGCGTAGGATACTCCACACGGCCTTGTGAATATGCCATGGTTTGTACGGGAGGCGACGAAATTATTGAAGAGCCGGATGGCAATAACCAGCCTATCGAAGTCATTGTCTTCCCAGCTAGCATTTGATTTGTAGTAGTGGCTGAGGAGCTTGGGTTTTGTGTCGAAGACATGTGAATAGCTTCGGTATTATCATGCCACCTGACCCAAACACGTTCTAACCGACATTCTTGTTTTGGGCTCTTGTATTGTAAAGAGGATAGAGCAAGCCAAACGTCCCTCAACACCCCTGTTGGCATATCCCAAACAAATGTTTCTAGATTTATCATTCTAGCCACGGCCAACGCAACAAGCGTGCCTAACATCTTCCCACTTTCTTTAGTGATAAGATATTCCTGTACCCAGTCGGTAGGTCCGTTTCCAAGGGAAAACTTTCTAGTAAACTGTGGATATTCATTACCGACACGCCTAGGGAAGCTAGATGGCTCTGGTTTGGCTTCATGGCTGCACTCTATAGAATTGTCTGTTCCGCAATGTTTACAAACGAAAGATTGTGCTGGATTTGAGTTCGTGAAGGCGTTGCCCATGCAAAGAGTGGAAAGTCCATAGGTAAGCGCATCGACTCCGGTCCTCGGGTCAGACGTAGCATGTGCATCGGGCCAGACGATATCAAACCGCGAATATATATAGGGTATTGCTAAATTATGCAGAGCAGAATGGGTGAGGGCAAGAGAAGTTAAGTCATTGGTATGGGTAACCTAAATGTTCCATCAGCTTTGAACGAGATGGCTGAAAGGCGAATCAATAGTCTACCTCCTTTACAATTTCTTTGAGAACATCCATGGGTAGATCCAATAATCGAAGAGGCCCATTCCTTTTCTCCACTACAGCAGACCATTCTTGTGCTTTATCCTTTGGTAGTAGACTGGTAATTTTAGATCTCGCATCGATCATAGCCTCGTCAGCCTTTCCGGATGTTGTTGGTGTGGCCATTGCACTACCGGGAGCAATAATATCATGTAACAAGGAATTATCAAATGATTGTGCAGCGGCGGAAGTTTTTGGACATGAAGGGGAAGATTCATCGGATTGTGATACAATATCATCGAGTTGGGGATCAGGAGGAGGAACGTGGGCTGTCATTGCGTTGCGGTATGGAGATCTGAGGAGGTGGATTGTATGTAGAATCGTTCACGGGTGATGGCAGTAAGTAGTACTTTCCCCTTTGTATGGACAGCCAGCATCCTTTGGATGACATGTAAATTGATTATAGAACGACAAGAATCTCTGCGCTCAAACCATCATCCTCTGCTGACCATTTTTTGTGTTTTGAAGAAGGAGGGGGGGAGTATTGAATTATTCAAGGTAGGTAGATGGATAAGTGGTCGAAGTTCGTATACAGATGAATAGCGACACAATGAATGAACCTTATGGAGTAGCTAGCAGGTAGGTGCTTGGTTGGCCGGTAGGTGCTGGTGGTCCATGGCTGCAGCCAATTGCAGCATCCAACTCACCAGCCACTAACATTCATGCCTAACGGATGATTTTCAGGCACGAATATCTCCCTACGTACTAATCATTAGTAGCAAGAACTAGTGTATGCATGATCGTATGTATGTACACCCGCTCGAGACCCGGGCACGATAGAGTTTTGCCTATCTGGTATCTAGTATTAGTATCTACGATGTGGTATTAGTATCTACTGGATACCTGAGTATACAATAGAGCACACAGCACACAGAGTATGTTGAGTTGTTTCGTATTCATATGTACATTCATCGATACCTGGCAGGTAGGTCTGGCAGGTAGGTGCTGCATCCTGTTCAATACCGATTTTAATCGATAGCATAGATCATAACAACAGTACGCTGGAGATTCTCGCAAGAAAAGGGATGAGGGTCCATCAAATAGATAGATAGGCAGGCTACTTACGATACGATAATACACAGATACGAAGTTTCAGAGTATTGATTTGTTTTTTTAATATCAATGTAGGGGGTTGTGGAATAACAAAACATCGTCCGATTCTGCATCGTTCCCAATTCCCCCCATTTCCAATCCAACGTTTCTTTGATAAGTATTGTTATATCTTGATACCTACCTTCACTACGACAGAATCATAACCAAACACCGGCATCGATTTCTGGGTTGGCACAAGCGCACACACCACTTCCAAGAAACAAACTTGGAACTTACACTTGTCTCGAGCTTGTCTTGTCTTGTCTTGTCCCTCAAAAAAACATAAGCAGCGCGACCAGACCACGCACACTCACTCGCCCGATCAATTTAGAGAGCATCTGACACCCTGGAAAGATAGATTACCAGATTAGCGACCCCTGGAACTTAAGATTCTCTCCTAATCGTCAATCCTGAATCCTCCCCATTTTCTTGAGGCTGGCTGGCATTTGGCCTACCGTTCGTTACCTCTTACGCCTCTCCTGGACATTTACCATAAAAAAAAGTTCCCTTGTTACCTCATAAGTTACTCGTCCTGTGCCTGGTTGAATTGATTATCGCATTTCACTGCCAAGATATATTAATGTTCTTGCAACCATCACACACAATCAGAGAGTCCTCCTGTCTGGAATCGCATACTTAAACATTGGGAAAAGATAAATCTGGTTTCCCCAGGACATTGAACGAAGACTTGGTATCCTCCCCCTCATATCTCCCTTCCTCTCTGTCTCTCTGTCGCATAACCGCTCTCTTAGAAGACAAGATGTCGTCCGCCTCTCGACCTCGTCCCAACCGACGGGTGAACAGTCTGGCAAATAGTGAGCGCATGTCCATATCTCGAAATAGTTCTCGATCACGACCGAAAGCTGTTGGTTATACCGATGCATATACATTCGCCCTCAGGGTTGCATACTTGCACCACCTTCTCCAACCTCGACGCAAGACCAAACAATATGTCCCCGCAGAGAGAAAGATTGTTTCGAGGAAGAGTGTCATGATAGGAGAGTTGATGCAGGATTTTTCTCTTATGAAGGATACAAAAACCAAATTTCCCCATGGATTTATGTCGCAGTTAGAGAAGCGCTTGCAAGGAGTCTTGACGGGGACTGAAAGGCGTCCGGAATACAAAGAACCAGTTGTCAAAAGAACCTTCGCAGAGGCCTATACAGCTCTTACAGAACCAGGCTTTCGAAAGCGTATGGATAAAGAGAGACGTGTTGAAGATTTGGTTTTGATATTCTACTCAAATACCACTAAATCTTTACAAAAGGGCAAAGCGGCGGATGATGAATCGTGGAAAAGTCTCGTGGATCGCCATGTGGCTCTGTTCGTGAGACTGATTAGTGCAACTCTCAAGGATCTTGACAAAGACAAAGATCGACCCGAACTGATGAGTCGTCTATCAACCTTGGAGAACAAGCTATTGACGAATTCGCAAGATCTATACGTCAACTCTTCCGCTGCTCCTGGCGGTGGGCATTCCATTGAAGTGACCGCACCAGTAAGCTACGATGTTAAAGATATGCCTATGGCACAGGTTGTTGGAAGAATATTTGGTATGAGTAATTCGGAAGTTCAAACAGACATTGACTTGAATAAAAGTATCTGGACGGAGTCCGCAGCACTCGATGATCTGAAATCTTACCAGCATTGCTTGAATGCAAACACTAAACGAACTCTACGGAGCGAGGACTTTGACGTTGATGACGGATACCAGACATGGAAGAGGTCAGAAATACCAGAACTTTCGGCCATGATTTCTGAAATTCTTCAAGCTAGGCCAGATCTCGTCAAGGCCTCGACAGGCAAGAACAGAGCTCTCCCACCACTCCCACCACTTTCCACGACCACTTCAGGTGCTGAGGAACAAGCATATGCAGACTTAGCTAAGTCTATAGCTATAACAAGCCCCATAGATGGAGGCTCTGGCTATAATTTCGAACAACCCGCAGATATGTCTTCATTGTATCTGGATGACGATGAACCCTCGAAGATATTTCTGGAAGAGTCCACATATACATTTATACCGACAGATACACGAGCATACTATCGAACAATCTTGACTTATGCTATGACTTATGACCAGATCCATGCTCAAGCTGATGGTGCCGAGTCTCAGCCTCTCAGCAAACCGTCTCTAGAACTGTTGACCGAATTGTGTATCCGCTGGAGAATTCCACAAATCTCAAGGCTCGTTTTGTTCTTGGATGTCGCAAGCCAAAAATTCTTAGACCAGGAGATTGGGCTTGATGAGCTTGATAGCGCCTTTGAATTTATCAAGAACCCACCATCGTCTTTGGAAACTAAACGTGGAAATACGCATACACATTCTGCGAGCCTGTCTTCTTTCGATCAAAATGAATGGACGATACATGATTTTGCTTTATACCGTCAAACTTTGACGAATCTACATGATGCACTTCTCCGGGATCTATACGATCTTCTACAACATTGCTATGAGGCTAAGCCACCTTCTCCTGGCCCAGTCCTGCTCATCTTAGAAACTCATATCAAAAATGACCCCTTATTCTCAACAAGCCCTGGCGGCTACGATGCTTATGTCGAACAGTTGATTGAGGGTCTTAAATCTAAAGCGGCAGAAGTGTATAGGGAATATCTTGAAGCTGAGGTTCCTCAAAATCAAGAGGAATGGGAATTTTTCCATGTTGTTCAACTGGGGAAATCTGTCGTAAAATTATGTGAGCGAATTCAGAAAAGATATCGGAAAAATCCCGAAATTATGGGTGTCAATCCTCTAACAATCCTTGTCGAGACGATGTTTCCCAGCTTTGAGGATGATGCGAACGATTTGATCCAGAGAATCTTACACGTAGCACATACCAACGAAAGCGAAGTCCCTCTACAAGATGGGTTTGATCTATATAAGGAGCTTGTAGAGATCCGCAGTATTCACCATGAAGTTTTACCCAGTAGATCCTTCGCTTTCAATATAGAGGATTTGCTTGCTGACTTTGTTTGGCGCTGGATTCGCAGTGCTGATGCGAAAACGGTAGATCTTGTTGACCAAGCTATCAAACAAGATCAATTTCAGGTTCGCATGGATCATCCTGACCAAATCCCATCAGATGATGAACGTCATAGTGTGTCCATCATTGACATATTTCGTCTCTTCAATCAAATGGCTGATCAGGTATTCCAACTCAATTGGGCCGACGCGATCCAGCACGCCAAATTCATGACAGCTTTGTCGAAATCCTTTGGCATTGGATTGGCAAGATATTGTGAAGTCATCGAGCAGAAGTTCTCGAAGGAGATGGACAGACTGTCTCCCGCGCAAGAAGCGGCTGCGTCACAATCAAAACAGGAGAAGTGGATGCAATTGGCTAAAGAGGCTTGGAATAATAAGGAGAAGATAGAGCCTTTTCAATTCTACCCTGAAGTAAGTTCAATACATGCAGATGTGGAAGGTCATATCTAATGCAATTACAGTCATTTGTCAAGCTCAACAACATTGAATATGCCGTGCAGCAACTTGATGCACTTGAAAAGACAATAAACGTCGATGCATGTGCAGACCTTCTTGCCAAAAACGCACCACCAGTAGAGAAAAAGAGAAGAACTGCGAAATATGTATTTACCATCAAAATTGTGGAGGGCGAGGATCTCAAGGCTTGTGACCCCAACGGCACTAGCGATCCATATGTCGTTCTCGGTGACGAATATCAAAAGCGCTTAGCCAAGACTCGAGTCGTAATGAGAAGTCTCAATCCTCGGTGGGATGAGTCCGTGGATATAACAGTACAAGGTCCACTAAACATTATTGCGACAATTTGGGACTGGGATACATTTGGTGACCATGATTACGTGGGAAGAACTTCTTTGAAATTGGATCCAGCTCACTTCAGCGACTATATGCCTCGTGAGTACTGGCTCAACCTTGATACTCAAGGTCGTTTGTTATTGCGTGTCAGTATGGAGGGTGAACGTGATGATATCCAATTCTATTTTGGTAAGGCATTCCGATTGCTAAAGAGAACTGAAAGAGACATGACACGTAAGATCACGGATAAGGTATGTTAAAATTCATCAACAATTTTCCAACCCCATAGCATCGACTAACGATCATAGCTGTCGCAATATATTAATAGTAGTCTTTCGCATGAAGCCCTGAGGGGCTTGCTATCTCGAGGCATTTCAGTAGCATCGGTAACTAGTCTCTGGAAGAACAGACAATCCGTAGCTCCAACGTTAACCCCCCAAGACGTCGAGAACGCTTTGAAGCCATTGTTCAATTACTTTGATGAGAATTTCGCTATTATGAAACAGACTTTAACAGATGCATCCATGATTATGGTAATGACTCGACTATGGAAGGAAGTTCTCATCGCCCTTGAGAGTCTCCTAGTTCCACCTCTCTCAGACAAGCCATCTACTCAAAGACCTCTCACACAACAAGAGATGGACATTGTTTTCAAATGGCTTGAACTTCTATTTGAATTCTTTCATGCTCGGGATGAGCAAACTGGCGAAGCAATGGGAGTGCCCGCTGATGTCCTCAAGTCCCCTAAATATCACGAACTCGCCTCACTCAATTTCTTCTACTTTGATACCACCGATAACCTCATCCGCACCTCGGAACGAATGGCTACCGCGACCGCTCAACGTGCTCAACAACAACGCAATCGTCTTTCGGCCCCTGCTACCCTCGGTGCTTCATTTGGAGGTCTCATGGGCTCGACTTCTATGCGCAGGAGTAAGAGTATCATGTTGAGCCGAAATTTGGGAACTATGAAAAAGGCCAAGGAGGAAAAGAGGAAACAAGCACAGGCAGATCCAAGTGATGATATGATTCTGAGAATTTTAAGAATGAGACCGGAGGCAACGGCTTATTTGAGGGATAGGAGTAGGCAGAAGGAGAGATTGGCCGCGGCTGCAGCGGCCGAAATGATTGTGAGGCAAAGTTTGGCAAGTGGAGGTGGACCGAGGTTTGGAACAAACAATCTGCCTCGGAGATAGAGGAGGTTGGCTCTTTTCAATAGAGAGAAAGATGGGATCTATGCATGACGGGGAGTAATTATGAGTCTATGACAGGAGACGGGATAAGATGGTTGGCGTTATTCTATTGACTGAGAGATACCACTGGCATATTTGTTTTGGGATTTAGATATTCTTCATTCCTTTTCTCTGAGGTTTCGGTGGGGTTTGGTGAGATTTATTTTGTTACTTGAGAGATTGAGCAGAAGATGGGAGGTGTGCGGAAAGATATCGGGGAAGGACAATAGGGGTGGATAAGTAAGTAATTATTGAGATGATCATTTGAAAATCTCACAGAGAGGAAATATGTGTGTAGGTTCATTGATTGATTGGTTGATTTATGGCTGCCAGGGGCTGAGTTTAAGTTGTGGTGGTTGCTTTGCTTCTTTACTTTGCTTTGCCTTGGTTTTGGCTTGGTTTGGCTGAACTGGACTGGATTGGGGTAGTTGTGGACAATGAGGCGAGGGTGGGTGTGAAAGGAAGGAGGGAAGGCCTTTATGTATATATGTATGTATGTAGGTTAGGTATGTAGAAATACTGAGATATTAATTTTAAAAAGTTATCATTTGGAAAGGATTATGTGTTTTGTGGGGGGATGGGGAAGGGGAGGGAGATATGGGTGAGTGGGTGAGTGGGTGAGTGGGTGAGTGAGCTGGATTATGATGTAATAAAATATAATTGGATGGGATGATAGCAAATATCAAGAAATATTTTGATGTTTGTAGTTCTTGTTTGAAATAGATATACTATGGATTTGTGGTCTCTTTTTTGTTCCCCCTCTCTATATAAATACTTGGATATTTAATTGCATGTTTATATACATATATATATATACACCATTTATAAATATTAGAAAAGCCCCCCCCCCCCCCCCCCCTCTCCGCCTTTTCCAGTAAAGAAACTACAGGAGTAGAGAAGCTGAATTTCTTTAGGATTTTTTTTTTGGAGAGCCTTGGATTTAGATGGGTTGATACTCTTAGTCAGTCAGTCAGTCAGTCAGTCAGTCAGTCAGTCAGTCAGTCAGTCAGTCAGTCAGTCAGTCAGTCAGTCAGTCATGACTGATTACTGATGGATTTGGATTTGGATTTGGATTGTGTGAAGTCTTGCTATGAGTTGATTTCGGAGGGGGGGAGTTGGTTTGAAATTCGTAGTGTAGTAGTTGTGTGAACTGATTGATGAATTGATATGAAAGAATCAACATACATTTTATCATGTATACAGAATTGGTGAAATGGTGAAATGGGAATGGATGTCTTTCTTTTATTTGAGATATCTTTTTTTCTTTCTTTTCTTCTTTTGAAGGGGAGGGGGGGGTTTCTAGAGTGAATTGTAAATTGTAAAGTATCACCGGTGAGGATGAAATATGTGTTTGTATATATGTGTGCGGGGATGGACTCGGTACTTGTTAGAGACAAACCCCTCCCCTCTCACTCCCTTGGATAGGACGGGGAGGAGGCAGATAGGTAGGAAGTAGGATTTGTGCTTCTCAAGGTCGGAATCAGGATTTATTTTTGTAGTTTTGTAGTTTTGTCGTTTGTCTGAGAGAGAGAGGGGGAGGGATGTTGTCATGTTATGCTATGTCATACTCTTCTGTGCTATATATACTATACTATACTATACTATACTATTAAACATGACACAACACATCTCTTTACTTCTCAATCTCCATTTTTGCCCGATCTCTGACATCTTTTTTTTTTGGATCTCGAATTTCGGATCGATAAACAAATAGATAGACAAACAAAGAGGGAACACGCAAGACGAGGCGAAAAGGGAAGGGAAAAAAGCAAAGAGGCGAAAAGTAAATTGGAGAATGGAAAATGGTAAAATGCGATGCTGGGATGTATACGGGGATTCATATTATATACTGGGATTTTGGGTGGTGCGGGGGGAGGGAAGAACGGGGGGGGGGAGAGGTGAGGAGAGGTGAAGAGAGGGTGAGAAGGTGAGAAGGAATGGTGTGGTGTGTGTGGTGTGGCCAGTAGATTTGGATAGGGCTGTTGTGAAAATTGGGAAGGTGTGTGGGTCGGTAGGTTGGTTAGTAGGTGGGTGGGTGGTGTTCGGGGAATTGGTATTGCAGTGGTATGGTGTGGTGTGGTATGGGATGGTAATGGACTGTGGTAGGAGAAAGATGTCGGGAGGCTGTTGGGTCAGGATGGGGATTCGTTTGTTGGGCTAGAAGATGTAGCGGTATAGTGTGTTATGAGATGTAGAGGTGAAGATGAAGATGAAGTCGGACATAGAGTTGGAGATGGTGATAGGATCTAATATCGTTGATCGTAGACTCGCAAACAATAGTATGTATAGCTTCACCATCCATATACATGACATAAAAGTACCAGATATTTTCGAAAGAAGCAAGTGTCCTCTCAAGCTCTCTATTCCTCCTAACAAATGTACATTACGATTGATATACACCACGGGACGCCCATGCGGTGAGTAATCAAGTCAAAGAGCCCGCACCGCACCTGATGAAAGCATCTATCGGTAGATCTACAGAATACAGATATTCTTTCGTATATCCTTCGTACGTGCAAAAGATCCGAAGCGCCGGCCGACTCATAAGCGAGCCTTATTTATGGAGATGCGGAAGAGAGTGTGGCTGGTTAAGGTATAGTGTGGAAATATTAAAGGACTCTGGGCAGCTCGGGCAAGTGTGGCAAGCATGGCAAGCGTGGCAGCTCGGTGCTAAAATAGGGAAATAAAGGGTCCACTGCACCAAGGATTTTAGGACCCTGAGACTTTGGAAAGGGCAGCAAAATATGTAATTGACTCGCTTTTTGGATGGGAAAAGGTTTTCGGGGTTTGGATTAGTTTTGCTTGTTGATTTTCGGATTTGAGGGATTGGTTGGGAGAATCTTTGGAAAGACTTGATTGACATAGGGAAGAGGAAGAAAGAACCATTTTCTTTGTCACTGACTCACTTGTGATTTGTATGAGAAATTCGGTACTTGTTTTGGTATCAAAATCCTGCAAGTGTAAAGAAATTGAATTTGGATCAGCTCAGGGCGTCATAACAGCCAAGAGAAAAAGAAGTATGAAAATTGGAGCTTCTTTAAGTGAGGCTCAGTGGTCATGAAGCGGCTCTTTCATGCACTTTTTTTTTTTTTTTTTTTTTTTTGCTTTGTTGTCCTCGGTTTTGCCGTGTATGAGGCTATTGATGGGGTTGAACCAAACCAAAGAAAAAAGGTCTAGTAGGGTATCTCAGGGTATCATCTTGTTAGTAACGGTAACGGTAACCGTAACGGATTGTCGAACCTTTGAACCAAAATCCGTATCGTACAACGGAGTACACAGCCTCCGCATGGATTTTGATAAGGGGGTTGAGGCAATGAGCATGCCAGTTAATGCCAATCAAGACCGGTACGTCTGTAGATGGTTCCCACTCATGCCATTTACGCATGCATATTGCACAATCCCCGAGGTTAAGCAAAAGATGAACTAATGGTGCTTCATTTTTCGAAGGCCGCTTTTGGATATGGGAAAAAGGAATTGGAGGGGCTCGAGGGCTACTCGGGCTTCTCGTGCTTCCATATCATCGTATACGTTGGTGGTGGTTGAAGCAGCGGTGTATTGAACAGAAAAAAGGGAAGTACTAACCGAAAAACGTCCCATCAACTAGTAGGGTGGATGCTTAGGTTCGCTTTTTCAGGCAATAAGAATTAAGTTAATGCATGCAACTGTTGCTGTTGGCGATCCCTTCTCGAAATTGACACCAAAGTTTTATTACAGCAGGCCTTGTTGGTTGTAAATCTTGGTCTGATGGAAGCGGAAAAGGAAGATCGGGCGCAGAGATCTACTTGAATGATCTATAATCTGAAACGTCTCAATTCTGTGATTCCTGTGATTCCGGTGACACAGTTTTTGGGTTGACAAATTGACATATCCAGGCTTGTAAGGGTTCAAAAGATTAATGACTCTTTCTCTTCGGTAGACGATGAAGGCCTTTGGTCTTGAGTCGGAATATATCGAATGTTCCAACTCCTCTCGCTCTCCAGGTTTATCCCCAGATTACACCGTTTGTAAGATTGGCTGCGTTGTTTGAATCATGCCAGGGAACCATCGTGTTGGCAAGGAAGTCTTAGGAAGGGCAGGATGAAATAGATGGGATGGAGGGATGATTGATGAACATTAAACACATGGAACCGTTATCCAAAACTTGGCGATACGAAGTACACAATTAAAAGCCTCAGTCGTCAGCGTCAAATCGATATCACTCGTGATGCGTTCAAAGACTCGTGATATGATGGATTGAAGTATATTCCACTTTAACTTGGGCACGATAGGAATTAAGTATGCTAATGATATGGCCGAGTACTGCATCTGCATATTGAGGCGAGCAGCAGTTGGAAAGAAGGGTCATTGGGTAGAGCAAGGGATCATTTCCTCCAATATAAATCAAAAGCGTCGTGGGTGAATATGTCGTGGTCAGAGTGGAAGAATGTGAGATGGGAGACGATTCGCTCGTTCACCTATTTGGGTATGGATTGGCACATGTATCCCTGGGACACACAAGCCATTCAGGATTCTTACCTCTCTTTTTATCCCTTGTACGTCGAAAAGGTTGAATTTGACGTTT
Organism: Botrytis medusae; assembly: GCA_019395255.1. Classification (NCBI taxonomy): domain Eukaryota; kingdom Fungi; phylum Ascomycota; class Leotiomycetes; order Helotiales; family Sclerotiniaceae; genus Botrytis; species Botrytis medusae. The sequence goes on along the minus strand of JAHXJL010000007.1, from coordinate 653,196 downwards.
CCTCTCTGATAGGTTTAATAATGGTAGGTTTTCGAAGCGGAGAGGAAGTTGAGAAGCCCGGTGTGTAGATGGCATAGTTGACAGAAATACGGAAATAGCTAAGAGAGGGGAAGATGTTTATGATTGCTGTTTGATAAGTATATTTTATTTATAGAATGAGATAGCTAGATATGTTTTCTTTTGTTCATTCTTTTTTGTTTTAACCTTTGCTCCTTCTCTTCCTCTTTCATTTTCTCTTTCTCTTTCCCTCTTTCATCATCTCCTTCTTCTGCCATTGATAATGAATCTTATATTAGATGAACTAGGAGGTATGCACTCCGTATGTAATACTACAGAGTATATAATACTATATAATACCTACCACTGCCAGTAGGTTGAAATTAGATTTTAGATTAGTCGTGAATTTGGTTAGTACTTGGTTAGTACTTGGTTAGTACTTGGGACACCTGTGACTGACTGACCATCAAAGTAACGGAAGGTTTGGTCCCTAAGAATAATAAGCGATAAACTGCTGAACCGCTAAGCCCCTGTGATTAAACTGAGTTAGATAAGTGCAGTGAGAATTTGGGGGAACCCTTGAAAGCAAAGAGATCCCAATCCCAAACCCAAAACCCAAAATCCCAAACCCAAAAAGCTATCCTATACCGTCCTATACCATCCCATACCATCCCATACAGGCAAATCAATACCAGTTCCAGTTCCAGTTCCAGTTCCAGTTCCAATTCCAGTTCCAGCCGATATCGAAGGGGGGAGAAAGGCTTCCTCTAGCTACCGACCGACACAGGTAGACAGACACATCTTCGATTACAAACACTAATCAATCTTCGATACTTCTCCATCCAATTCCCTTCCCACCGACAGTATCTAATTGTACATACTATGTAAGTACAGAAACGCGCTTCTTTCTTGCTTCACACAGTAGTACAGCACAAACACATAAAAAAGAGAGACAACGACAACGACAACTGCTACTCCCACCCCCTCCCTCCCCTCTTTAACAGTATTCATCTGCAAAAGAAACTACCGACCTAGTGCACTCCCTCTCTCGTGTCCGGAATACAATCTAGTCACGCTCCCACCTCACACTTTGCATCTCACATCTCAAACCTCACTCTGCCTTTTCTAACTTCTCTCCTCAAACTTAAAGTTTCTGTACTATAATTTATCTATCATCTATCATCCATCACCTTTTTCTTTTTTGACACCTTATCAGCCCATTCATTCCCTTTCCACCTATTTTATCAGGGTCTGTCCTGTTTTAAAAATCCTTCCAATCGGGAATCGGCATTATCGCTTCGTAGTGGAGTTCAAAAGTTGTCGACCTGACAAGGGAGACAAGCCCGTTGGACTTTCTACTAGAGAAAAGACATCCACTTCACACTTCTTCAAAAGAGTTGAGGTAATTCCTATTTTACTCTCGATCGTTGTAATAATTCTTCCCCTTTTCCCTCGATTTAAGAGCGTCATGCAATCGTGAAGTCTTCTTCGACTCACTCACTCATTCACCCACCCACCCACGCACACACACACACATTCATCTCAACCTAACAAAATTGCAGCTCGTCCACTCCTTGACACCACTACCTCGTATTGCATTTACCGATCGAAAAATCCGACACCGTCGAAGCGGGTAACTGAGATTTTTGTCTTCATGGTAGACGGAGAATTATTCGTTACGACTTAGCAGCCTGGCTGCATATTCAGAGACCAAAATGGAGGATTCTACAATAGCACATACCACTGCGATCCTGCAGACTCTCGCATTATCGAGTCTCGATCTTCCACAAACGAACGTTTACGGCAACAAGGGAATTAGGTTACCAGGTGCAGACACGGCAGAGAAGCTTGCCCTCGAACGAGAACTTGCGGCCTTAGTATCAAGAGTTCAAAGATTAGAGGCAAGGGCAATCACAGCCAATAATCAAGCCCTACCCGATACGCCGAATGAATTGGGAGCGCCATCTGCTTTCGCAGATGTCCTCACTGGTGCTCCATCCCGAGCCTCAAAGAGTACTACATCCCGACAACAACTCGTAAATTCGTTGCTTGCCGCCAGAGAAGCGCCCACCGGCGGTGAAAGACCTCCCAAATTTACAAAATTAAGTGACGAAGAACTCGAAGCACTCCGCGAACATGTCGACGATCAATCGAAACAGCTTGATAGTCAAAAATCTGAGTTGGCCGGTGTACATGCTCAACTATTTGAGCAGAAGCAGAGACAAGAACAAGCACTTAATGTTCTCGAAGTCGAACGCGTAGCAGCTCTCGAAAGAGAACTGAAGAAGCATCAACAAGCCAACGAGGCCTTCCAAAAAGCTCTACGGGAAATAGGAGAGATTGTCACAGCTGTAGCTAGGGGTGATCTCAGTAAGAAGGTACAAATCCACTCTGTGGAGATGGACCCTGAGATTACAACTTTCAAGCGGGTAAGCATAACATGTCAGAGTTTTCTCCATCCACCCTCTCTAACTCTTTTTTAGGTTATCAATACTATGATGGATCAACTTCAAATATTCTCTAGTGAGGTTTCTCGTGTAGCTAGAGAGGTCGGCACAGAAGGTATTCTCGGTGGACAAGCCAAGATTTCTGGTGTTGATGGTACATGGAAGGAGTTGACTGACAATGGTATGTATTTTACCACTTTGAAAGCGTTATTTGAATTATCTAGGCGGACTTGCTAATTGTTTACAGTCAACGTCATGGCACAAAATCTCACCGATCAAGTCCGAGAAATTGCTTCCGTCACTACTGCTGTAGCTCATGGAGATCTCACACAAAAGATTGAGAGACCAGCTCAGGGTGAGATACTCCAACTACAACAAACTATCAATACCATGGTGGATCAACTGAGAACGTTCGCCGCCGAGGTCACCCGCGTAGCAAGAGATGTAGGAACCGAAGGTATTCTTGGGGGTCAAGCAGAAATCGAAGGCGTCCAGGGCATGTGGAATACATTGATAGTGAACGTCAACGCTATGGCCAATAACCTCACCACACAAGTGCGCGATATAGCCATTGTCACGACAGCTGTCGCGAAGGGAGACTTGACTCAGAAGGTTCAGGCAGAGTGTAAGGGTGAAATCAAGCAGTTGAAGGAGACTATAAATTCCATGGTGGACCAATTACAACAATTTGCGCGAGAAGTCACGAAGATTGCTAGGGAGGTCGGTACCGAAGGTAGACTGGGTGGACAAGCCACAGTGCATGATGTTGAAGGCACTTGGAGAGACCTCACCGAAAATGTGAATGGTATGGCCATGAATCTTACAACACAAGTACGAGAGATCGCAAAGGTTACCACCGCTGTCGCCAGAGGAGATTTGACCAAGAAGATTGAAGTGGAAGTTCAGGGAGAAATCGCTTCGCTGAAAGATACCATCAACACCATGGTGGACAGACTTGGCACATTCGCTTTTGAGGTTAGCAAAGTCGCCAGGGAGGTCGGAACCGACGGAACCCTTGGTGGGCAGGCGCAAGTTGATAACGTCGAAGGAAAGTGGAAAGACCTCACCGAAAATGTGAATACCATGGCCAGAAACTTGACTACTCAAGTACGAGGTATCTCGACTGTTACACAAGCTATTGCCAATGGAGACATGAGTCAGAAGATTGAGGTTGCTGCTGCGGGTGAAATACTCATACTAAAGGAAACCATAAATAACATGGTAGATAGATTGAGTATTTTCTCCAATGAAGTGCAAAGAGTCGCCAAAGATGTGGGCGTGGATGGTAAGATGGGTGGTCAAGCTGACGTTGCCGGGATTGGCGGCCGTTGGAAAGAGATTACAACGGATGTCAATACCATGGCTAACAACTTGACAACCCAAGTGCGCGCCTTTGGTGATATCACTAACGCCGCAACCGATGGTGACTTCACAAAATTGATCACTGTGGAGGCATCGGGAGAGATGGATGAGTTGAAGCGAAAGATCAACCAGATGGTGTATAATTTGAGGGACAGTATTCAAAGAAACACCTTGGCTAGGGAGGCTGCCGAATTCGCCAACAGAACGAAGTCTGAGTTCTTGGCCAATATGTCCCACGAGATTCGAACACCTGTTAGTACCACTCTATTCCTCGCTCTTTTTTTTCGGCATTCTGCTCGAGCGCCTTTTCAATTGTTTATACTAGCTTGAACATTGAATTGCTCCACAGCTCTTATGTTCATCACTAATCTCTTTTACCAATCTTTTGTTCTCCTGAGCCTAATGAATTTACTTTTTCGCTAACATTGGTGATAGATGAACGGTATCATTGGTATGACCCAACTGACACTCGACACCGATCTTACTCAATATCAACGAGAAATGCTCAACATTGTTCACAACTTGGCCAACAGTTTATTGACCATCATTGATGATATTCTTGATTTATCAAAGATTGAAGCAAACCGTATGATCATGGAGGAGATTCCATACACTCTTAGAGGAACCGTCTTCAACGCACTCAAGACTCTTGCTGTCAAGGCAAATGAGAAATTCCTTGATCTCACTTACCGCGTGGATAGCTCAGTTCCAGATCACGTGGTTGGTGATTCGTTCCGTCTTCGCCAAATTATTCTCAACTTGGTTGGAAACGCTATCAAGTTCACAGAGCATGGTGAGGTTTCTTTGACGATTCAAAAAGCCGAGCAAGATCATTGTGCCCCGAATGAATATGCAGTCGAGTTTTGCGTTTCTGACACCGGTATCGGTATCCAAGCTGATAAACTCAATTTGATTTTCGACACTTTCCAACAAGCTGATGGATCTATGACGAGGAAATTCGGAGGTACTGGTCTAGGTCTATCAATTTCGAAGAGGCTTGTAAACCTCATGCGTGGAGATGTTTGGGTCAAGAGTCAATACGGAAAAGGCAGTTCATTCTACTTCACATGTACAGTCCGCCTCGCAACCTCAGATATCAGCTTTATTCAGAAACAACTCAAGCCATATCAAGGTCACAATGTTTTGTTTATCGACAAAGGACAGACTGGTCATGGCAAAGAAATAATTACTATGCTTACACAACTTGGTTTGGTACCTGTTGTTGTCGACTCTGAGCAACACACTATTCTTCTCGGCAACGGAAGAACTAAGGAGAAGATTGCTTCAACTTATGATGTGATTGTTGTAGACTCAATTGAGTCCGCTCGAAAACTGCGATCAATCGATGAGTTCAAGTATATCCCAATTGTTCTCTTGGCTCCTGTTGTTCATGTCAGCTTGAAGTCTGCCTTGGATCTTGGTATCACTTCTTACATGACCACTCCATGTTTAACAATCGATCTTGGCAATGGTATGATTCCTGCCTTGGAAAACCGAGCTGCACCATCATTGGCGGACAACACAAAATCCTTCGACATACTCTTGGCCGAAGATAACATCGTCAATCAACGCTTAGCGGTGAAGATTTTAGAGAAGTACCATCACGTCGTTACTGTCGTAGGCAATGGTCAAGAGGCACTAGATGCTATCAAGGAGAAACGATACGATGTTATTCTCATGGACGTTCAAATGCCAATTATGGTAAGTGCAATGTGCAATCACATTATAATACGGGAGATGACTAACACTATTCTAGGGAGGATTCGAAGCAACCGCTAAGATTAGAGAGTACGAACGAAGTCTTGGAACGCAAAGAACACCTATTATTGCACTTACAGCACACGCTATGTTGGGTGATCGCGAAAAATGTATTCAAGCCCAGATGGATGAATACCTTTCTAAGCCTCTGAAACAAAATCATCTTATTCAGACGATTTTGAAATGTGCAACTCTTGGAGGTGCATTGCTCGAAAAGGGTAGGGAGGTTAGGCAATCCGCTAATGAAGAGAGCCCCAACTCGCAAAATGGTACTCGCGGTACACAACATCCTGCATCAAGTCCCACACCAGCCCATATGAGACCAGCTATCGAACCTCGTGCATACACGACCACCGGCCCTATAAATCATGGAAGTGCGGAGAGTCCTTCACTTGTAACGGCAGATGCTGAGGATCCACTTGCGAGGGTAAGCACTTGCTGATTTACATTCTAAATTCCACAGAGCCTGTACTAAGCAGTTCTGTAGCTTCTAATGCGTGCGCATAGCAGCTAGTGTGAGATTCATCTTGGTTGAAGTTCGATGATATATGCATGGATTGATGGGCACAGAAAAGCTCTGCCATTATTTCCATTTTCTTTTTCGTAGATACCACCAACTGCGAGTACTTGTTCTTTTCGATTATCTCATCCAAACCTGTTTTCAGAATGGCGAAGGGCGTTTTTGGGGAAAGGGAATAAACCACGTTTCGTCAAATAAATTTGGACGAAGTATTTTTTGTTTGGTGCATGGAATTGCCTTGTTTTATTTCACCCATCCGGGAGATTTCTCTGAGGGCTCAAATCAATTTACTTTCATAACACTCGTTCCTGTGCGAACTGGCAGTGTTTGCTACTATTACTACTTTTTTGGCGGTGGAGAATCATGCATTGATGAGAAATTGGTGGATGGTTTGACGGAAGGGCGCGGAATATTGAATGCTAGTGATTTTGATGATGGATATGTATGGTGTGAGGGGTAAGGGGGGGTATTTGAAGAGAGGAAGGCAAATGGACGTGAAAGGTTCCGATGTATGTATGGAGATGAGAATAAATGAGAATCATGATGCACATTAAAATGATGAAGATGATGCTGTGATTTATTTAGTTGTGACTACACGTGATTTTGACACTATTGGTGAGTTACTTTAAGTTCTATTCTTCTTAGGGGAGCTTTCGCCAGATTCTTACTAAAAGCCGAGGTCCTTTTCAGTGTGTGTGTGTGTGAGGGAGAGGGAGAGAACAGTAAGTGCTGGAAGATATTTTCTCGTTATAGCTATTCGCTAGTAGGCTATCCGGATATGTATTGCGTATTAATGTATCATATCCCAAGTCCTGCTAAGTGACTATACAATTATACCACAACCTCGTATTCAGCGAGATAATTCATCAGTATTGTGTTCTGAAGGTTGGTTGGTTAGTTGGTTTGTTATTTGAGTAGGGGGGAGGAGTTATATATAGCTTTGCTGGAATTTGGAACTTGGAATTTAGAATTTGGAATTAAATGTTTGGTTGTAGTCGGAACTTGAGGGTTGATTTTGGATGGTTGGGTTCGATGAGTTTGCGGGAAAGGTTTCTAGAGAGGGAGAGGGGTTTTGAGATGTTAGTTTGGGGGTTCATTTTGATTTCATGTCTATCTCTCCCCTCCCCTTGCTCCCTCGAAATTAGGAAGTAGGAAGTAGGAAGTAGGAATTAGAAAGGGTTTACAAATTAGGAACTCAGAAATGTAACTTATAGCGTCCCCCATCTACCCACTCTATCAATAACTTCTCAATCACTCCACTCCACTCCACTCCTCTACTCTTTTCTTTTCTTTTATCATCATACAGTACATATAGTATCTTGTCGTCGTTTTCTAGGCCTTGAATCAATCTCCTTGTGGATAAAGCGCTTAGTGATGTTGAGGTGTGAGGACGTGAGGACGTGAGGACGAGAATGAGGATATCAGAATACAAAAAGGAAATGAAGAAAATTTAGATCAATTGGTTTGCGGGATTAGATGGAGAACGAGATTATGTTGTAAGGAGAAGAGAGGTGATTTTTGGATTTTGAGTATGGAAAGAGGATATGAAGATATCAGAACAAATCAACAGAAATTCTCGGATAATCATCTCCACCTAAAGCCTACATACAACACTTAAAAGACAAAAAATGATTGAAATAAAGAGGGGGGGAGAGAGAGAGAGAGATCAAGAAATATAAAGTCTGATTCTACCTCATGAATCCGAAAGTATATACTCGAGAGTATGAATCAAAGAGTAGGAGATTTCTTGCTCGTCTCTGAGAACATACTATGTGATGTGTGATCATGTATGTAGTCAAAGTCATCTTATAGTTCTTTATTTTTAAATCTCTTACTTGATTTTCTTATACTTAAGTCCATAAGTCAGTCCATGGGTTTATAAGTCCTGCCTCTCGGATTATCAACTTTCCGAATTCTAGATTCATATTTGTATTCTAGTATATCCATACGTACATACACACATACATACAGACAGACAGACAGATACACACATACGATATGATTCAATTTTTCTTACATCCAAAGAGTTAGGTATAAATAGTACAACCCATTCATCATCTCTCCACCCATAATTAATATTCAGAAACAAATCAACTACTAGGTAAGTAACCAACCATCTTCCTTAATGCAATGCAATGCAAATGCTAAAAGTATAGAATCGGACCCCCATCATCCCTCATTAGAATGTCGTTATATATACAAACATACAAAAATCCATCCCCAAATCCGAAGTTTTTCTCCCCATTTTCGCAATAATTTTTTCCTCTTCGTACGTACATTTCCTCAGATCATTTTATGCAATAACAACAAATGCAGCTGCAGCAACAGCAACAATGATACTCGTGAGTTTATTTCCTCCCAGTGCTGTCGCATCTGAAGAAGCAGAAACTTCTCCGACGATATAGTCAGGGTTGTATTCCACATCGCTGGTGTCCAAAGTACCATTCCAACAGTATCTGTTGAAACAGGTGGTGCATGCATCAGGAACGGTAGTGTTAGTCTTGTACAGCGAGCGGGAAATAACCGCGCAGGCAACGCAGGTGGGCCACTCGGGATCGATGGTGGAGTTACCCATGGTAGCGACATTGTAGCCGTTTTCGATGATGAGATTGCGTTCGGTGGCGCTGTAGGTGGGATCGAAAGTCGATACGTTGGAATGGTAGATGTAGGGCGCGTTGGGGACGTAGACGACCAAGGGCGTAGGGCCTGTGGAATTGGAGGGATCGCAACCGAAGAAACTGGGGCGTTTGTTGAGTCCAAGATTGACGAATGTGTTTTGGCCTGGGATCGAGGGGAATGCGGTCCCGTTTGCAATGGTTACATTTTGGGAACGCTCGTGGGTGGCAACGAGAGATGTTCCGTTGGGCCAGAAATAGGTGGTGTCTGCAGATGAATCGATTGCGAAGATTACATCTACTTCACGGATAGGTTGGATGAGAGGATAAAGAGGGATGTTTTGACCGTCCTCACCACCATCTACCAAATCCAATTGAGTCGCTTGGGCATTACGATTGGTTTCATTGTTGAATTCATAAAAGGGGTTAGGCTGATATTGCGCAATATCATTGTTGATGAATCCGATCTTGTCGAGAATGGCGGTGAACGCTTCGGTGACAATAGTTGGAAGCGAACTTCCATTGGCTTGAATCAAAAATTGGTTGAAGAGTGAGGACGAAGTACCCATCACGTAGCCGACTTGATCAAAACCACGAACACATTGTTGACCGTCAGGGATGGAACCAGCGGTGAAATTTGAACCAATATAACGAAGGGGTGCGAACCCATATGTCGTAGGATCCCATGAACCAAGCTCAAACGGATTGAATTCGTAGACTGTCGAATTTAGTGATATGATCTCGGTGTATGGCGAACGACCGTCAGCGACGAGAAAAGGCATAGGAATTTCGCCATTTGCGAAGTTGTCCTGTAGTGCAATTGAAGAAAATGTATAAGCTGGTCCACCATCTGTAGCATTGACCAATTGAAAGGATAATGCGCGTCCCCAATAATCAGTGACCGATGTATTAAAATTGAGAGGAGCATCTGCTTTTCCAGAAACCTCATTCTTAATGGTACTATAGTAATCAGCAGTGCTCAAGATCTGAATATGATCATCGTTAGGTCCTTCGAAGATCGAATTTTGAAAGTTCCACACGTCAGAACTATCTCGTAAAGTTTCGACACTACTAAAGTTGTTGGTATAGATTGATCCTACTAACCATCCACCACCAGATAGACCTGCAAGGTAGGTAGTAGCTTGTAAAAGACCTCCAATTTGTCCCGAGTTTGTTGAATTGGCTGTTCGATCATCGGCGGCAGCGATAAATCCAGCACCATTCAACATTGCACGGTAACCTCCTCCAGAAATTGCTATACCGATATTCGGTAACGTAGATGCATTGCCGGAGACGCTGTTTATATATGATTTTGCATCAAATCCAGAAATGTTCATCCTTTCGAGGAAAGTTATCATAGGGTCAATGGTATTATTTCTTCGTAATTCTAGCCATGATGTTTCATTGGCAGATAATTCACTGGCATTTCTGACCGTGGGTCTCGTATCGGGGCAATCTACTGCTCCTGGTGTATAGCTTCCTGTTGGCGAATCTGGTAATGCACGCTTGATAGCATACATAGGCGCAGCTAATACTTCAGCAGCGACGATTTCGGGAGATGCATCTTTAGGTAAAACCAATCGACGAGCTACAAACGAGTTAATAAGGTTGAGACTAGAACTTTCCGGAAGTAATAAATACCATCACATATTGAAGACAATGCAACCGAAGCAATTATAGCTCCGAACCCTTTCATATTGCCTGTCTTATGTTGCGTTACCCGCAAGTAGGGAGAATATTCAAAAGAAAGCAAAGATGAGAAAGAAGATTCAGAAGAGGTATAATATAGTTAAAAGAATTAAATGCAAAACTTTCTTCTCACTCTCCTCTCGTTCTCTCCCTCTTTCCCGTACTTGTTGGAAAAGATGATGTTTTGAATCAAAGAGCTCAAACGGGAGCGGCAAAGCTAAAGAACGAGGCTCAGCCAGTTTATATGTTCGTATGACGCAGGTCCACGCTTTTTTCCGCCCTAGAGGTTAGTACGGGAGATCTACAGGGAGTCAAAGGCGACTAATGTACGCAAATTTCCGACTAATTGGTGACTTTTGTTTTGATTCGTTCAGGGGATTTGAGAAAAAAAAGTAAATTGGGTGAAGAAATGGTTTAAGACTAGATGGGAACAAGGTAGTTGCTAGACGAAATAGTTAGGCATTTAGGGTACCGGTAATATAAGAAAAATCATTAGCTCTTATATTACTTGACCATATTCCTTCTAGTGGAGACCTCAGCCTTAACCTTGCGAGACAATGTAGCAAAAGTCTCGCTGGTGTCTAGGTATATTAGATGTATGTCCGTCTGTATGTATGTATTACGGAGTAGACAGACGTATGGTGCATGGAACATGTACAGCTGTACCGGTCCACTGATGTGTGTACCTTTCACAGCCTTGTATGAGAATAGAACTAAGATAGTGCTGATTATGTGGGGTGAGAAGATATAAGAACTGCGGTGAAATTCAAATTGTACACCGAGGAGTACAGGTGTTGCAAAAGTACTCGAGTATTGCTTACTTTGGTTCTTGATGATGATGATGGTAATGATGGCAATGATCCTTCCGGCTATTTTCTGAGTGTCTGGTGTATACAGGGAGGAATGGAGAGGAAATGGTACAGTAAGACAAGACAGATCTCCTGTCTTTGTGTACTAGGTAGGTACAGGTAGCTGTGGAATGCGTGATACGAAATGCGAAGTATTAAGAGCACGTAAGTCAAAATTAAATAAAGCCAGCCACTATTTGTTATGCGTTACTGCGCGGATAATCGGCTTCACCCGCCACCGTGCCGCTATTTGGATTAGTTCGACAAGTCCGCTTTAACATGATAGTCTAAACTCTCTTTGTGAAGAAAGCTCGGCGCTTCGGTTTCCAGTTGGCAAAACATCCTTTGACCTCGGAAGGAGTCACTGGGAGCATAAGGTAAGCGGAATAAGCATCTGTTTGCGAATCCTTCCAATCCACAAGGCGCAGTGTCACAGTTCCAAACGAAAGCACGCTGAGATCAATTAGGTCAAGATCAATTGGGCCAAGATCAATTAGGTCAAGGCCAAGTCTTAAGGAGAAAATGAGACCGGGTGACAAACTCATAATCCTGTCCATAATCCTCACAAAGGGTTCCCCAGTTTGAAAGTAGATGATATCTGTGCAGACTAGACCTCATACAAACTATTGTATCGTATCCGTCGTATCGATCGTACTGACGCTCTGTTTTAAATTATGGATTTTGAGTTATGAGTTGGGGATCGTATTGATCGTATTCTCGCTCTGTTTTGAGTTTGACGACGAGGATCTTGCTGTTTGAATTAAGTGGGGTCGATAGAAGTCCCATCTCATCCGGAATGTTCGGTAAAGTTAAAAGAAGCCATAACATCAAACGAAGCTTCCAATGGAAACCATCTATATTAATGCCTCATATCGCAATGCCATATCATATACCGGTATTCATTGCTGCAAGGACACCGCCATCCATTGCCACTGTGGCGGCTGCTCTCATGCGCGCGCTTCTCATGTGCCCAATTTGGTTTGCTGGGTCTCTTGATAGGTGTTGTGGAGTCTAAAATATCTGACCGTAATCCTAGATATACCGGGTAGTGGAGTGATACATCATCACATCACACTCTTGGTCAGTGATTTGGCCGGCGATTCGGTCAGCGTTGTCTTGCATACAAACACGCACTTCAGAACCACAAATGCTCAATCTCCTTATCATGATGTCCTCGTATATGCTGTGCAATGCAAAGAGCTCTACACACTCTTAGCACTGCCTACCTAAGCTTCAAATCTTCAAATCAAGTAGCTTTTCCTAAATGATCATCATATACAAACCACCACAAGTCATAATCATGACGAATACATACCTTGGTATTCTTGTCAGTTATTCTCTGTACTGGTCTTTGCGACTCTCGGGTTTCAATGATATTGCGTTTCGTAGATTTGATGTTGACGGTAGATGATTCTGTGTTTCAATCAGCGCCAGTGTGGTAAGGTTATCATTTTCAATAATGGCTAGGGCAGTAATTGATCTATGCGGAGAAGGATGAAATAAAGTTTTCTAATTTATCCTTACTCTTACACTAACCTTGAAAATGCCAGTCGTCCACGCCGGCCATAACAACTGACATTCCAAGATATGTCTGATCTTGTAAAAGAGAACTAGATCCTGGCAGCGTGTTAGTATGCTGTCTACCATCCATTCTTGTGTTTATATTGGTGTCTGATTTTTCAAATGTGCGCGGATAATCTGGTAACGTGCTGGATTCCTACTCCATGCTATACAGATGGTCAAGTGATTACTGTTGCTCCGCCCCAGGTGGTGATGTATGGGAAAGGTCTGGGCAAGTGTTGTTGAACGAGGCAAGTGCTGATTTCCTACATCACTTATTACCCACAATAACGCGGCTTGATCAACTGATCGCTGTTCTTTCACATGGCTTCCATCTTCAACGATGGATCAGTCCTGGGTCATATCATTCCCAACGTTTTGAATACCATGGCTCCAACCACACTAATTCTGGCTGTCACAGTATATTGTATGATAGGCGTGGCCAACGCCAGCGGAATGATCGTCTTAGCTCCTGCGACGGGGTTTCTCAGCGGTGTCGTGGTCGCACTGCCTCCGATGTGTTTCCGTGTACCGACTGAAGATAAATCGATGATCGGTACGCGTATCGGGCGAAGATTTGCAATGGGTGGGCTAGGCTTACTATCTGGTGGACCAAGTGCCGATGCTCTTCTTGGGAGGGTCGAAGCCGTTAAGTTAGATCAGTTCGTGGGGGTTTTCGTTTTTGGTGTTGTTCGAGTTATGAAGGCTTGATGTGGATAGCCAGTCATCTTGTAAGGGGATGGAAGGAAGGCGATCAATGGAAGGAGACTGTGGGAGTTCGAATAACGTGGTCTGCAGTTCAATGATTAAAGGATTTTGAGCCTTCAAATCAGTCAAAGATTAAATAAGAACATCCAATTTATCTAAAATATTTACAAAACATTTAACACTTCTACATCTATCATCGGTGATCTCTTATAAGCTGACTTGTGTACATTCAAGCACTCACCATATAGTACCACATGGAAATGAACTTCATGTTCTATCATCTCAAACTTTATAGTCAATATTGCCTCATTATATATGATTTAGAAGACCATGATATGCTATGATCTCACACGTGAAAAGGGTAGAAACTCAGTGCCTGAGCCCAGAATGGAACACATTTGAAGATGTTTTCGGGTCTTGTTCCAGGTTCACAGTATTGTGTTAGTACTAAAGTTGGGCGACAACAAATCATTAACCGACCCAAGTATCGTAATCCAGAATGCTTATCATTCAGAATGCTTCTTCACAATCACATCATCAAAGCCGATCAATGTCAAATAATCCTTAATATTCTCTATTAAAAAATGCTACCTATGAAGTATTGAATACAAGCCACTGTGTTACCACTGAATCTAACGGAAAAGATTCTTGAATCCCTCCATCAGCATGGTTCTGTTTCCACCCTTTCGTTGCTGTGCCTGCAATAAATCTCCAGCTACTTCCTCTCCGCTACTACTACCATCAACAGTCATGGACGAATGTAATATATTCTCCTTTCTGACCTCCTCTCCATGAGCAGCAGTGACAATCGGTAATGCCAACGAGCTCTTTCCCGACGGGGATTTGGAAGCAGTAGAGCGCTTAGAATTCAACGAATCGTCCAATGAGCCCGAGCTCTTCTTGCTTCTGAAACTGGCAAGACGAGCCACGATTGGACTGGAAGTTGTAGAACGAGCAGCACCCGTACCAGCACTACCCTCCTTCTCATCGATAATCACGGCAAGTCGTGAGCCATGTCTTCCGCCGCTTGAATCCTGGCATAAGGAGTGTTCGTCTTCAGGCAATGGCACACTTTCGCTGGAGCTGTGACGAGCTTGACGATTGACTACCATAGGTCTGAGACTGTCTAGCTCGGTAGCCGTGTGATCTTCTGCGCTCTTGTGAAGGCTAGCAATACTACCTGATCGCTTTGTGATGCTGTAGATGCTTGCGTGGCTGATTTTTCGCATCATAGAGCTTGCAGATGCTCTGACCGTGTGCTCTCTGTGTGCTCTGGAGCCCATGCCAGGGTAAGGGATGATATCACGGGTCCAGACGTCGGCGAGAAGGGTTTCAAGACGGACACGCTCTGTGCGGGAAGGAGCAAGGACTGTAGGGCGATGCGGACCGGCTAGGGATTGAGATCTGTTGATCGAGAGCTGGGAAGCGGAGCTTGAAAGAGAAGGCTCGACTGTAGCACTCGTGTTCCTAACAATAACGCTACGAGGAATGGTTGTTTGGCCTTTCATTGTTGTTGCTCTATGGATAGAGTTGCGTCGAGCAACAGTACCTTTTCCAGAATTGATTAGCTTAAAGAACAGGAAAACACTAGAAGTATCTGAGATTCACCTGGCTTTCCATAGACTGTTCCCATTGGCTTGATATCAAATGACAATGATGCAGTCATTTCTTGCTGAACAGTGCTATCGCATGGTTTGCTAGAACGATCAATCAAACGGCTCTTCCACTCCAACTCTTCCTTTGCTGAGCATGCGCTCACTATAATTTCGAAGAGTTGAGAGATGTGCTCGAATACAATCTTCCAGGAATGGGGCGCCGTGTGACACTGTAAGCCTATTTCATGTCAGAAACTATGTGCAGAGCAAAGGATATTGGAGAAATCAAGCGAGAGGAATTTTTGCTACCTTTTCTGTTATCAACATCCTCCACAGTGAGCTCACTGATAGGAATACAAGCCTGAATGGCATATATCTCATCTTGAGTTCCAGAAGGTTGAGCAAGAACGAAGAATTTTTCATATAAGAGAGCTATAAGGTACTGTCCGGTGATATTACGACCTGCAACAGTGTCTTTTGTCTGCCAACAAGCATGAAGCACACCACACAAATGATTCTGCTCAAGCATACGGACCTTATCACGGGATCTACTTTCAGGCTTGGTAATGTCAGCAGGGGAAGGCAGTTAATTGAAATTCGAAGACTTGCCTGGCTTGTGAAAAGTAGACGATCCTGCAACAGCCATGTTCTTGACATTGCAGTTGCCTTCTGATGATTTCCTGCAGCAGAATTCATTGTCTTGTGAACTTCCTTGATTCGAAAAAGCGCAGTCTCAACGGTGGTTGAAGATTCTGGGCAATCACAGACCGGGCTTTGTTCTAGGAGACGACCAAACAAAACTTCGTATCTAGCAATGCGGTGAATAGGCTTTGAACAATGTCAGCGTCCGCAAACTCAAAAGAGATCTTTACCTCACCTTGATGAAGTAATCGTCAAAGTGTCTTCCTTTGCGGGAGCCATTTTCTCGATTATCAGTAGAGATGATCATTTCCTCAGTTGATCGAATTGCTTGGTTGAAATCTTTCCATTCATCCGTAGTTCTGTATGATGTATGGATTTGCTTCATGACCTCGCTATGCATGATTCCATAAGATTCATACAAGAACAATCCTGGGATCTGCTTATAACGTGTTAGTATCTGTGCTGTTAAAGAAAGTATGATCTTCGAACCTTTCCACAAAAGACCTTTGCAATCTCTCCAGCGACCTTGGGATCACCAATGTGTCGACCACGGCTTTCGGTAGGATCCGAAGCAGGCGCTTCCCCTAGACTTTGCCATCTCTTGTGTCCCTTGACTGGCTGGTGGTTTGGTGGATTGACCACTCCTACCCCAGAAGACTTATTTGTATTAGCCACAATTGTAACGAGTTCATTATAGAGCTCGTTATTATGGTTCCAGATATCCTTGAGAGTGAGGACGATGGACTTGCGTAAACTTTGCGAGAGAATAGGGATAGCGATTAGGAGACCGTCGAAAACCTAGGTAATGATCAGTAAAAGAAGTGAAGTGGAATGGATATATTGCATCATACACGTATGAGAGCTTGAATATCATCAAGGTATACCTTCTCGGTGGATATAATTTCCTCAATAACACCTTGACGTTGTTCCATGCGCCTAATCACGTCCTTATCAAGGATAAATGCCCGTGATAAGCAGTTTCCGTTATCTTCAGAAGCTCTTCCCTATCGGATAATATCAGTCGTGCACCTCTGTGAGTTGAAACCCTAAAGAAGGTCACTTACAGCATATGATGCTCTACTGCTGTAGTCAGTTCGCTGATGGCGAGAAGACATGCCAGTTCTTGAACGTGGTACAATACTGAAGCTTGCAAGACTGGTTCCGACACTCTTCATGTTATTCACAAACCCATAGGAGCTGCCCGACAGGGATTTCCTGTGGCCGGATCTCTGTGAGGCCATGAGTGATTCAAACAAGCCTCCTTCAATTCTGTTTCTAGGCATGTCACAGCTTGTTGTTTTCCTATGTCCACTTCGTCGCTTGATGGTGTGTAGAAATTTCTCGAAGGGATTGGTTTGGTTCGTAACTGCTGGCTCTTGTTCCATTGGAGTTGAGCTATCTAAGGAGAATCTAGCATGACGAGCGGCTTTCTCATCTAGATCATGAATGACTTGTAATCCAACTTCAGCCAAGTTGCGCATAGTGCTAGAGACTCTGCTTCCCAGACTGCTATTCGTCGAAGACTTGTCATGGCGCCTGGTGGCAGTCATTGCTGCAATTTGATCATCTGTATATTGATCGTCTGTACCGTTGAAAGAGAATTGAGCGTGAGCAGCAGCTTTCTCATCTAGATTATTGACCACCTGTAGTCCTTTAGCGGCCAAGTTTTGCATAGCATTAGAGATTTTATTTCCGAGGCTGTTATCTATCGCGGATTTTTCCAGGTTGTCAGAGACTGGGATTGCAGTGAAGGGTTCTTCCGCACTTTCATTTTCGACAGCTGAGTTGCTAATTCGAGAATTGATATCGAGGCTGCCACTGGTTGCAGGCTTCTCTTGGTTGTTAATGATTTGTATTGTAGTAGGTTCGTCTGCAAATTGTTTTATAATAGGCGCGGTATTAGCTTCAAAATTGTCATCAAATTGATTATAAGTTGCGGACTTTCTTGAATAGTTTGAGGTGTCTGGTTCCATTTTGATAAGCTTTTGGGGATTGACCGCTAGACCGTCGGCGGAATGAACAGTATCGGTGGGCTCAGAAGCTCTCTCTCTGTTCCACATTAGTTTCTTTACAGGGATAGGTTCTTCGACAGGGTCTTCGATAGAGCTTTCAATTGGTACACCTTCTTCGTTGTAGTAGTTGATAGTATATTTAGTGTCAAAGGTGATGCAGTTTTCAGGACAATATCCTGCTTCGCGGAGGCCTTTGACGGGTGGATCGGCTGTACTATTTGACCACCACTTTTGTCCAAGAGCTGGAACTTCCTCACCAAATTTGTCTTTGATGTACTTTGAGGTACTAATATTTGTAGATCCACGAAGAAGTGTATTTTTCTTGGCCAAGGTACCAACTTTGTTGATAGCGGGAGCGGATTCGATTGATTTTTCAAGAGCTGTATCTTCCTGGATAGAAGTTTCCATAATATTTTTCAAAAAAGGAGTAAACTTGAATCAAAATTGAATCAAAAAGGAGCAAAAGCGAAGGGAGCAATTGAAGCAAAAATGTAGATACAAAATCATTCCAATGGACCAAGAAGGGTTTGCCAATGTAGAGTTGTGAAGGAAAAGAAGACCAACTGAAAAATCAATTTTGATATCACAATAAAATGAAGAGAAAGAGCAACTCTCTAAGTATAAGCCAAGTTAGGAAGGTTCGAGGTGTGTTTGTTCTGGTGTAAATATACGCGAAGGGGTAATCTCAAATGTAAGTTGAATCTGAAAAGAAAAAAAATGTTGATCACAACAACTCATCGGCCGAGTGATATAATACAAAACAAAACTTAGAATTAAATCATATACAAAAATAATTGCCAAATACTAAAGGATCATGTTCAGTTTTGTTACAATATTAACAACCACTGATTGAGGAAGTTGTCACAATCCCACATAGTTTCTTTATATTTCGCTCTATCATGAGGTTTTGTATGGTCAAATCATAACACAATCAAGTACTATGCCTACAACTGCCACAAACAATATTTGTAACTTGTTATCCACTCTTTTCAAGTAACAAAGTTGGGTATTTGGAAAGTGGAGTATGGATTTTGACAATACAAATAAATTCGAATCTTACTCTCCCTTACTAACCTGCACGGAATAGATTTTTTGAAATGTAAATCCTGGCCTCTTCTTGCTCTCTCGATCTTGCTCTTTAGATGCACAGACTCTCCTATGATCATACAAAATCGTCCACTAGCTTGAGGGATTCACTCGACCTCGCTTGTTCGTAGTACATATATCAAAGTATAGCCATATTCAACAAATAGAAGTAGTATGGCGCAGTGGTCTAGTACCTTGTATAAGACCATCAGCCCCTTTGGAGAGAGCGAATTTCCTTGGTTTGGTCGCGTTGTGCTTTCATTCCAAGATGCATGCCCTCTTTCCCTTGTTATGCTTAGGTTGCTGGTCGAGCTGTGCTTCTATTTTTTTAGTCTTTTGATTCTCATATTTGATTAGCTGCATGCATAAAGGTCATTCATTCACTTGATCTCCTGAGTTGACGCCTGCCCAGCTCTAGACACTTCTTTTCAAGTCTTGATCTACTAACCAGAAGAGATAGAAAGATGCAGAGGAATTCACAAAGGATGTCAACCACGCCCAAAGCCTCTCGAGAAACAGTCGCATTAGGAAAGTTAAATTGAATACAGTTTTCGACTAGCGCTGCTAAATTTATCCGCAAATCATGTCCTTAGACCGTCAACGCATCTCTAGGAGCGCAGCTCCAGAGGCATTTTGCCATGGATACTGACAGTCATCAGCCATCACAGTGATGCACTCGCCGGCTCGCAGTCACTTATTTGTATTGTTGACTCTATAAATAATAAGACGCTTGCTGTAACCTTACCTTGCACCTCTTTACACTTGAAGAATGGAACGGCACTTGGGTCATACGACTAACGTATATATCAATTGTTTAATCTGGTTTATTGTTGTGGGCCACAAACAACAACGTCGGGTATGTTCCTGCGGTAAAGCTTTGCGATGTGGTTTACACAGAGGGCTGTCTCCATATTTTCATCTACATATACTAATCTCACAAGGTCATATATGCAGAAGCTAAGTATCGCACTGCTCTTTAGAAATCAAGCATAAACTCTTGCACATAAGATTCATGCATAATAAATAGCATCGGGGATATCAAAAGAGATAAACAGAGCTCTCTCTTCAACTTTTTGTATCGCAATCCCTATCAAATCACCATTCCAGTCCCTCATCCTTCTTATAAGACTTTCGCTCAACACTCGCACGCCAGCCACTAGTACATCACCAGACAAGCCTAACTTTTCCAATTCACCTACAAAGCTAGAAGATTTATTCACGGAGTAAAGAGGGAATTTGTGAGAGAAGGAACATGTGACCCTTATAAGCAAAAAAAGTTCACGCGAATACCAACGATTGTGGGGGACATAATGCATTGCTTTACTCCGCCAACATCACAACCTGGATGTTGAGATGACAGTCCCCAGTATCAAGGTGATGCCACTAGTTCATAACTGCTTCGATTCTTAGATGCTGGCATCTAGCACCATGGTAGAGAAGAGCACCAATTCTCGTTTTTGTACAAGTTTCATAATGATATGAAGATGAATTACTATTCTTTTGGCTTCTTGACCTAGAGATGCACAGAACCTCCAAATATAATGGCAGAACAGATGGGTAAGGATGATAGGAGAGGAAAGGCATGCAGAGGTATGATACGCATCCAGACTTTCATGATAAACACATTTTCCGTTCTCTCTGTACATGACTTAACTCTGGTATTGCAAACTTCTTATTCCTTCTTCATTACAAGAAAACTTCAAATAGCAAATTGTTATCCTTTGTGTCCATAGTGCACTTTATCAATATCTAACGCATTGTGAAGAAAAGAATGATTCATGCATTTATATCAACATGACCCTGTCTAAGTACACTTACACAACCAAATCAACACTTGTGATTCACCAGCCTGATGAAGATGCTCAGGAACTGAAGTTGGTCAACTGGAGTGGATGCAGGATTGTGGAACGGGTGATTAGTCATCATCAGAGCCCAGCCTTGACTTAACCCGCTAATTTTACATAAGCTCAATGCATTGCGTCTATCATCGCAGCCTGGTCTAACATAATCCACAAGGCTGAACGAATGATCTCACTTTCTTAAAGAATATCAAGCAGCAGCACAACCTGAGATGGGATTGCCTTTAAACATGGAAAATCTACATGCCCCTACGATTCCCTCTGGCCCTACATCTGGGCCAGGAGCTGCAAATGGAACACAAACCAATGGCTTAACATTTTCTCAACTTCAGGCTAAGAAAGACAATATAGAAGCTGAAATCAAAGCTCTGAGTGGTGTTCTTGACTCGGCAGGTTATAATTCAAATCGTATGAGCTTCTGCTAATATGTATTAGCATGGTGTGGACATGAATACAAGACTTTTGACTCCCGATGGTTTCCCTAGAGCAGATTTAGACGTTGCACAAAGTAAGCATTCTACTTTCTTGAAGGGATGATCTAGGCTAATTTCTTCCGCAAAGTTAGAACTACTAGATCACGGATAATTTATCTTAAAAACGACCACAAAGCTCTTATGAGCGTCATTGAGAAGCATATCCATGAACATTTTGCGAGACTTGCCGAAAATCCAAACACAGAGGAGCCCGTTGTCGACGAAGTTCAGGCTAGCAGAATCGTGCCTTCTTTTGATGAGCCAGCACCTCTAGATTTACCCTTCGCAAAGGTCAATAGCGTTGCAGCGGGAAGCCCTGCCGATGATGCTGGACTAAAAGCTGGTGACACAATCAGAAATTTTGGTTATGTCAATCATGCGAACCACGATGGCTTGAAAAGGGTGGGAGAGTGTGTACAAGGAAATGAGGGCGTATGTGTTTTATATCATGACTAGATGCTCGAAAATCTTACTAATTTATACTTTTACAACAGCGCGAGGTTATGGTAAAGGTTTCAAGAGATTTGGGACGCCAAGAGCTACAATTAAGTTTGACACCACGAAGAAATTGGGGAGGCAGAGGACTTTTGGGTTGTCACATTCTGCCATTGTAGATTAGAGCTGGCCACTCTTAACATGATGCAGCATCTGCTATTCGAGCGTAGGAGTTTACATGGCGTTTGGGTTCAGGTAAATAGTTCGGCCCAACTATTTTCCATGCCAACACATAAGGTAGTTTTGGGCATCGTTGAATTCAACATATGTTGGTAGTTAACAGGAACACTTGATTAAAGAACGGCTTCTGTGTATCAAAGTCAAGCTAGATAGCTTGGTATAGAAACGTTGAGACGATCTTGAATCTGATAACTAAGGAGGTTGACCAGTAGCTTCCTGAAAACACTGTGATTAGAACATATACTTGTTGCTGTCCCGATACCTAGTCAGGTAGTTGTGCGTACAAGGAAACAAAATCGAACAATGAAACTTTTGATATCATCTACCTACCAGGTAGGCTCGTAGATACACACACACACGACACTGCCTAATAAAGGCTTCGAATCAGATAAATTCTGATTGTAATCCCAAAAGAAAGCAATATAATGTGATGTGATGATTCACAAACTGCATTCATGCACTCAAAAAATTCCATTCCACTTAATTCCACTGTTCCAAGATTTTGGAAATTGGTTGACAAGTGAATGAATCCAATGAATGACAGAATAATAACGTGACTTCTATCAAAAATCCATTTTTCGCTTACATAAAGTTCGCCCACCGCTTTCTTCTCACTAAAGTTTTGGTCTTGTAGCAATCAAAACATTCTCACATCCTTGGAGACCAAATCATACTCCACCACGTCCACGACGAATTTTCAACGATAACAGGTACCCCTCGCCCTCTACAACTCTTCTAGTCATCAAATTCATTTTCGCATCAACAAATTTTCATTTGCGCTGACCATTTGATCAACAGTATCGACCTGTACGAGATCTGTTTACCTACATTTCTACCTAACGAAAGCATCAAGAAATCATGGCGGAGGCTTCTGCTACAGCAACACCAACCTTCAAGCTCGTGCTTGTCGGTGACGGAGGAACTGGAAAGGTAAGCAAGTCGAACTTACGGATGATTATATTGCTCCCGCCGTTGTCCAGTTATCATGTTGGATATCGTTGTCGCGAAATTTGCGCCTTCATTCCAGCGATAGTGGCGTAGTAGCATCTTGAAATATAGACTAATTATCAAATAGACCACCTTCGTCAAGCGTCATTTGACTGGTGAGTTCGAGAAGAAATATATTGCCACTCTCGGTGTCGAAGTTCACCCTCTTGGATTTACTACCGTACGTTGCGAATTCCCCACCTTGGTCCAAGGCAAGGTTTACTAACTCTCGCAGAACTTGGGAAACATCCAATTCGATGTCTGGGATACTGCTGGACAAGAAAAATTCGGAGGTCTCCGTGATGGATATTACATTAACGGCCAATGCGGTATCATCATGTTTGATGTTACCTCCCGTATCACATACAAGAACGTTCCTAACTGGCATCGTAAGTTCTTTTCAACTCCTGTGTTGGAATGGTCTCAGAACTAAATCTTTGAATAGGTGACTTGGTTCGTGTTTGCGAAAACATTCCTATTGTTCTTACCGGAAACAAGGTCGATGTCAAGGAGCGTAAAGTAAAGGCAAAGACCATCACTTTCCACAGAAAGAAGAACCTCCAATACTACGACATTTCGGCCAAATCCAACTACAACTTCGAGAAGCCTTTCTTGTGGTTGGCCCGCAAGCTCGTTGGTAACCCAACTTTGGTATGGACACTATTATTTTCACTATTTTCAGAGTAATGTGACTAACATGTATCAGGAATTCGTTGCTGCACCAGCATTGGCACCACCAACTGCACAAGTCGACGAGGAGCTCTTGAAGGTTTACCACAAGGAGATGGAGGACGCCGCCGCTATGCCACTTCCAGATGAGGATGACAACGATTTGTAAATCGACCACAATAATGTCCGGAGGATCTTCGATCAATCAGCAGCATCTTAGATAGTTCTTTTTCTCTCGGTGGTATTTGCATTTCTCCTGTCGATCGGTTTTGCGGATAGAGGCAGATGATGCTCTCTCTTTTACTCGGGGCAGGGCACATCAGGCCAAGGGGTATGCTGGGAGGGATGGATTGGGAATTTTACGAGCGACGAACGTCTTGAGATAGAATTAATTCTCAAGATATCACTGCCATTGGCAGCTTATGTAGCTAGAGCAAAAAGCCATTAGTTCTTTGATAGACAACTTTATGAACTTAGAGGCTTGTAAGGCCATGCCAGAAAAAAAAAGTGGTTGAAGTGTGATTGGACATAACCGGGAAATGGAGTTTTTTTTAAAGTACCACCCAACCTCCCAGACATGCATTGTCAGCATATCTCATCATTTGCCAATTTCAACACTGGATACTTTCTACATCAGCGGTCAGACTTGACTACTATGCCAGAGAAGGAAGCTCGGATGTCGATTTCTAAGTTCTTACTATCTACCCCTCATACTTTTTGCTTGCTTGTCATCGGTTTTTGGTTCCATGACGATATACTATTTGTTGATTTCTCCAGTTGTATCCCTGTAGGAGATGCAGCTCCCAACAGAGATGCTTCTCCGATATGAGGAATACACGAATATTGCACTCAGATACCCCAGCCAACGAACCCCGCACCAGTTCTTATCGCGTACAACATTATGCCAGGTTGAGCGAAGGCTAACAAGTTTGTTCACCATAATTGCCCAATGAATGTTTCCGAGCCGAACTCTTTCTGTGTTCCAGGTAGCCTCGGGTAGCGTCTACCGAAAAAATAATGAAAGAAAAGTTTGTGTTTACTTGTCTTATCTACAAACCCTATCCTACGCAATGCCGTTGCAGCAAGATTCCTAGATTATCCTTGAAGTACAATCGTCACTCGATCTGCAATATGATGAGGCGGCTGTTAAACCTCGTATTCCGAACTCGATTTAACTGCTTGAAATGTGACGAGGTCTTGATAATGCTCATTCAGTGGAGTTGATGCAAGCGTTTTGCATTGTGATGTTGAGCTAAAACACATCGGGAAGGACGTTAAGATTCGCGATGTTAACGTGTTTTCCCATACCTATAAGTACTGTACCCCCAAAACTGATCATACAGTATGTAGATAACATTCTCATTGAATATACTCCTTCGTATAAACAATGATTTCCCCAATCACGGCAGGATTGGCATTGTTCACCGTGGTGAACGGTGCCAAAATCACCCAAAGGAATATACAAGCCAATTTGGAAGGCCGAGGCGTACCAGCAAACGCAACTGGAGTAAAGACTCTTGTTACACCTCAAAACATAACACTTCGTTACAAGGAGCCCGGGAAAGAAGGCGTGTGTGAAACAACACCTGGAGTGAATTCGTACTCGGGATATATTGACCTTGATGCGTATGTTGATCTTGAAGCCTGCTATTTGAAGTATTATAGTCACTGAATGCTAAAATTTCTTAGCAACTCACATACCTTCTTCTGGTTTTTTGAAGCTCGAAACGATCCTGCAAATGCACCAGTTACTTTATGGCTTAATGGTGGACCAGGTTCCGATTCTATGATTGGTCTCTTCCAAGGCATGTACCAGCGTGGGACCCCCATTGGATACTAGCTGACGTTTCCAGAATTGGGGCCTTGTAATGTTACAGCAAACCTCACTACTGAGCTGAATCCTTACTCGTTTAGCGAGTATTCAAACTTATTGTTCCTTTCTCAACCTCTGGGTGTTGGTTTTTCATATGGTTCTGAAGGCGAAGGAAGTTTGAATCCATGCAAGTAGCTCGGCACATCATTCATGAAGATGTGCTAACTTCAGTAACAGTCACCGGTGCTTATGAAAATGCTTCTTTTGCTGGAGTACAAGGGAGATATCCTATCACCAATGCGACAGCCCTTGACACGACAGATCTGGCGGCTGTGGCTGCTTGGCACGTTCTGTAAGAAACTGATTTTCTTCGCTTAATACGCAGAACTGTCTGCTTATGCTTTGATTTCTTGGATCTCTCATCTCTGTCATTTTCAGCCTGCTATAACAGTTTCAAGATTTTCATCGTCCTAATGTTTTCACAGGCAAGGGTTTCTTGGCGGTTTGCCCCAACTCGACCCAGCTGTCAACCTCACCACAAAGAAGGAGTTCAATCTATGGACAGAAAGTTATGGGGGTCACTATGGCCCAGCTTTTTACAAGTACTTCTACGACAGAAACCAGGAAATTGCAAATGGCACTATTGAAGGTATTCATCTAGACTTCAACACCCTTGGTGTTGGTAATGGAATCATCGATGAATATATCCAAGCACCCTTGTAAGTCAAGTCACCAATGTTTGTGTGTGTACTGAAGATCTACTAATCACGTAACCGATAGTTATCCCGAATTTGCGGTGAACAATACATATGGCATCAAGGCATATAACGATACGGGTATTTGATCCGCCATGAAACTTTCGCTTTCTGTGCTAATTTCAGTAGTCTACAACTTTGCAAAGTTTGCTTTAACTATGGGCAACGGCTGCCTTGACCAGATCAGCCTTTGCAGAGCAACAAATTTGACAACGGCTGTGGAGCAAGCGATTTGCACTGAAGCCGAGAACATCTGCAGAGACACAGTGGAAGGGGTCTTCTATACATATGGAGAGCGGGGAGCCTATGACATCAGACATCCATATGGTTCGTTGGCTCACTTTCACACACTTCTCAGTTTCTTTCTACTGCGATTCAAAAATGGCATTGGCATAAATTTGAGCTAACTCCATTTTCAGATGATCCAACTCCACCAACGTACTTTATTGATTACCTCAACTTGGCCTCTACACAAAATGCTTTAGGAGTAAATTTGAATTACACTGAGGATTCCAGTGCGGAGGTTTACTACGCGTTCCAACAGACTGGAGATTTTGTCTATCCCTCTTTCTTAGAAGACCTAGAATACTTACTCGCAAACGACGTGCGAGTATCTTTATTTTACGGTGATGCAGATTATATTTGCAATGCAAGTTTATCCCCAAATAATTAATTTGTTAACAATTAAGAATCCAAACTAACACACCCAATTAGTGGTTTGGAGGAGAAGCCATTTCTTTAGCCGCAAACTATACGCACAGCGCTGAGTTTGCGGCAGCAGGATATGCTCCTTTCATCGTCGATGGAACAGAGTACGGAGAAGTGAGACAGTATGGAAACTTCAGTTTCTTGAGGATCTACGAAGCAGGTGTGTCATACCTCCCTACACTTATACATTATCAACATTTGATTCACGTACTAACCCTTACAAAAAGGACATGAAGTACCATACTACCAGCCAGTAGCAAGTTTGGAGTTTTTTAGACGAACATTACTTGACCTCGACATCGCGGAAGGAAAGGCAAGGGTTGCCAGTAACTATTCAAGCCCGGGTATCGCTTCAGCTACTCATACTGAACCTTTTGTTGCCTTGCCGTCATCCACATCAGTATCTAGTACAGCAGCAGCTGGCTTACCCAACTGGTAGAGATAGAAAAGTGTTTCTGTTTGAGGGTATACTTACCACTAAGAATCCCTGTCCTGTATCGGAAAGTGCATGCAGGTCACGTGTTGACGATCACTTGTTCGTCATGAAGCAAATATAGATATATCTCCAAGACCTTATTGAATTGTGAAAATTGATTGTGAAATATTGACGAACCTTCGAAGTTCTGATCAATTGAATTTGAACTGCATAAAATTCTTTAAATTATTTGGTCATACTTCGTGATGATAACATTATCTGTTCCAGGGTAGATGTGGAAATTCTTTAGATTCTTTAGATTCTTTAGATCCTCGCTTGCGTCGCGGTTCCCCAAACGCGTCGACCTCAACTCATGCATACAAACCTTCCTCCTCTAGTTCCTCATCCCTTCCAATTCATCTTATCCACACCGGAATTGTAATTTTTGTTATTGAAGTTCTACTCTCTATAACCCATCCTTCATTTAAATATCCATTTGGTATGAATAATCATTAATATGGACGACGCGACTCTACCTCCGATGCCTCCACCCCGCTCTCCCTCACCAACTCTCCCTGAGCATATCCCCCAACCTAATTCTGGATCTGACTCCCGGAGCCTACCTGAAGTAGAGAAGGAACACCCCGGCTACTCAGATAACAATGAGGAGTTAGAATTCGCCAATTCCTCGCACGGCGTTGCCGCATTTGTTCCCCTCAAGGAAGAGGCCCCTGATAATGAAGGGAAATTGGAAGGCGGAAAGCAGAAAAGGAAACGGACTAGGTATGCAGGACTACATCATTATCTGCCCTTCGCAGGTCATTTTGTTCGGGACTTTTGGCTTGAACTGGCTGTTTCTATCCCAATTGTTATATATTATACGAAGTGTGGTGTACTGATGACTTGATTTCCGTAGCCCCGAAGACCAAGCATTTCTCGAAGCCCAGTACAAGGAAAACCCTAAACCGAACAAAGCAGCGCGTGCAGAAATTGTCAAGAGTGTTAGATTGAATGAGAAGGAAGTTCAGGTATGGCTACTGCCGAGTTCCATTTTACTGTATTACAAGACGCGTCCCGACTGACCAGTCGATCCCCATAGATATGGTTCCAAAATCGTCGCCAAATCAATCGAAGAAAGTCGCGTCCACTTCTCCCGCATGAAATTGCAGCCTTTGGTCTTGGTCTGAATCCCTTGTCTTCTGATCCTGCATCCATAGTCAACTATAGTAGCAGCCAGGAAACGGATGAGCAAGCCGAATCATTTCTGCCGAACGAGGCTTTAAGACCACTTGATAATGAGGACGAATCACGAATTTCACATGACGTTGAGCTATCAGCACCCGAAACGACATCTACAATGAAATCTTCGGAGAAAGTTGCAGAAGGTACTCAAAAGCTTCCGGTAAAGACTGAACGTAACCCTCTGGTCTCAGAGACACCCAGCAAGGAAACTCGCTCTCAGTCGATTTCCGAAGCCCTATCCCAATCATTTTCCGCCACACCTGGATATCTGGCCAATCGTTGGAATAACGTGAACCCATTCTCAACCCCTGTTGCTGCTCACAGTATAATGTTTACAACTCCCACCATGTATGTAATTATAGTTCTAACCCTTCTATGGAAAATGAGCTACTAACAAGATGCCCCCAGTTCTCGACCAATCTTCCCATCGTCTTGCCCCGAAAGAATCACAACAGATACTACTCCAGCTGCTACATCTCGAGTGCGTCTTTCAACTGGCCTTGATGGTAGAGCAGAGTTAGTCGAAGGAGAAATCACCCCTCCCCGCTCACATGCCGAACGTCCTACATCGTCATTATCTAGCGTCATTCCACTAAAGCGAATGCGAAGCTTATATCGCAGCCACAGTGCTCTCCCTCTCGGATCTTCATCCTTCAATGGCCCTTTCACGCCTCGTTTACTGAGTGGCCGCTCGCGTGATGCACGGACTTGGGAATTTTGCGCCGAAGGAGAGCCTCGTGACGAACTCACCACTCAGGCAGAAAATGAGTCTAGTGGTTCAGCAATCGCAGCGATTAGTCTTATCCGCTCGACTAGCAGCAGTGCTTTGAAACCTAACCCTAATAAACGAAACACACCATCCCGACCGAATCTGCAAGGGAAGAGACCTAAAATGGGACGCGCATCGTCAAGTGTTGCGAGGATGCAGAGTGGTATTAAGAAAGCGAGACAGCCTGTTAATGATAAAGATCCGTTAATGAGATCTCCATCCGGAGACTCGGACAAGGAGAATTGGGTTCCGTCTCAAACTGGTGTAAACCCGCGCCGGCGACCTGCTCATATTCAAAAGGAGAGTGACAAAGAGCCGAAAGGGATTCTTCAAGACAATCCTAGTATACCTACTCACGCAGACTTTGGCGTCGATAGAAATAAGCGAAGAAAGAGCGCGCATTCTGAGCCCCAGGTTTTTGAGGATGGAGAAACTAGTGCAAAGAATACTGAAGCTCCTGATGATGATGTTCAACATTTTATGCAAGCTCCGGTGAGCCCGAGCAAGAAGGACGATGTCGATTGTATACAAGGGCTTCTGTCATTGAGTCAGGGGAATTGGCGATAATCAGGGCCCTACGGGGTCAGGAATACGAGAAATGAATGATGATACGGGGTCTGACTGGAGCTTGGTTGGTTGGGCATTGGTCAATCTTTGGAAAATGGAATAAAATTGGTGTAACATTGTGGTGTGGTATGGTCAACTATTGTGGGTTTTATTAGGATTTGGAAGATCCAAAAATGTTCAATTAATTGAAACAATCTTATCATGAAGATCTGGAAGTCTTCTGCGCTGGTCCTGAACTTTATTATTCTTCTTTTCTTTAAATATTTGTGCAGTCAAACTTGTGTATGGTCAAATTGTTAGCTCGCACCTTGTCACTTAACACGTTGAAGTCATGATGAGGAATCCCCTGTCCATTCAAGCCAATTAAGCGAGCATGGACCCTCGAGTTGTATCAGAATAACTACTATTACCTGATCATCTTCGGACACCTATTGTTGCTCTTATTTGATATATCAATTGCTCTTGACATTATATTAGGGCCTTGTTAGTTATTTTCCATTCACTGTATATGGTGCGCACTCTTTAAATTTGCTCCCAATTTCTTTCTAGCCCCGAGCAAGTTTCCATAGCTCAACAATCACAAAATAACCTTTTGATTTCTCGACCGGCTTCAAGTTATAACAACAGCCTCTACCTCCCTGAGGGCAACGAACAAATTATCCTTTCAATGGAACAAATTCCTGCTACGCAGAAACCGATTCGAGAATTCCAGGCTCTTGTTTCTTACATTGATGTTGACTTTGCTCAGCTTTTTAATTCCTCTGTTTCCATCTCTGACGACAAATACAAATTGAATGGGGTAGTTGAAACCCCTGGATCTGGTTTTGGTGAAGGTAGTGGGAAAGAAACTGATATCTGTACAACTGCCGCGCATAAAGCTCTTGATGATGAAGAAATTGATCCTCTGACAGTTAACACAAATTCCTTTATGTTGACACCAGAACCTTTATTATCCAGCTCTAGATACAGTTCCAGCTCAGCATCCAGCTCCACATTCACCAGCACAAATCCAAATCTGAACGTCGATAGAACAGCTCAGACTGCAGTCATCTCTGAAACTAGCCATAATAAACAAGCATCTGACAGTACTGTTGTTCCAGATATCAGTAATCTTCAACATTCAAGTTACAAAGGAGAGATCTGTAATCAAAGCAATATTGTCACTAGTTTCTCCAATACTTCAGCAGTTCCAATAACCGACATTCCAACAACCCGTATTGAGCTCCGAGCACTCTACGAGAAGTATCCCAATATTTGTCCTAAATTTCCTGCACCACCGCCGGCCTTCTTCAACCGAGATCTCAACCAACAGAAATATTTACAATGCGTACGATCGCCCCCAATCACACCGCGCAAATACGGTCAACCAGACTCCCGCCGTCTCGCCGAGTCGTTCGCCTCTAGAACACCACTCCCGACCAAAATTCACTTGCACCCCAGAATGGTGAAAGAGAGTTTGAGAGAATGGTATGAGATGGCTGGATTCATGGCAAAGTGTAGACGCGATGAAGAACTCAATCCTTATCCACATCTGGATTTGAATGCAGGATGGAATCGCTCGCGAGTTCAGGGAGAACAATGGCATGATAATTTCAACCCGTGGCAGAAACCTAATACGAAGATCTTGGAAGTGGTCCAGTTGCAAGAGCAGTTTTTGAAGTTTTCGTGGGGTGAACAGGTTGATTCGATTGTTGTTGATGGGGGATTGGCAAAGGGTGTTTTTGAGAAGGTATTTGAGGGCGTGGATGCGGAAAAGGAGAGGATGGCTGGACGCGGACAGAAGAGAATGCCGGGGGCTTGGTGGGCGCAGAGGAAACGTGTTTTTTATGATTTGAAGGGTAGAGGATTTAGGGAGGAGGTCCATATCAAGAATTGCCAGATCTGGGATGGTGTGAAGGCATGGGCTGCGAATGAAATTGACGCAGAATACGGCAAATTAAAGCGGAAGATCGATGTCGTCGAGGCAATGGCCGTGAAAGCAGATGATATGGAACAGACCCAGATTGCGGAACCTATTTCCAAGAGACACAAAGCCCGTCGTCGAATCGCACAAGTCATGAGCGCCGCCTGGCGCGCCAGGCGGACAACTCAGGAAAAGAAAGCCGGTCGATGGACAGACGGAACGACTTTGCAAAATCGCATTTGGGCTGAATTTCACTGGGTTTTAGATGCGTCAGATCACCGTGATCGACGATTTTTTGACACGCGGGACTGGCCGCGGATGTTTGCTGAGAGGGGGTGGCTGGGAATTTCTGCGATGCGGGTTTGGGCGGAGTTCTATCATGGATGGGGTCCGTTGCAGAGCTGGCTTTGTAGATGTACGCTTCAAACGCCGAGACAGCACACGATATCTTGGGAAAGGGGAGGGCGTCAGAGGAGACAGAGGCAGTGGGCTATTGAGGGTGAGGGGCAAGTTAGGCTTCCAGATGCGAGATTTGGTTACGTTAGGTACCATAGATAGATGGCGGTTGGAATGGGATGTTCTGATGCTTTGAGGGATTCGAATTTTTTGGGCTAATGCGATGATTAGAGCTTTTCTGATCATTTTGCGCATTCAGACTCTACGAGAATCATTAATATAGTGGCGCGGTTCAAGTAACCTGATGTTCCTCGTCAAATGGAAGAAGCGTAGGTTCGAAATATGAAACGAAACGTGTGGTATGATGGCATGACGGTTCGAAGACATTTGCGGTATGCAGTTCCATTTCTCCAATTTCATTTGCCAGTCAGATCTTTGGTTTAACATCAGTTCGTAGCAATTCAAGAAAGTCTATTAGTTCTTCTGGCAGTGAAGCAGTGATTAACGTACATCATGACAGGACTGTTGAAGATAAATTGGCATGTTTCGTAGCATGCATATAGCAGTGATGGATGTAGAAATAGTATTGAATAACCACAGTATATTGAGTGGCCTAAGGTTGCTTTGAAGTTTCACAATAGAGATAACATTCAAGTATCCGAGGCGTCCACCTTTTCTTGAAGTAAAGTTGCAAATAAACCCTTTATACTCTCCTCTTACAACCCAGATTCCTGCAACCCAAAAAAAAACAGCTTATCTATATCAGTTCTGTATTTATGAACTACCAACTAACAACCATGGGGAGAGGAAAGTTTCAAAGACGGAAGGGGAAGAGCCACAAGAAAATCATGCCAGGAGCTTCTTTGAAAGGTAGTTTAATGGCGAAGGGTTTCAACGCTGCAATAGTAAGCTCACAGCGAGAAACCACTACTCAATTATTTGAAGCTGAAGTATTTCCAGGCGCGACAAACCCTGGAAGCGCAAAAGAAACCTTGCAGACTCGTGGATAAGCCTATTAGTATCAAGGTAAGTGAGCCCAAGCCCTCTAGCTTAATCTCTCGTTTTAAAGGAGGCTAATTCTTTCCAGTCTCAAACTTGGGCCAATTCTGTTCGTCATCAGAAAGAAAAGTGTTTGCTACTAGATCTACAGCCGGAAGTGCGTCTGATCATCTGGGAGGTTTGTATCCTCAATCTTCGTATGTAGTATCCTCTATCTCCAGTATCTCAAATGATGCGGGCGTATACACACTAACAGTCGCAGCTTGCGGTCGCGAACCTGTCACAATAGAGATATCTCAGCCGCAATTTAATCGAGATTTGCATCTTTCCAAGTACCGAGTCCCTCACCGCACTCACTGGAGATCCTACCCAAAAAGACGAGCCTACCTTCGCCAAAAGTTCATCGAACAAGTACGCCCTAGCTTTGGAGCCCAGCTGTTCAATCTCTTTATGATTTGCCCGCAGGCATATCTTAAGATCACGAGCGGCGCCCTTTTATACAAGACGAAGACCTTTAGATTCACTAATCCAGTGACCCTATGGTTGTATTTTGGCAAAATCCGACACCAGTTTTTCTTCATACAAAGCATGGTTCTTGAACATGACATCTATGATAGCAAATATCTTGGTTTTGTTATAACTGTGTGTTCGCTAATGTTCAGTCGTCCTGCCTTCCTCAAAACATTCAGAATGAAGCTAAAGATTCTGAGTCGTGAGATTGTTAAAAGGGCAACGCCTGTTTTTACAATCAATGGAGCCCTTTTCCCAAGTCATCACCCAAAAATAGTACACCATAAATTGTGCAGCGACCCGAAACTATGGGAGTGGAGTCGGAATCCCGATAAAGTTGATGACATCAAAGGCTTCGATATTGATGTCAGCGGCGACGATGCCTGGCTTAGCTACTTTCGATTTGGCGGAGACAAAAATGGTTGGCACCTTGTCAGGAATCTACATGCTATTCAAAGTATCGAGATGAGTGAACTTGTGCAGCGTCTCACGGAAAGCTATCCATACTACAAAAAATCTGGTGTTAAAAGGCAAACCGCGCCCCGCAAATAGCTTGTATGGGTTGATGTCTGCGAACCTATCCTTGTCACGAAAACTGCACTAGAACTTTTACAGAAGAACGAGAAAACGGAGAGGGAGAGGTTGGAGGAGAAATCAGAGGAACAAAATTAAGTACGGATCGTATGAGAGCACAGCAATAATCATTTCTGCTGTTCTAGAACTAAAGCAACGAATCGAGTTAGATAAAACTCATACCCATGTATTATGAACATCGGAGAACCGTTCACTTAACCAGAATTCTCATAGTTTTTAAGTAATCATACAGATGTTTACAGATTGATGGCTCGTGATACTGGTGATAATACACTTTCACGGTTCTCTTCCTCGATTCTGCGTCTTGCTTCCTCGTTCCCCCTTTTCCACATATCTATTCTTTTCAAATGTCCGTTATCAAACCCTTCTCTCCACCACTTCTGGAATTTCGGTAAACTTCTACCTTTGCCATTATTTGGCTCGCCTGCCATTTCCCTGATGGTCTCAAAATACTCTTCAAAATCGGGATAGAGAGCTGTGAAGGGTACTCCATCCCCTTTTACTGCGATTCTATCTTCTTCCCATTTCTTTTGCTCTTCAGCGGAAGGAAGAGTGATGCGTCCGGCTAGATATCGTGCTGCAAGTACAGCTTGCCATTCAAATACCTTGAATGTAAACCCTGCGCCCACAGCACCAACGAAAGTTAAGGTAGGGTCCTCGCGCCAAAAAATATGCTGATAGAGATTTGGAAGGCGATTATTGCGAATTGTAGAGTCGAGGTTAGGAATGAAAGGCAGAGTCCAGGAATATCCAGTTCCGAAAATAATATAGTCTACTTTCTCTAGTACAGACCCATCCTCAAAATGAATTGTTCGTTCATCTGTATTAGGATCTGAGGTTATGTGGGATATCGGCGGCCGTCGAAGAATATGAGGATGCTGGAAAGCGTAGTCAAAAAAATAAGGATGATATTTACCTCTAACAACAGAATGAAGAGGTCGTTCAACATAATCAGCAAGAGCATAAGAAATATCAGGACCAGAGATGCTAGCGCCAACGACTACTACACGCTTCCCACGATATGTTTCTGGGTCACGCCAAGCTTTTGAATGAAGAACCTTTCCAGGAAAATTTTGGGAAAAGGTTGAAAGACCCGGAGTTGAAGGAATGAACGGGACGCTGTAGTGTCCTGCTGCTACAACAACTGCATCGAAAGATTCTGTCCACCATCTATCTTCAATTCCATTCTCAAGGGGTTTACGCAACGTCAAAACCCATTTTGATGTGTGTGGGTCTTTATGAACAAGCTCCACAGTAGTATTGTACGATATCAGATCCGGGTATCCTTTCCGATCCACCAAATCTTGAATATATTTTTCCACCACCGTCCAATGGCGAAATGGTGAATTTTCGCCATGTCTCTTGATATTGACCGCCGATCTTGTTTCCGGAAACGGTTCTTGAGAAAAAGACATAGCAAAAGCATCTATATTTGTTTCCAGCGCAGGATATATCGAGGTGTCAGAAAATCTGTACTGGGTATTGTGCGGAAGCGTGGCAGGAAGCTTGGATGGAATGGGAAGAGTCTCGTCCGGTCTGCGAGAAGCAAGCTTTTCAAAGTCTGGGATCTGTTGAACGTGATCCTTCGGATCTCCGAGCCTGTGAGATGAATATGAGCGATTGTTCTAATGTTCTAGCCATTTAGACATTTCTTACTCACCAGCATCCTCCAGCTTTCTCTCTTCTCTCAAAGAGCCGGATTTCATCAAATGCTTGCTCCTGCGCTAGAGCATCAAGTGCAATTGCGCCAGCTGGTCCAGCACCGATGATTGCCACTGACTTGATGGTTGCCATTTTGTGAAAATTGCTCCCTTGATGAGTGTAAAGATATATAGATGTTAATGTGTTACTGCGAAATCATGGAGGGCGTATAGATGGTAGAAAACGTCTCA
Organism: Botrytis medusae; assembly: GCA_019395255.1. Lineage (NCBI taxonomy): Eukaryota > Fungi > Ascomycota > Leotiomycetes > Helotiales > Sclerotiniaceae > Botrytis > Botrytis medusae. Next base: position 617,131 of record JAHXJL010000007.1, on the reverse strand, counting down.
TAGCACGCCTCATAGTTTTCATTTATCCTCTTATTAGTAACGAGACGGGAAGTAATTGATCTGCAGGGAATTCGGTATGGCGAAATTTATCGTGCATATCCCATCACTCGGGTTCGTTTCGGTCATATGAGCCTAGGTAGATCTAAGATAAGATTAGATTAGATCTGTGATCTGTGATATAGACCTCTTTAGCTCTATATAAACGTATTGATTGATATGTATTTTATTGCGAATAGAGGGTACCAGTTGTTAATTACGGTCCCTCTCGACCATTGAATTGTTTTAGGCCCATAGAGGGCCTTTTAGATCTAGGAATAGGTCACGGTTGTATCCCGTCATATCTTGTTACATCATCTGGATATATTAATATGATATCGATTACGTGCTTTCAAGCGCCTAATGTTCTTTCAAAGAATGGCTTTATATTGGACGAGGATAACATGTGCTGTCTGCATTCAATATTGATAGATTGCATAGGACAAATCTAACTGAATTCCCATTGAATTCTGAGATACACACTCTTCAGAGAATATCATCCTCCTCGCCATCTTCCTCTCTCGCGCGTTCCATTTCTAAATTCGCAAGACCTCTAAGCTCTCCTTCAATCTCTTTACACAAAGTGCAAGCTTCCGCAATCCTCAGCCACTCACACATCGCCAAAGCTGCATTCAATACTGCAGTTCGCGCTCCGTCAGTCCCAGCTCTTTCTTCCATACCATCGACTAAGTTTTCTCCCCATCTATAAAGATTGTTCATATCCATGACCGCATCTGATTCTGCTCGGTGAGGTGCCATTTGATCCCTCCTGGCCTTTCTCCATAGAAATGTACTGATCACTTCGATATTGTCCATGAAAGTCTTGGAATGGTCATCGTTGTATGACCTTTCTCGTCCCTTGGCACGGTATGGATGGTATCGGTGGGAATACGAACGAGTTCGTTCATATCCGACACCGATATGAGAGGAATATGGAAGAGCGCGAATGTAAGTGGTAGTGGCATCTAGGCATATTTGGTAGAGGGTATTCAAGAGGAAGTAGCGCTGCTCGGGAATCGATACAGGTGCAACAATTGTACTATCTGAGGCATTGGAAATGGACATCCTATCGTCCAGTGTTGATTTGGACCGTGTGTAAGTTCCCATGGACTGTATGGGGACACGTTCTGACGGAGAGTTATTTAGCATCATTGCAATAGTGGGAAGACAATTGCTAGAAACATGGCGTAGAGGCAGGGCACGTGAATATCCAGCGCGGTTGTCAGTTGCACGAGAACCTCCTTGACATTGACAGTAACCCGTGTTTGGTAAGATCTGAGAATTTTGTCGGGTCGAAACAGGTGTGGTCATTAGACAGTCCGGATCAGGATCGATCGTCGCCTCGATGGCTGGAGGGGGTTCTTGCAATACATACCCGCAAGACGTTCTATTTCTGCCTTGAAAGGGCTTACCTCCCTCAGCGCTAGCTTTTCCCGTCGCCGAATCCCTCTGACTGCTAGACGTAATAGGAGGATGAGGAATCGCTTGACTAGATAAGTGCATAGGATTATTGATCCCGTTTTCAATGCCTCCAAAATTCCGGGAGTGAAGTAATGAATCAATCTCAAAAGGACAAAAAGCTTTAGATTTCTCATCGTTGTTAAAATCCATGGCGTAGAGAAGGTATTACTAGGGCAGAGGTGGTAGGAATGGAAGATGGAAATGGATACTGTCAATTTTTTGAAGGAGAGAGTGAGAGAGAGATAAGGTCAGGTTTCTCTAAGGGTAACAATTACAACAAAACATAGTGTGATTCTCGAAGGAAATGTACTTAGCTGGGTTGTTCTCTTGCATAATTGAAATGGGTCATGTAATATATTAAATTCTGTATGGAAAGTATGGAAAGGCAAAGAGCCACTGCGTTGCATGCTGAGGCTTTGTGCACGAAGTTGCGAAATCCGTCAGTGCTTCTATTCAACTCTATTCTAAGCGTTCCAAATAACAATTCTTCCATCAACACCGCTCGCTAAAAATTGATTAGTTTTCCCTTAGAGATCTAGATTATAAGAGCACTCACTAGTGAATTTGCTGACACCGCTTTCCGAACCTTCATAGACACGAATAGTGCTGATGGTGTTTTGATGCACAGTTGTCAATTGTGTATCATCCTTGACTTTTCCTTTCAAGTCCATTTGCTTGAACATATTGAAAGCACTCTCCTCTCCAACATCTTTGGCTGGGCCCCCTTTTGATTCCAAGGAACCTGTGAGTTGCCAGCCTCCTTCGCTACCACCAAATCGGAATGCCTCACAGTCATAGCCTGCAGCAATGATCTCAGCTTCGCCATTCCAGATCAAACTCATAAAAGGGAGAAGCTGTGTGCTGACACTGACAACAGCCTTTGGAGGTTGGTCTGCGCCATTGGGGTATACGACTGTGATACTGCTGTCGTGTGCAGCAAATGCCAAAGCGTTTCCACTTGGCGAGAAAGATACTGCGTGAACCCATCCAGCAGAATTGTTGAGATATTCTCCGCAGACAGTGTTGAATGGCAGACGTTCTCCCCAGACTCCAGGTTCTGGCCTAGCATCTACTCCCTTAATGAAACTCGAGAACACTCTCGCATGGGCATCGGTAGAACCGGCAGCTAGGAGAACGGAATTTGGATGCCATGCGACAGTTGTGATGGTGCTACGGATAGGCTTCTTGATGTGTTTCGAAACCCACCAGTCATTCTCCTCTTCAAAGTAACAGATAGCAATCACCCTTGCACCAGATCCAACGGCGAACTTCGTTTCGGAAGGAGACCATCGAACAAATGTTGCCGCTCGGTTGATTCGGAGAAGGACGAGAGTAGGTTTATAGCCAGTGGGAGATGGTTCCCAAACCAAAGCATTGCGGTCTAGTCCAATGTTGTCAGCATTGTTAACTCAAACCGGGAAGATTAAATGGGTACAAACCTTGGGAGCATGTTACAATTCTGCCACTGTTAGGAGCTATATCAACACTGGTGACGGTCTTGTCATGACCTTTCAATTCGTCCTTGAGCTTGAACCCCTTGCCGTCTCGTCCGTAGAGCTCGACACTAGTGTCGCGTGCTACAGCCAATGTTTGTCTATCGGCTGAGAACGAGTGATCCGCGATAGGATGATGGAAAAGGTGATGAACTTCTGGGCCAGGCATTTTGTTGCTTCTTGATAGGAGGAGCTCTCTACTATCACTGTAGATATGTACTTATGTTGGCATTACCGCATGGACGAGAGATGCTTGCTTGAACGTGGGGCGGGTACTCCCTTTACGTCTGATTACTAACCACTTTAAGCTAGCGCAAGGCTGCGAAAGGCGGATTCTCGAAATTTATATCTATATTGATATATGTTGGAAGTACCCCAAATTCAAGACGCGACAGAATACCGAGTAACGACAGAATGAGTGCCGCAGTAAAGCCTGTCCCAGTGAGGACGTCATTCCCTCCTAATCAAACCCTTTACATCACCAATTTACCTTCGTCGAAGATTCAAAAAGATGATTTACGAAGAGAACTCTACACATTATGCTCGACTTACGGTCCAGTCCTCGATGTTATAGCTCTTAAAACAATGAAGATGAGGGGTCAAGCACATGTGGTGTATAGAGATATCCAGACCGCGACTCAAGCTATGAGAGCCTTGCAAGGATTTGAATTCCTTGGACGTGAAATGGTTAGTTGGGAATTCTACAATTTTATTGTCCATTTACTTCAAATGATTAAGGGCTGACACTCACCTTACTAGAATATCCAATATGCCAAATCAAAGTCAGACACCATCGCCAAGTTGGACGGTACTTTCCGTGTGCCTTCTGCAGCAGCGGCTGTGGTCACGGCCACAGAATTGCAGCAAAGTATTTTCAATGCGCCACCTTCCGCAGCTATCACTACGAGCAATTTACCTCCTCCACCACCACCATCAACCCTCCAGGTTCCAGCTCCCGCCTCTGATCACGCTATGGAAGATGCAACAAGCCCAAGTGCAAGTGTTGCTGGACAGAAAAGACGCAGGGATGAAGAGGAGGAAGAAGATAGTGAAGGAGACGTTGCAATGGAGGAAGACAGTGATGACGATTAGCGACTGATGATATTGCATGACAACGGCGTTGGGGTTTTGGTTTGAGGCGTATTAGTTTTGGTCACACGGTTATCGACTAAAATGGATCTAAAGGGCTACGGCTCCTATACAATTCGCATATGAAGTACATTGACCTCTAATGACATGTCAGATATGGCGTGTAAATCATTGTCTATTTCCGGTGCAACACAAGTGTACATACCTAGTTGGTGATGTTTCAATCATGTGATAGGTTTTGCCGCCTCATGTCTGCAAAGTGAATATGAAATTTCAATATCTATGTGATATCTTGGATCCACGTATTATATATCCAGTGTGGAGACGAACTTCTTTGAGGAGCTAGAATGTCAATAGCTCTTTATAGATCTTCCTGGGCCATTTCATGAGGCATCCACAATCCCACACACCCACCTATCAAACCAAGCCATACCATCAAATAATTATTTATCGGACAGTCAAAATTCTCCATTGCCTCTCTTGTTTGACATGGATGAATGAAGAACGCTGGTATATCTGTGATGGGGTGTGGCTAAAAACTAGTTAGGATGTATTTTCGTAGCAAAATTAGCGACTTACAGCAGCGGAAATTCCACCCATAACTCCTATTGCACGAAGTTCACTTTTGTACTCTTCGGGCACGAGATGTCGATAAACAGAATTTATGTCAAACGCAGGCTCATCGTTTGGTAAATCGTGAAGCGTAAACCACAAAGTCGGTATTCTATAAGTGGGATGCAGGTGAATCTCATAAGTAACGTAAGGCTGGTGAGAATATAGACTGTATTTGGGGATAGCGTCAATCTTCAGTATCGAGGAGTTGTTTAGACGCAGTGCCTCCTATGCCACGTCAATAAGTCTGAATGTTCGTATTATAACAACATGAACGAAGAGAGTCACCAACGTCGTCTTCATCCTCATCCATCATATCCACCTCTTGACTCGGAGCAGAATTTGGAGCGTAACCACTACTCAAATTGCTGAGAGCAAGCAATAGATCATCGTCATCTTGTGGTGGATGAATTAATCGAATGATTTCAACATAACATGATCCAGTAGTTGCTGTTCGTCCCATGGACAGCTTGAGGTTCTTCCTTGCGGGTCCCAATGATGCTCGACAATATCTTCGATCAAGAAACGCACAGGCAAGCTCAAACTCTTCTTCCGTGAGAAATGGCCACTGACGATATTCATGGCGATGTGTTGCCATTATGACTGGCTTAGCACTGGCTACAGGGCCAAAAGATTCAACCCACAGATCAATATTGATTGGTGTAAGCACCGTCTTTACTGTGCTCGCAAGTTGCTGTAGGTGGATTATGGCTATCTGGTGAATCCCTAGTATATCCTGCCAAAAAGAACTCTCTTCAAATGTTAATTTGAAAGTAAATTCACGCTCTAGATATTGTACATTCGAAAGTAGAAAAATATTAGTTATAATGGTTCATGTCATTGTATCTTTTGTAGCCTCTCCTTAAGCAACGTTCAAACACCTACCACCCACAGTGCTATGTTCGCCGGCTCGGTAGACTAACTTGTAAGATCTGGTGATTCTAACTTTTCCCACCAGTTACCCCAGTTTAAAATAGTGGCCAGGGGTAGCTTTGCTTTTCGGTATCTATCCACTGAAGCTACCCACTGAAGCTACCCAGATAGCTGTCACTAGGTATTCTCCCGAGTTTCTCTGCGTGATGATGATTTTCCAAACGTACGGGGTAGAGACACAAATCCTCATTGTCAACGTCAATCAGGTCCATTGGACGGATTTGACTGTTCGAGAAGAACTAGGAAATGCAAATCTGACCGGTAGCACGCACCGGAGTACTACATAAGGCTGAAAATAAAGCCTGCAATTTATTCCAAGGCTCGGTAAGTACGCCTTACGTGTACTGTTCTCTAGAATTGATAACTCTTGAGCCTCTCCGTTTCGAAATGACACCTAATAATAACTTTCAAATATTTTAAGCTTTTGTATCCTAGTGTTTGTTTATAGTCGCGCCTTCTAGCAATGAAATGATTTTGAAGTTTCCATGAACAGTCGCGACCCCTTTAATCTACGCCGCTCTCCAGCATTCAACATCCTTCGAGGCACTGCGACACAGGCTGCTTCAAATATCACTCAGAGGGTTAAAGAAGCAGGCGAGCAAGCTTATGAGTCTGGGAAACAAGCCGTCGAAGAGATGTCCACTTTTGTTATAACATAAAACGTCCCCTCTTTCACAGATCCTCAGCGCAATTTGGAAAACAAAGCTTGGGCAGCCTCTGGCATGACCGCGAGATCATCGACGGCAAATACAAGTGGAGGAGTAAGTAGCGGCATACAAGATCGAGTTGGAAACCTTCTTGGAGATAATAGGGATCTGCCGATGTATAAAGACAAGCCGTATTCATATGCCTCCTCCAGGAGAGCTCAACCTCTTTACAAACGACGGCGCATCATATTTGGGACCATCGCATTTGTATTTTGTGTGCTATACTTTTTAGGGTTCTTTGGATCTAGTGATGAGACGAAAAAGAAATCGACAGACAGATGGACATGGCTACAGCGACCGGAGAAGGGACCTAGTTCAATTGATTGGCTAGATCGAAGGGAAAGGGTCAAGGAAGCATTTACTTTGAGTTGGGATGCATATGAGCGATATGCATGGGGCTATGACGAGTTTCATCCAGTTTCAAAGCATGGGAAGCAAATGACACCGAAAGGAATGGGCTGGATAATTGTAGACGCTTTGGATACAATGATATTGATGAATTTGACGAGCAGGGTGCAGCATGCAAGGGAATGGATTACAACTTCACTGGACTATGACCAGGACCAAGAGGTCAACACGTTCGAAACTACAATTCGCATGCTTGGGGGTCTCAGGTTACCGCCCATTATCTCCGAGATATAGCCACTTAGCTCCATTGGCCGAGATGATGAAGGAGCTTCAGGGGAGGATTTATATCTGGAAAAGTCAAGGGATTTAGCTGATCGTTTGCTTGGCGCCTTTGACTCTCCCTCTGGAATACCATTCGCCAGCGTTAACCTCAAGACCACCAAAGGTGTTCCATCTCATGACGATGGCGGGGCCTCATCCACAGCAGAGGCAGCGACGTTGCAATTGGAATTAAAATATCTTACCAAACTTACAGGAGAGACTGAATACTGGGAAAAGGCTGAGAAGGTGATGAAGATCATTGATGATAATGGCATGGAGGATGGACTCTTGCCAATCTACATATACGCTAATACTGGAAACTTCCGTGGAAGCAACATTCGTCTTGGCAGCCGCGGCGATTCATATTACGAATATTTGATCATGCAATATCTTCAAACTTCAAAAGAAGAGCCTATCTATGAAGAATTATGGGACGAGGCACTCAAGGGAGTTCGGAAGCATCTCATCACTTACTCTAGTCCTTCCCAATTTACTGTTCTTGCCGAGCGACCTGAGGGTTTGGATGGCTCTCTTTCGCCAAAGATGGATCACTTGGTATGTTTTATGGGTGGAACAATTGCTTTAGGTGCTACTGGTGGTATCACGGAGGCTGAGGCACGTAAACTACCAAGCTGGAGCGCGAAGAAGGATGAAGAGATGAAACTAGCAAGAGAATTGACGCACACCTGCTGGGGAATGTACAAGGTGATGGCAACCGGGCTTGCCCCTGAAATTGCACATTTCAACATTGATAATCCACCATTGCCAGAAGATGCACCACATCATGCGCCTACGAATTTTGATGATCCGGAGAATCAAGAGTGGCGCAAGGACTTCATTGTAAAGAACAACGATAACCATAATCTCCAGAGACCGGAAACTATCGAAACATTGTTCTACATGTGGCGTATCACAGGAGAAGAGATGTACAGAGAATGGGGATGGGAAATGTTCAGGTCCTTTATGAACCACACAGCTGTTGGCGAAGGTGGCGGGTTCACGAGTCTCTCTAATGCCAATGTTCTACCTCCGCAAACCAAGGATAACATGGAGAGTTTCTGGCTTGTAAGTACCCCCTATATTCGCTTACCATTGACAATTCACTGACTTTATCTAGGCTGAAACTCTTAAATATTTCTATCTTCTTTTCTCGCCAAATGATATTCTTCCCTTAGACCAAATAGTTATTAACACGGAAGCGCATGCCTTCCCACGATTCAAAATGGGCCCATTGCTGTCGACTGGATGGAAGAGAAAGCCCAGGGGGCCAGACGGAAAGATCTTACCAGAACCAAAGAAAGAGCCCGAAGTGAAGGAAGTCGAGGTCCAGGAAGTGAAGAGTGGTGAGAAGTGAAGTTAAAAAGGCAAAATTGTACCTATATAATGGATGATGACCATGTAAATTCGTTGTATTTTTATCGCATCTAGATTACAGGCTGTTGTTGTATGCCTTTCTTATTACTACTTGCGGATTTGAACAATTTAAACGTAGATAGCGTTATTAGATTTGCGATGAGATATCCTGTCTATTTACATTCCAATGGTTTACTATAAATACTTAACGAGCTGAAGGATTTCACATTGCATTGTACTTTGTATCACCTTGCCTTGTATTGAACATTTCAAACGGCACATATAAATGTCTATATTTGGAGCCATTATTGAATCTGATAATTAGTTTACTACACAGGAAGAAAATTGCGAGCCATTGCTTTAAGTAGCGCAATACCAAAACACAGGACGTAAATCTCTCAAACTTAAATGATACACAGACATTTGGTCGGCACTTCACTGATGTAACTTTGACAGCCGGCTAATCGAATCGGAAGGTTTCTTTTTAATTGGAAAAAATATATTTAAGCGGCGAACTGTTACCAATTTACACGCAAGAAAGATACTCAAGGTCAGTCAACAATTGCAGACACATTGTTTTCAACCCCAGCCTCTATGGACGAGATCGAGGATGGAGGGAGGGAGGTGTAACAACTCATATCCACCGTTCAGCTGACGGGGCCGTCGTTGTACCAATTGTTTACAGGTCGAACACCAAGCTTTGCCCAGAAGTTGAGATATTGTACCCCTATTTTACCTACTTGGCAATGATGGTGATACATCGACAGAATGTCATGTATCCTTTTGAAGCGTCTTATCTAATTTGATGCTTTTCTTTCTTCTTGTTCTTCTTCTTCCTTCGTCATGTTTGTGGCAATCAGCTTGCAATTGATGAAGTTCATCCCGCTACCATGAGAGCTCCACAAGCCCTAGCGCCCCCATACCCCAAATCGAGCTCATCACGTCCAATCACGTCCAATCACTTCGAGCAATCTCATGCAAAAGATAAGCCTTTTACTCCCCCGAGATAACTGTGCCTTCCGGGCTCACAACTTCATCCTACTCAATCTTTCTCAACCAACTTTCATACTCGTGCTCGTAGTATAAAACATGATGTTGGAAATTGCTGGAAAATATGCCATACGTTATCACTCGCACAACCTTTGAGCTCTAGCCGCCCGGTTGAGAGCTTCAACAGTTACTCTCTTAATTATTCGAGACAACTCAGCCTCACCGGCAATCTTGAAGCGGAAGATCTAGATCGACGAGCATCATTCCTAATACAGCTGTCGACATCTCCTAGACTACATACACATCAAAACCAGAAATCATCAAGATGAATAGTTTCAGGATGAACGACATTGAAAAGGGTTCGAGCTACCCCGATAAAGACCAATCTACAACTCCGGACTACAGCAGCGGACGCGGGGAACCAAGCTACGAAGAAATAACGCATGTAAAACATGGAATTGGACGACGCTTTGTAGACAGCTTTCGAAGAGATCCAAGTCTTACTATGACCCCGCCGGGTGTGGTGGGCGCAAATGGAAGAGTCTTCCATGCCGAAATTGCCGCGCAGGCAACGGCGAATTCTCCTCTTGCACGAAGATTGAAAGGGAGGCATCTGCAAATGATCGCAATTGGGGGTTCAATAGGTTAGTTGCTTAACGCGCCGAGTGATTTAAGGGGCTATTACTGAGTCTCCTTTATGGACAGGTACCGGACTTTTCGTTGCATCGGGCAAATCTCTCGCAACTGGCGGACCTGCATCGCTTATCATATGTTTTACGCTCATCGGGCTCATGTTATATTGTACGGTGCATGCTTTGGGTGAAATGGCCGTTCTGTTTCCGGTTTCGGGGTCATTCTCGGCCTACTCAACTCGATTCTTGGATCCGGCAAGTTCCTCCATTGATATAACCGGAAAGACATTAACTAATTGTGTGACTTGCAGGCTTGGGGGTTTGCTATGGGATGGGTATGAAAATCCCTAGACAATATGGAGACTAGCATAAAATACTAACTCCTAGCAAACAGAATTATGCTATGCAGTGGCTTGTGGTTCTTCCATTGGAAATCATTGCGGCATCTATCACAATCGACTTCTGGGATATACAACAGCGATACGATCACGCCATATTTGTCACAGTATTTCTTTTCACAATTATAGGCATAAATATGTTTGGAGTGAAAGGATATGGAGAAGCGGAGTTTTTCTTTGCTATTGTCAAAGTTGTGGCTATTATTGGATATATGTAGGTCTAACTCTTATTGTATTCGATCTATGTTTTGGCAATCATATTATTCTCACGCTTTTCGGGAGAATTCATGGATGTTTGATAAAACACAAAACTGACCATGTCAATAGACTTTTGGCCATAATCCTCAACTGCGGTGCCAGCCTTGAAGAAGGTTATGTAGCTGGTACGTTGTGGAGTGATCCAGGCGCATTCAACAATGGATTCAAAGGCCTGTGTAGTGTTTTTGTCACTGCAGCATTTGCTTTTGCTGGCACTGAGTTGGTGGGGCTCGCTGCCGCTGAAACGCAGAACCCCAGAAAGTCATTGCCAAAGGCCGTGAAACAAGTATTCTGGCGTATCACTCTTTTCTATATTGTCTCGCTTACTCTCGTTGGACTCCTCGTCCCCTATACCGACGAAAGATTGCTTGCTGCTGGAAATGCAAATACTGCGGCAAGTCCATTCGTTATTTCTATTCAAAACGCTGGAATAACAGTACTTCCTTCTGTTATGAATGCAGTCATCCTCATTGCTGTACTATCTGTGGGCAACTCGTCAATATTTGGATCTTCTCGGACTCTTGCAGCATTAGCAGATCAGGGGCAAGCTCCTAAGATTTTGGCTTATGTTGATCGTAAAGGACGTCCAATCGTAGCTATTGGCGTATCGTCGGCCCTTGGGTTTCTTGCCTATGCAGCGGATTCTGGTGCCCAGGCAACAGTCTTGGATTGGATGCTAGCGCTGTCTGGACTTTCTTCGATATTTACCTGGGGATCTATCTGCCTTGCCCATATTCGTTTTCGAAGGGCTTGGGGACTCCAGGGTCATAGCCTAGACGAGTTGGCTTTTCGTTCGCAGCCAGGCGTCATCGGTTCGTGGATTGGGTTTTTATTCAATGTCCTCATTTTGATCGCACAGTTTTGGACCGGGGCCTGGCCTACAGGCTATCAGCAAATGACAGCACTCGAGCAATGCGAAAGCTTCTTTCTGGCATATTTGGCCGCACCCATCGTAATTGTATTCTACGTGGGATATAAATTCTGGTATCGGACTTCTGTGATGAGGTCCAAGGATATGGATCTAAAGACTGGAATGCGCGGTCTAGACTTGCCAGCCTTGATAGCAGACGAGCGAGCAGAAAAGGCCGTGTGGCCGAAGTGGAAACGAGTATACAAGACAATATGTTAGTTCAAACATCGGGAATTTATGGTATTGCGGGTGGATTGGGAGTTTTTATCATAAGGGAGTTTATGTGCGAGGGATACCATGTGATTTCGGCGTTAAACAAATCGTGGTGAGGGAGGATGTCCTTTGATTTACTGGGAACATGTTATAATACTTCAGCGAGCTGCGCGATACAATTTCTTGGCCATATAGAATAATTACATAAATCAGCCATCAAATCAAATCGCTGTATATCGGACAATGCCTAACGCGGATAGTTCCTTCCCTAAAAGCTTACAACCGCAACCAATCGGCGCCATTTCAAAGCTTAATATAAGGTAACGGTAACTATTCAAAGGCTCTAAGCTATCATTGCATTGTTCGGCCGAGGCCTTGTGGATAGAAAGATGGGATAAATCTAGAACTACGGGCATGCACAAACAATCCGATGCCCCGCTTGTGATTGAAAGGCGTAGGCGGATTCCGTGTGATATAATTTTCCTGCTCTGTAGGCATATCTCAAGTCTTCATTTTGTTGTACACAATCTTTGGAGTTTGGATTGGAGCATTTCCTCGGGGCCGATTGAGGCAGTTTTTCCAACTAGTCTCGAATGGAATGTGATATTCCAAAAGATCTGATAGTTGATAAATCGAATTGAGTGGAGAGCTAAAATTTTCTAATGAGGGGAAAAGTGGGAGTGGATCTTTCGTTGATACCCCTCCATGAACTAACGATAGATATAAGAAATAATTGGTTAATCGCCTCGGGAGACTAATGGGAATGAGGATATTAACCACACTTTTGGTTACTCTGTAGCTTTGTGATTGCCAAAATGTCCATGCATCTCCGATACAACACAGACATCTGCGAGTAGATGTGGTTGAAAGATAAGGAAGGTATGACGGGTGTAGATAGCCGACTACGTGCAGAGGTGTAGTAAATATATACATGGCATTACTCCAGCTGTTACTCATACTTCAAACCTCTCTCTGCTTTTCTTTCAAGGGCAGTCAACTACTCTTTTCGAACTTGGTCTATCAGTTTATTAGTCACCTTGTTTGATACGTTGGACCTTCAAGATGTTGGCCAAGCAAGCTCTTTTTATTTCTGCACTTCTGCCCTTGATTCAAGCCCAAGAATCTACATCAGAAACGGTTTTGGGTGTTTATATCTTCCATCGCCATGGAGACCGTACTGCAAAATCCTACGCTCCCACATCTCTCACAGATCTTGGTTATGCTCAAGTCTATGCTTCTGGAGATTTCTATCGAAACAGATATATCGATTCCAACGCCTCCTCTCCTCTTTACAAAATCAGTTCAGACATAGCTAAGGTCTCTCAATTGAATGTTCAAGCACCAGTCGATAATGTCCTTCAAAACTCTGCGTCTGGATTTCTTCAAGGTCTATACCCACCTGTTGGCGCAACATTGGGAAGCCAAACACTTGCCAATGGCACGAGTGTTGAAGCACCTTTAGGTGGTTTCCAGCTCATTCCTGTCAATGCTGTTGCTACAGCATCTAGCAGTGCCAATTCAGAGAGTTCGTCTTGGCTACAAGGCTCCAGTGGTTGTGGAAATGCTGTCACCAGCTCCAATAACTACTTCTATTCGGAAGAATATGCGAGTCTACTCAATTCGACCAAGAGCTTCTATCAGAGCCTTCTCCCTGTGATTAACACCACTTTCAATTCCAGCACGGACACTTTCAAGAATGCATATACAAGTAAGATCTGATTGCTTCAGTATGATAGACGCATTATTAACAGATATAGTTTATGACTACATTCACGTTTCTACCATTCACAATTCGTCTATTCCTTCCGATGACCTTCTCACAGATGAGACACAATCCCAATTGCTAGCTTTAGCCAACACTCACGAGTTCAATCTCGCATATAATGCTTCAGATACCATTCGTGCGATTGCAGGATCTACATTGGCAGCACAAATGTAAGTCCTTATTTTATCATACCTCACGTCGGATCATCAGATGGAAGTGTACATCCGTCATTCCCCAAATAAACACAATTGTCACTTCACCGTCTCCGAGTCCACCACAACCTGGCTAAATCAACTAACACTCATTAGTCTCCAACAACTCAACACCACCATCACCGGAAAATCCGCCGTGCCAGTATCCATTCAATTCGGCGCCTACGCTTCCTTCCTCTCCTTCTTCGGACTCTCCGGACTCTCCACCCTCTCCCCAAATTTCACCGGCATAGTCGATTATGCATCCTCCATGACCTTCGAACTCGTCACCAACGCCACCGTCTCCAATACCTCCTACCCTTCCCCCTCAGACATCTCCGTGCGTTTCTACTTCTCCAACGGCACCGCGTCCGAAAACCCCTTCGTCTCATACCCCCTCTTCAACCAATCCGAACTCACTCTTCCCTACACCACCTTCGTCGACGAGATGAACAAATTCGCCGTCGGAGACCAAGCAGACTGGTGTAAAGCATGTGGAGAATCGACAGGAGACTGCGCTTCTTCGACTGCATCGTCTTCTTCCAGCTCAGGCTCCGGTTCCTCGGGAGATAGCGAGGGAAATGGAGGGATGTCGAAAGCTGTTGCGGGAGTTATTGGCGCCATGGTTACGCTGGCGGTGGTTTTGGGCATTGAGGCTTTGGTCCTTGTGGTTGCCGGATTGAGAGTCGTGGGTAGGAAGAGATTGGGCGCGGGAAATGCAGGGACTGCTGCGGTGGCTGCTGAGCAGGGTGGAAAGTAAGAGAGAAAGAGATGGATGGATGGATGGATGGATGGATGAAGAAAAGCTGGGAAAGATGATATAGGGGGGATGATTAAGTAATGATAATGCGTATATGACGAAAATGGAATGGGGTTTGAAATCCCTCACTGAATAGGATGATATCAATTAATCAATCAATCATATGGTTACGAATGTTTGAGATACATAGATCCTGGAAATGGATCTATATTGGAAGACAGTGTTCTACAATCGATATGATAATAAGATTCTTCGCGTCTGTCCCTAGTGATAATCATGCAGCATCACTTAGAATGGCCATCATACCATGTTTGGAACTCCAATTCAGACAATGGTCATGGCTTATTATAATTATTGATTGAATGTGTAATCCTATTTATCTATACCTATACGTATCCCTATACAAACAAGTAGTATCTATGTACCTATCCTAATACTTTCATAAACCCATAATTCGCACCGCGTGATTTTTGTCATGACACCATTCCATCCTATGCAACGATACAACAACTCCAGAAAAATGCCTCATCAGCCCATGCATGTCCTCAAACCAAAGCGCTCAAACCACGCAACGCAACGCTATGCAATAAAATACAAATCAGCACAAAAAAACTCCCCACTAATCCAAGCCCTCTCCATTCAAAATGCTCTTCAAAATTCCCGCTCCCAATCCCTCCACCGCAGCCGCAACCTCTTTCTGTCCAACACAACTAGCCACTCTCTTCTCATCTCCCACTCCCACACCGGATCCGAATCGCCCAGGTCTACCTCTTGCCCTGACTCCTCCATTCAACACAAACGAGCCATTTTTTCCATCGACCGGCGCGACTAATGATAGCGTCTCCAGACTGCCTACCACATCTCTGAATTCCGTGCTCGTTAAAGGATGCAAGATTGCATCTCGAGTACAGAGCATGTTGTATGTGTTGTACAACTGTTTGATGGTTGGGGCTAGATTATGGGATTTCGATGGTGTAGCAAGGAGATTGGAGGATTGAGAGCGATTACGTGATTCGAGGGCGAGGAGAGCGCAAAGAGCGGCTTTTTGTTGGAGATTAAGGGTTTTGAGACGTTGGGTCGAGCCGTTTCCAAAGGTGGATGCGGTGATCTTGTTCACGTGTTGAATGCTGGCGCGGGGGGCAGTTTCGACAGTGAGGGTTGCGAGGGATTGGGCTAATGTTCGTGGACGGAAGATGTTTTTGCTGGTAGTGTTTGTAATGGAGGAGAGATTGATGTTGTCTTCTAAGATTCGTTTGGAAGGGCTATCGAGAAGAACTTTGTCTTTGAGTTCCTGTTCGTGTTTTTGCTTGGTTTCGGTCTCGATTAAATCGATTGCTCTTCGGCAGATGTCGAAGGCTTTGCGTAAATCTCCCGTTTGGCTTGCTACTTTTCGAGAGCAAAGCTCAATGGCTGCTGGATGGATGAATGGTACGTAATTTGGAGTTGCACTATCCGCGGGAACGAGTGACTTAAGGCGTGTCATGATAACATTCTTGATCTGTAAGGCAGTGTATGGAAGAAATGGGAGTAATTGTGGTTGTAGATTCCGGGCCTTTAGTCTTGGTAGGAAACGATCTGTAAGATCCAATGCATTTGCAATTCCGATAAGAATCAGGCGCGATGACTTCTGTAAAGACCATTCGAATAGCTTGTATAATATCTCCAGGTCCAAAGTGAGGATGTGATCGATTTCGTCCAGTGTGATGAGGTAGACATCCTTAGTCTTTTTCCTCGAAACAAACATATCCTGCAAAGTCTTTTCTTCATCGCCATCCAAAACCACTTCCTCACCACAATAAGACTCCAGCAGTATACCATACAAATCCTTTGAGGTTTTCATGCTCATACAATTGACATATGTCTTGTGTAATGTGGTCGATTCTTCATATTCTGTCGTAACTTCGTTGATCATAGCACTTTTTCCAGTTCCAGGAGGACCGCTAACATATATGCATCCTCCACTTGTTTTGTCGACGCAATTTTGTACAAAAGTTTTCAATTCGCCCTTTTCGGTCTCTCTTCCAACAAGTCGTCCAGGCTCTGAGCTCCGTGTGAAGATCTGTCGAGCTTGACTGTATACAGTCGCAATCGATCCACCGGGTGTTACAGGAGTCCTTGGAGTTCTTGGAGTCGTTGGCTTCCCAGTAATAGTGACACGATGTCGAGGAGTTATTTGTACTTTCTTAGAGAGCGCGTCGCGATGTCGAGGTGTTTGAGGAGTAGGAATTTGGATTGTTTTAGATTCTTCTTCTATCAATGTCTTTTTCGGTAATGCGATCTTTCTGCTTGCGAGTCCATGTTTCGAAGGCGAGGGCTTGACAGGTATAGATGCCGACAATTCGTCAATGTCCATAGAATCGTCATCGGAACCGTCAACCTCATCGCGCCTCTTGCGAGTAATAAAAGGGTTTTCATTCTCGTCATTGTATATTTCTGTGTTTGTTTGACGTTTTTCGCGCGTTGATGGTACTTTGAACTCTGTAGAATAAAGGTTAGAATGTTATTAAATGCCTACGAATTGGTTCTTCGTACCTGCTATTGCTCTTGTGCTGCGGGTTCTTTTTCCTAATACAGAAGGCATAATTGAAAATGTATATAGGTCTCTTAACTCAATTCAAGTATGTTCTTTCTTAATCACGAAAAGTTTTACTTGAAGTTAAG
>JAHXJL010000046.1:0-141610 GCA_019395255.1 Botrytis medusae | reverse complement strand
GGAATGCAGCATCTCCATTAAAAAAATGTTTATGAAGCTTGCTTTCCACGTTGCAAACGTGAATAAAATGTACATTTTGACAAAATCTCAGTTGCCGATCATGAGAATACTTGGAGAACGTTGGGTCAATTGTGATGTGAATCTGGAGGTGCCTTCATACCGACAAAATAATACGAGCGACATCGAGAATTTAATACGATCTCTGGCATTCGATGTGGTGGATATAAACATGGGTGGAGGAGTTTTGCTTTCGTCCTTATTCCAGAACCTGACAAGTTTCAATGGCCCCTTTTCGGATCTCACAATTCGATTTTAGCAGTCCGCATCTTACAATTACAATCCCAAATTTCTCGAGAGTCCAGGACAGATATTTCTTGAGCATTAATTTGCAAGTGCGCAATTACAGTTGACTGCGATCTTTTCCCCACGCATTAATTTGTCCCAATTCCCATGACGTCCAGGCCTTACCCAAAAGTTCCCTTTAATATCTCATAGTTTCCTACCCCACAACATTCATTTGAAAAGTTTCCCGCATCGACTCAGGATCTTCTCCATAATTTACCCTAAAACAGCTTCAATTACCAAATGCAACAACGCATTGGGAAACATACCTCTGGATATCCGTCTCTGATACAATTTGTTGAATAATTTACTATAATCTAGAAAGTCAATCTTTTAAACGAATAGTTCAGGCCTCTTTCTATTTTCATGCAATGAACTTCGTCCAGCTGACCCATGTCGATATACTTGTTAGGGCACATTTACGTTACCTATACTTTGTACATGTTCACACTCTGGGTAGTCAGTATAGTAAGCTATAACAATCAAGATAGCATACTGCAATGTAACATAAAATTCATGAACAGCCTCAGCTTTCACTTCACCTCCCGATCATCAAGCCAAATATATCACAAAAATGATACTGCCTTTCATTTTGCTCCGTCATTTCTTCTTGCTGCTTCTCGTGCGTTACTTCCTCACTCCTCTATGCCTGAAATATGAACTATATTTTCCTTATTCTCCTGTCCCCATTCGCGTCACCACATGACTGCACCCGAACATAGTGTCCACAAAAACATAAGTCAAGACAACAATTCTAGCGATTCGCCCCCTCTGGCTCTTTGTCCCAGCTCACTGAATTTTCAAACCAAACCTTAACGACTCAGCATGCGAGAGTGGCATGCTCTACGTGTCTCTTACGATAAAAGGGGCGAGATGTTTGTACGTTATATCTATTTCCCGGGCGTTTTAGTATTTTATCGACTTCATTTCTCACAAGATTACAGATCACCTTGTCGCCCTTGACTTTACTCGAAGCTGGGAAAGAAAACCATCTGTGTTCTGAAAGCTTCATACATCCTCAATATTACTAAGAAACGGCATCTACATCTCCAAATAATACTATAAGTTCAGTGATTCTAAGTAGAACTCATAGCTCTTTTTCCTCGATGAACCTTCCGTCGTCTCTATATATCACTGCTCGGCATTTCTACAGTAATGGGCTGCTACGTATTAACCTTATGGAAGAGGACATCTAATGACGCTATTCCATAGGGATTTCGTTGCATATCTCAAATGAAGAAATTCGGAAAATGATTTTCTCCGTATAAGCAGTCGCACAGGCAGTCGTAGAAGCAGTGGATTATACGGTGTACATATTGTTCCAGAAAGACTTACATTCAGGTCAATAAGACGAGGCCTGGAAATTTCTATTGCATATCTCAATCTTTTATTTTGATGGTTGTTGACTCCAGACAAGTTTTTAGCTGTCGTGGATTCTCTCTGGAGGGGCACAACCAATAAACAGAGTTGTGAAGATTTCTTTACATATTCAAACGTATGATATCCAACAAATTGAGAGATCGTTTACAATTACACGGCCCAGTACAATGCATAAGCCAAAGCAATTTTAAACCATGTAACCATCGAAAATTATGCCAGAACGATTTCCTGCTCATTTTTAGGGTCCCTGAATTCGACATTTCTATCATATCCAATCAATACCATCTCTGATTCAATAGATGATTTTTAATTGCTACGAATAGGCTTCGAACACCGCTACTCTTCATCCTTCAAATCTTCGGCAAGTTGGCTACCACCGCAGAATCTTGAAGCTATGTGTGCGCTATCAGCTAGCCAGTGACCATGTGTCAGTTCTTGACATATGAGTTGAACACATTTACTGCACCCCTCAGTAAATTTTATACACACCAGGTCGCCAGAAGCTGGGATAAGTGTCTACTATGCTGGCTAATGACCTCTTGAATTCTACTCAAGGGATTCGTCAGTCGCTCAATTTATCTAGATCAGATCCTACTTCCACTATGTGTACTTTGATATCGATATTGAGTCTATACTGACTCTAACGTGTGTCGACGGGGGACTGAGGCCGTGCCTATAATTGATAATCTACTAAGACACCAAGAGTAGGTTTGTGTCCTTGTGCGGGAATATGAGTATGCTCCAGGAGTTGGGCTTTTGGGTTGAATACTACTTATCTTCGTTAAGTAGATGAATGTAAACTACAGTACTTCTCATAAGCAAATCCTTGACTATTGGGTTTGAATATTACTATCGGTCGCCCGTCTGGAATCCGAGTAAATCAAGATTTTATCTGCAGTTCGTTAGCACATATAGTATCATAGAGCTTGCGAATTGAATGTTGAGATTTTGCGCTTTGAATAAATCGAGACTCTGAAGACAATATACATGAAGTCTGATGATTTGTAATGGTAGACTAGTTCTTGAAAGAAATGATAGAAGGTTTATATTATTACATGTAAAACATAGAGTGTCGCAGTGAGACATCATTGTGGACTCCTTGAATAGAATCACACCTACAAAAGTGAGAAGATCAACTTGATCAAATACCTGTATATCATAAACCCTCAATCAGTAAACCAAAACAGGAACCTAGTTATACGCCAATTTCATTCTCCAACACGTGAAGGACGTTCGAATTATCGTCACTCTTTGTACAGACTTCTGGATTTATTTTTACCTTGCTAACATCTTCAATACGTTGTTATCTGCGGGAGTATTATTTGAACTCGCATCTCGATCACTTAATAGAACTCTGAAAACTGCAAAGATATCCAATATATCAAATTGATGTAAAGAATCCATATATACTCGTCATATTAACTCGCGTACAGTCTAAATTTAAATAAACGAGTCAAGAAATTCAACCACTCCCGGTGAACACCCAATCCTCGCGTTTCCAGATTAAGCTACGAAAAACAACACTGAAATGTAAAGCATTTCCGCAGCATCCACTGAATTTCCCTCTTCACAAGAAATATGTATTCGATTTCTCAAAATAATCCTCGCGATAAATAGAATTCATTTAACTTTTCTGTTTCCGAATGTAATCCTGTAAGTGTTCAAGTTCACGTCGAGGCCAAGGCACAACAAGAGAAGTAAATAAATAGATTCTCAACTATGCAAAAGTTTGCGAATGAACAAAATTCGTAAATAATACATGCATTGCCATCAAAACGGCTATTTGATTACGCTCCAATGAGTAGTACACACCCATAAACCAGCCAATTCTGTACTTGATAATCGAGATAGTACACAACCCCTCCCATGTACCTATCCATCTTTCAACTTCCCGGTGAGCTTATCTCGCCACCATATTTTAATATCAAGTACTCCTTCCCTAGTCCTTCAAATGCTCAAGATTGTAATCACACAATCTCATTCAAGCCAGAAGAAGCTGATCCATTTCACTCACTTATACTACCCCCGTTCATTCCATTCCCATTTCCTCTCTCAGCGAGTCAGCCCAAAATTTTGACATTTCGAAGCCTCAAAAACCTCAAAATCTCAAAATCAACCTCCCTTCCCCCCCTTCCCCCTGCCCCGCCACCCAGCCCCCAAAGATAAACACGAACACGAACACAAACCCAACCCCAAACCCAAACAATGATCAACACTCTCAACCCAACCCAATCTAACCATAAAATCAATCTACAAACTAATCAGCACCTTCAAAACCCCTCATATCATTTTACCATTGCCATTATCGCAACCATCACTCACATCTAACCCCGCACCCATCCACCCTCACATGACCATCCACATGACCATCCGCATATGAAAAAAATATAGTCCAATACCCAGCACCCAGCCCACCCATCTCACCGAGTACAAAAAAAGATATTCACAACACAACACAACACTACACAACACAGCACAACTAACACACCCATCCATACAAATCCACATCTTTCTCCCCCCCTTCCTCCAGTGCCTTCACCCATGCACACATGCATGCATACATACATACATACATGATCTACACGTTTGTGAAAACTCTGTACTACTGCGCTATTGCGGGTATTCACCTTTTTAGAGCGAGCCGAGAACACATCGACATGCTCCGAAACTGACCGAGTCATGCGTATGTATATGCATATCCGTTTTCACTTGGCATGAAGATCGAAACTGGATTTTAATTGCATGGAGCGTGTACCACTTCGCGTGGTGTGCATGCAATACACAGCTTCCAAAAATTCGCTGCAGAGAGGTTGGAATTTTTGGAATTTTTTAGGATGTAAAGATATTTTGTTTGTGTAAAAGCTACTACTGTACTCCGTTTCACTGCACTTCACTTCCAGCATCCTGATCTTCCCCTTCTCTCTCATAATCACACTACTAAGTACCTAATAATATTCGCCTCTCCTCCCCCAAAAAGAACATAAATCTCTTCCATTGCCAATTGCTTGCTTTCCTCTCATCCCCTCCCTATTTAATCTTCCACTCAAACTGACCTCTGAAACTTCGCCCCATGTATTGCTGTACCTCGCATCTGCAACAAAAGAGACCGGCTAGAAACAAATACAGAATGGTCGTAGTCCTATAAAAATTCTATAACAATGATAGACAAAAAAGAACCACAGCCAAAAATAAGAAGATGTAAGTAATGCCCCATCAAAAAATTTCAACACCATTTCATGCCATAAGAATATAAAACAAGAGATGATGCGCCATCCATTTCCCTGCCTATCCAATACTATCCATCACTTTCATCTCTCGTTCAAGTTCTTATCTCATCTGTTCGTAATCATTTGGTGTCGTATCTCCGTTTCCCGCCCAAAATTTGTCCCTCATCCAAAAGTATAACAGAAGTTAAACGAGCAATTGAAAATTTGTATATCCCAAGATGGTATCAAAAGAGAAACCCCCGAAATATTAAGAAAAAACAAAAACAAAAACAAAAAACACGCTGGAAGACATTAGCTAGATGAGAAAAACATTGAAAATACTGAAGAAATGTGAACATATTAGCTTCATCTTTTGTATAGACGAAACGGCCCGCCTCTCCGAGGTAGAAAGATCTATGCCTCTGAACAAAAATTAAGGATTCCAGAATACGCAACCCGTCGACCAAACAAAAACTCACAAAAGAAAACAGCTCTAGCTTTTGAGATACTGCCTCCCAGCCGAAGTTGACATGGAATATATGTGATCTGGATCCAGTTCTAGGCAAGGAATCTTGAGGCCAAAACTTTTTTTAATCAGGACGTCGTCGCTATGATTATGGCACTCCAAGCGTTCATAGGAACAATGAGAATTTAAATGAATGGTTCACGCTGCACGAAATTTCGCGATATTTATTTTTTGGATCGACCTATTTGTTCAGTAAGTAGGGTGTTCGGAAGATGTGTAGGGTAGATTGTATACTTTTAGATGAAGGCGCAGGTCTCTTGCCTGCCATCCATCCCAACACTCCGGACTCTACCTTCTTTTTTGGTTTAACCGTTACGATTCTTGGACCTGGTGGGCCGGTTGGGTGAGACATAAATGGAGGAGGAGGAGGAGGAGGAGGGCCTCCAAGTCCAGGTGGCGGCGGCGGTGGTCTAGGTCCAGGTCCAGGTGGCATAGCTACACCAGGGGGAGGCCCAGGAGGTCGAATGCCATTAGGAGGTGCTGTTGGAAGACGGTTAGGAAAATGATGATGAGAATGTCCATGGGAACTTCGGGGCCTACCATTTGGATTCATTGGGGATGGTCCAGGAGGTCCAGTTGGAGGTGCTGGCCTTGGCGGTTCTGGGATTGGCCACATATGCATAGTGATCGCCCAATCGGGTTCAATCACTGTTTCCCATATTTGTGGTAGAATAATTTCACCATTGGGTCCGATCAAATCATAGTGACCTTCTTGAACGTGGGGACCAATAAAATCGACGTGAAGGAAAGCTTGTTTGATCAACTCTTCCATGCCCTGTACAGAATTGTTAATTAGTAATTGTATTTCAAAGGGAAAGAACAATAAAAAATAACTGACCGCCCATGTTGCACACAACTGGAATGGAAAACTGAACTTTCTGCCTACGGCATCCTTGAACTTGATAGGCTTCTTTTTCTCATCTACTGGCGGAGCAGGTGGTGGTGGTGGATTAGCAGCATTAGCAGCCGCAGTCGCAGCCGCCGTCGCAGCGGCGATGGCAGCGGCTAACTCATCTGCTTTTTTCTTTGCTTCTTCCTCTTCGGCTGCCCTAGCTTTTGCTTCATCTTCCTTAGCTTTCAATGCATCCGCAGCGCCCTTCGCCAATGCCAATTGTTTCTCTGCCTCGATTTTGGCTTCCCATTCAGCTTTGATAGCCGCGGCCTGTGCGGCCTCTGCAGCGTCTGCGGCATCCTTAGCTTCTTTCGCTAATTTGGTCGCCAATGCTGATTGTGCCTCTTCCATTTTCTTTTTCAAATCAGCTTCATTATCGGCAGCCATCTTTTTGAGATCTGCTTCCATTGTTGCAGCTTTCTTCATTAAATCTGCTTGTGCTTCTGATGCTTTCTTCTCCCATTCAGCCCTCAAAGCTGCTTGTGCAGCGGCATCAGCTGCCTCTTTCTCTGCTTTTGCTTCCTGTGCAAGTTTAGCCGCCAGTAACGTTTGAGCTTCTTCCATTCGTTTCTTCAAATCAGCTTCAGCTTCAGCGGCCTTCTTTTTTAAATCGGCCTCCATATCTGCAGCCCTCTTTTCTAGTTCAGCTTGTTTCTCGGCTGCTCTCTTCTCAATTGCAGCTTGGGCTTCATTGGCTTTCCTTGCCCATTCTGCTCTCTCGTCTGCTAGCTTTTGTGCAGCTGCAGCAGCTTCTTCGGCGTCTAATTTCTCTTTGAGTTCTCGTGCCTCTTTGTCGGCCAATGCCTTCTGTGCAGCTTCAGATGCTTTTTGGGCGGCCTCTGCTTGCTCTCTAGCCCTATCCGACTCTATCTTAGCGTTTTTCATTTGCTCCTCCATTAACACCATTTTCTTCTCCATCTCAATATCAATTACTGGTACTGGTGGGGAAGCTGGAGCTGGCTCAGGAGCTGGTGGGGAAAATTGAGGAGGGAAGTATTGCATCCCTGCTGGAGCCATTGCCATATTTTGCTGCCCATGCTGCCCATGCTGTTGTCCATGATGTCCATGCTGCAGTGCCTGCATACCGGGAGACATTCCTGGAGACATTCCCGGAGACATAGCAGGTGGCATATATCCTGGGTACCCTGGATAGCCTTGACCTCCGCCATAAGGCTGATTCCCGGGGTAGCCTTGCTGAGGTGCGTAATGCATAAGCTCTTGATTAGCATGGCCAGGATATCCAGAAGGAGTGTTGTGTCCACTGTGCCCAGCCATTGGATCATGTCTGGATGCCATTGGATCATGTCTAGACGTCATTGGATCGTGTCTGGATGTCATTGGATCGTGTCTAGATGCCATTGAGTCGTGTCTGCTATGGCTGTTGAAATAGCTAGCTCCGCCTGGGCTTGGAGATGGTTGTGGTGCAAATGAATTCTGGCTTTGTGGTGCAAATGGATTTGAACTTTGGTTATATTGTTGAGGATATCCGCCACCATAATGTGTTAAAGCTCCTGGGCCAGCTCCTGGTGGAGGAGCAACAGCGGGATTGCCAAATGGTGGTGCATATTGCGCACTTGTACTAGCGGGGTATCCATTTGGGGCATACCCAGGCGGAGGCGCTACTCTACCACCATACGGAGCGGTTTGTTGAGCAGGATAGCCTCGGCCATAGCCTGAAAAATCATCTAATTGCTCCACGGTTGATACTGGTCCCGGTGCTGTGTGCCGGTGCACTCTAGATACAGGTGGGCGGTGGTTTCGTTCAGCGGCCGGAGTGTGACGGCGTGCTGGGCGATCGTAATTTGAGTGCGCACGTTCACTGGGAGCTGGTCGACCTGTACTATGTTCTCGGGAACTAATTTGCCCTCTGTCTATGTATCTCGCCTGTGCGCGTGGCCGTGAACCAGATTCAGAGGGGTCGATGTCGTCTGAATAATCTAATCCGTTCCAAGAGTCTTGAGAATTGTCTGAAAATTCGTGACTGTCGTCTGAGCGAATGTGACCCGACGATCCCTCGGAGAATGAATTGGATCTAGAATTTGAAGTAGAGTGTGATGGAGTAGTATATGGACTTTGGGTATTAGGAGTATGCGAAATGCTTATTCGAGTTGTTTGACCCCTTGTACGAAGACTATGAGGAATAAGAGAGTTAGCATACGTGAAGCTAGACCGCTAATCATGTCGCAACCATCAGTGTGACACTTATGTTGTGAATTTAAGTACTTACGGCATCGGGATGTCTCTTGCAAGGAATTATCTCCTACCCACGACTCTCGATTCGAGAATGTCGGAGTGAAGATATCCTTGAAAATGGATTGGTGAAGGGGGAAATTCTTCGCCCCAGGCTATATCCCACCTCACAACCTCTTGAAGAATGTTCCGGATTGGACTACCGATAATGTATTGCAGAAAAACCTGTTAAGTTTATATGAATTCTATGCAGACGATGCAGACGAAGAAGCGACTCAACGTCAAAGCACCAAATTCAATTGATTTTTAAGGTTGGACGGCGTCGTGTCAGACTTTTTGTAGTTTGAGTGAAGAGGTAGTAATAAATTGTAGTGGTTGTGCGGGCCGTCGCGAACCTAACTAGCTAGTAGTTCGGTGTTGATCAATCGACGGGTATGCTAAGATAGTTTATGTAAATCCAAGGTTGTGTTGATCGGAGATGTGAGCGGCGATTATTCAAGTGATACTTTAGAATATTAATATAGTAAGTAACACTACTGATGAAATCGTCGACTGTCGAGTGTCGGTGTTGTTATTCGAACGGTCTGGTTGTGTTCGAAGAATGTGGCAGAGGGATTTTTATCGATAAGTGAAGATTGATTATTCGAGAGAGGGTTTGGAGGGGAAAAGGGAAATCAAGAAACAAAAGTGTGTGGATCTTGAATGGAGGTAATAAGTGGGTTGAGTGAAAGGGTGGATGAGTGGATGGTAGGTGTGTATAATGTGGTGTGGTGGATTTTTTTTTGGCTTTGGTCTGTGGGCAGCAGTGGCTAGAAGTATTGTCTGTTTGTAGCCACGAGTAGCTTTCCCGGATACTTTTCTGCTGCGAGGGGTCGAATATTTTAGCGTATATTTCCAATTTTTCTAATAATTCGTTGTCAACCAATCCAAACTGAGCTGAACTGCTATTCGTCTACTAGTTCTAGTAGGTAAGGTAGTATTTTCCAATTCCTTCTATGGTTTCCTAGGCTACCAGGTTCTTCCTATTTCCATTTTCTCTTTCTCATCAATGAAGTCCATATGGATCCTTTTGGGTACTCTTACATCTAATATACCTAGCTATATTTCAAAATTGGCACACACTGGCGGCAAATGGAGAAAAGGGCGAGCATTACCGGTACACGAAGTGAAAGAGCTATTGTACATACACTGTAGTACAAGGATCAAGGGATCAATTCAAAGAGAAGATGATCTGGAAGAAACGATGGAAGTTCTCAAGTAACAGAAAAGATTGATCGCCTATCTGATTCTGATATCTTGAGTCATATGAAGATCGAAATACTGCAACATACCTTTCTTTCCTTGTGAAGTTGTCCAAAAGGTAAGATGATCCGAGTTATGATAATGAGATCCTAGGTAATCCAAGGAAGGTAATGATCCAAAAAAAAAAGCTTCAAATGGGGTTGCATCCGCGGTCTTTATTAGAAGTCTAGACGATTATGAAACCAGAAGGATACCACAAGGGAGGGGAAGCCGGAGAGGAAATAACAAATGGTCCGTGTAGTGAAGGGGAGTATAGAATAGATGGACCACCTGGAGAAAAAGAACGGGCCCTCCAAATATTCGTCTTGAGGGGTAATAATCATACACTGATTTTATGTGTGAGTGCTTTGTGGGATGTTGATATGATCACTCCGGTACCACTGACTTGGTTTTCGGTTTCTGGGAAATTCAAATCAAATGAAAGAGGAGGAAAAAGAAACTGATGATGTGATATGATGTTGTGTAGTTTATGTAGACTTCATGTTGTGAGATAGTTTGTGTATTTCTGTTTTCTCATTTACAATAGAGTCTTCCGTAGTGGGAGGGAGGGATTGGTTGTTGATGTAATTGTTCTCAATCTGTTAAAATTAGAAGAGTTTATTTCAACGAGGGAATGGATGTGAAGGACAAATAAATATTGGATGGATGGTACTCTGTTGCTAGGGGGGACGAAATGATAAATTCAAGTTTTGGGGGGTAATGATGGAAGATTCCGGTACAAATTCGCTTCGTCTGCTGATGAAGGGGTAAAAAGACTTGGGAACCGGGTACGAATTCAAAGCCCTTGGGCTCTTACGGGCAGAGTAAAAGTGTCAGAAAAATCATGAGTTTGGCTTTTTATTTTATTTTAAATTAACTTGCAGAACTGCGTGAATTGTGGACCTAAAGGGAAAATTCTCACTTCGGGGGGTTTGATTTTATGATTCTGGAACTTCAGGCTTGTGTGGTTGGCTCCTTCAGCCTTTCCTCTTGGTGTAGTTGGTCTTGTGATTAAATTGATGATGTTTCCGCATATTTGAATGTTGAAAATACACAACTAGGGTCCACGATGTTGCACAGCAGATTGGACAATGGGAGACTTTTATGTATAGATACAACTTGTGTAGTATTCGGGAAGAAAATCAGGGAATCATTGCGGTGTCAGCTGTAATCGACCACCTTCAAGGCTGACTCTATCTACATATACCAGGCCTTCTAAACCCGTGCGTTGTCACGATTCTAAAAGACTCATCTTTCAATTGTTTCTTTCAGGTTCGGATAGGTTCAAATAATTAGAGCCGCCTAAAGAAAACCTCGTCACCGCCTTTTTTGACAGCCTAAAGATGCCCAAGAATTCCGAGCCTCTTGCCCAATGTGGCAAAGCTAATCGCCAATTCAATGATTGGGCACCGAAATCCATGAATGCGCTCCTTACTGGTGCCACGACCTCGGGAGGGGCTTATAACCTACCTTTCGATTGTCCAATTCTAGCCCATGACATTTGAAACGACGGATTTAAACGGTAACATTCTCATGCAAGTCGTAACCGTAATTTATAGATGGAAGAAAATTTCGTATTAAAAAATCATATCGAACCTTGCACTTTTGACTGTGCGAGTGCATACATCCGACGTTGAAAATGACGATGGGAATTCTTATTCCAAAATGTGGATCTTGTGTCTCCAGGATCAAGATGATGTGCCTTGCATGTTCCACATTCTGAGAACTGATCAATTTCTATGAATATCAACGAGTAATAGAACCCGATTCTCTATTCAACAATTCACGAGCGGCGATGAGGGAAGCTTCGTCATAACCCTCCCAGCCAGGTTCTCTAGCAGCACTCCGTCGGACGATTTCCGATAACTTAGATGTAGCAGTCTCGTTCAGCTTCTCGATTGTGTTTGTGTCTGGGAAGGATAGATTATTATCTGGTTTGCTGTTTCGACTTGTTGGGGGCTTGCGGAGAAGTTGACTGCTAGCCTGTGGTGTGTTAGAAGTGATTTGTCAAAATATGGGCTAAACCTACCAGTTTCAAGCCATAGTATCCACGAAGATAGTCATCACACAATTCGATACTTCTACAGAATCTTCGCATAGAGTCTGCAAGGTACCGGTCCGAATTCGAATCATTCACACCCGCGGCAATGTATAGAATTTCTCCAAGTCGGGCATGCATCTGAATTCAGTTATTAGCATATTTAGACTTCGAAGAAAGATACTAGGCAGCCTACATTCCATGCATTAGGTGTGATGAGTAGGACCTCTTCCAATGCGAAAATTCCCTGTGGATACATGCCCTGCGAGACATAAAGATCTGCCAACTCTGCCCAGGATTCTGCATCCGTAGGGGACAGATCCAACAGCTCATTGAGTGCGGTGATTGCCTCTGAGGTTTTTCCAAGTGACCTAAGAACCGAAATTCGACGTTTCAAGATAGGCTGCACGGCTCAGTAAGTATTTGTATGGAACCACGTTCGAGTAAGCTTACCATGTTATTTGGATTGTCCGACAAGTTTTGTTCGTATCCATCTAGTACTTTTTGTAATGCTGCATTGTCCTCTGCATTAACTTCACAGAGTAATCCTCTCATTGCCATAATCCGCTCATTTTCGACCCCGAACCTTTCTTGGAGTCGCTTGATGCATAGCTGCGCAGATTTCTCATCACCGGTTCGCAAGCATGACATTAGCAGATTTTCGTAAGTAGTCCATAATTCTGGTGATTCCGCAGCTGTCCAAAGCGAACTTAAGGACCATGATGATATCGATGAAGGAGTGTTCCGCAATATAGAGGGAGCTTGTTGAGAGTTTTGTAAGGCCAGTGCTGGCGGGAGATGTGCAGGTGGGTGTAGGAGTGCAGAAGACATGCTTGTAGTATTTCGGGTGTTCTAGATGTGGCTTTTGTGGAGGAAGAAGAAGAAGAGTACAAGATGAAAATCCGGGGTTGGAAGCTCGATTAAAGTAGGGACAGCTTGTGATTGTAAAGCTCTCCACATAAAGTTTAGCTCTCACGGATGTTTTGACGTTTATCAAAGTTTATGCCTTATATATGATGTTAATGCCTTAATATTTCTATTGATGCGGGCGGTGTAAAGCTAGTGGGGGGGGTATCGGACAGACACTCGCAACTTGGGTCAACAGAGAAGAAACTCATTACAACATTGGAATAATTATATCTATTTTCTGACTCCACCAAATTCCAGGAAGCCTCAAGTCATGCGCGTCGTATCTGCTGGACATTCGACGCTCCCCTAACCAATTTCTTAATGGAGGACCACTCAATACAACTATAAGCCCTTAAAGATGTACGCCCTTGCTCGGAACAACCATACTTTCATTCAGGATAATGTACTAAAGCTTTAGCAGGTTCGAAAAGTCCTTGTATGACCTCATTCGAGGTCTGCGAAACCACAAAGGCAACGAGAAAGAGTACATCCAAAATAGTTTGAAAGAATGTCGTGCGGAAATCAAAGGTTCCGACATGGGTTAGAATCTTTGGCAGAAGAAGGGGGTGCATCTTAGCTGACAGATACAACGCAGACCTCAAGGCTACTGCCTTGCTGAAACTGGTCTACCTGGAAATGTTTGGACATGATATGTCATGGGCTTCCTTTCATGTTCTTGAAGTTATGTCCTCGCCAAAATACCTGCAGAAGCGAGTCGGATATCTGGGCGCTGTGCAGAGCTTCCGACCGGATACTGAAGTTCTAATGTTGGCTACAAATCTCTTGAAGAAGGTACGATATCCCATGTGATTCTCAAGTATTCTACTGAGGCATATACAGGATTTGAGTTCCGCGACACCGACGACAATGTCTTTACCAATCATAACGTTACCGCATGTCATTACTCCTTCACTTGCACTATCGGTTCTCTCAGACTTGCTACCTCGAATGACACATTCCCATCCAACGATTCGCAAGAAAACTATTGTTACACTTTATAGATTGGCTTTAGTCTACCCAGAAACATTACGTCCGGCATGGCCAAAAATCAAAGAGCGATTAATGGATGAGGGCGAAGATCCAAGTGTTACAGCTGCAATTGTCAATGTAGTTTGTGAATTGGGATGGCGGAGACCTCAAGACTTTTTACCACTCGCTCCGAGGTTATTCGAGCTCCTTGTTGATAGTGGAAATAATTGGATGGCCATCAAACTCATTAAATTGGTCAGTTCTAGATTTCGTATCAGAAATTGTATATTGACATACGTCTAGTTTGCTACCTTGACCCCGCTTGAGCCAAGATTGGTCAAAAAACTTTTACCACCACTTACATCTATCATCCGAACCACTCCGGCAATGTCACTGCTATATGAATGCATAAATGGCATTATATTAGGCGGAATTCTAGGAAGCAGTGAGGAATCCGCAGGCGGGGAAGAAATAGCATCTCTTTGTGTGAGCAAGTTGCGTGGCATGATTATGGTTGAGGGAGATCCTAATCGTAAGTATTGAGTTCTTCAGCAAGAGACCGATGCTAAAAATCTAAAGTAAAATATGTCGCTCTACTCGCTTTCAACAAGATTGTTGTTACTCACCCATTTCTTGTCGCTCAACAAGAAGATGTAATAATGGACTGTATTGATAGTCCTGATATCTCAATTCGCTTACGCGCATTAGACTTAGTTGTGGGTATGGTCAGCAGTGACAATCTGATGTCGATTGTTGGGAGATTGATGAGACAACTCCGGAGTTCCCCCTCGGTGCCTGCAAATAGTTCGAATCCTCGACCAGCTGGACACATTGAGCCCGAAGCAGATTCAGACGATGAGGCCCCGGAAGTTGCGATCAAGTCTGATAGAGAGTCATCACAAGATCTGTTATTGCCTGATGACTACAAGGTGGATGTCATCACCAGAATACTCCAAATGTGCTCGATAAACAATTATGCTAATCTCGTCGATTTCGACTGGTATATCGACATTTTAATTCAACTCGTCAGAAATGCTCCTATCACAAATGCGGCCTCAAACCAAGAAATGGATGAATCCTCAGATGACGATATTTCTGAAAGAATCGGAGATGAATTGCGAAATATTGCCGTCAAAGTA
This sequence comes from Botrytis medusae, assembly GCA_019395255.1. Classification (NCBI taxonomy): domain Eukaryota; kingdom Fungi; phylum Ascomycota; class Leotiomycetes; order Helotiales; family Sclerotiniaceae; genus Botrytis; species Botrytis medusae. The sequence goes on along the minus strand of JAHXJL010000046.1, from coordinate 126,738 downwards.
AAAGCAGTCCGATCTCAAGCGGCCAGAGCCGCCGATTCAATACTGATACTAGCTTTTAACGATACGTCGAGTCAAGTTAGCTCCGGAAATGGAGCACTTCGTCCGATATCATGGATGATTGGAGAGTATGCTTCTTATTTGGAGTCCCCAGAAAATACAATGGCAGCCTTACTGCATGTTGCCAAGGTTTCAACGTCTGCTGAGAGTCTCATTGTGTACCTCCAAGCACTGCCAAAGGTTTTTGCGATCATAGCTGATGACGAGCGTTCATTATGGACAGTTGAACGGAAGACAATGATGTCACTTTTAATGGCACGCATTATAAATGCCATTGAACCCCTTGCAATGCACCCCGATTTAGAGGTACAGGAGAGGGCAGTTGAGTTTTCAGAGCTGTTAAAGTTAGCAGCGGAAGCAACAAATGGTCAAGAGCCGTCCTCGGACTCGGTTCAGCAAGATGCACCACTTTTACTTACACAAGCACTCCCTTCTCTATTTAGGGGCCAGGAATTAAACTCTGTTGCAGCGAGTGCGCAGAAAAATGTTCCCTTGCCATCTAATTTGGACCTTGATCAACCAATCAATCCAAATTTGCACAGTCTATTGCGCAATGTAGACACGATATCCTTCGATGAGCCCGAAAACGACGAATTCGAAGTCTATTATCATCAGAAACCAGAGGCTACTTCAATGTCATCAAATGAGCCTGCTATTAATCGTCTTGGCGGAAGTCCCGACCAACCTGCTCAGTCCTATCAACAAGGCAGCGAAGAGTCATACCTAGATCCAGATATCGTTGCGCGACGGAAAGCGGAAAGACTTGAAAGAAACAAAGACGATCCCTTTTATATCGCACCAAATGATGGTAGTATCTCTGGCACTTCAACGCCTCTCCATAACATTATTCAAAACAACAATGGGCCAGATTTAGACATCGATGCCATACCAATTATGCAGCTAGACTTAGGAAAGACGAATCTAAACACAACAAACACTAAAAAGCCCTCAAAAAAGCCTCGTCAACGAATACAAGTGGCTGCCGATGAGACTTTGAACTTGAGTGGAACTTCTACGCCTGCAAACGATTCCGAGAACAGTACTGATGGACCCATCAAAGCGCGAATAGCAAAAGGGAAACAATCCCTTTTGCAAGTAGACTCGAGTCATATCGGTCAATTTTCCCTTGAGGGTGACAATACTAGCGGGATTGACTTCGAACGGCAGCAGAAAGAGGATGCTGAGATGGTGAAGGCCATGAAAGAGGTAGAAAGACTTCGATTGGAGATGCAGCGAGCGAATGAGAGAATCCACGCTGCACAAGATGTTCCACCAGAAGGAACGGTGGTAAAAAAGAAGACGAAGAAGAAGACCAAACCACTAGAAAACGAAGGAGTAGCGACAGTGGTTAAGAAAAAGAAAAAGGCTAAGAAAGCTGTGGTTGACGAAGGAGAAGGCGAAATCTCCATGGCTCCAACGACTACAGACATCGTAAAGCCAAAGAAGAAAAAGAAGAAGCCAAAGGCGGAAGAAGAGGTCATGGAATAGGCGTAATGTGCATAGCGTTCAGGAAGCATTCAATGGCGTATGGAGCGTGCAAAAAATACCATAAAGGTAGTCATGGGCTAAAAACTTGAATTTTTGATCAAAATGTAGTTCTGTAGGTTATCCGTGTGAATGCATATGTACAAAGTATTCGGTTATTTTTCTTGTAGTTGACTTGGAAGTATGCAAAAACCCCTCGCTTTGATTATACTCTTGCCAGTTGAAAAGACTCCATTGATCCAAATTCGCGCATCTAATCTGTAGGTTGAGGGGGGGGGGGGGCAACACGTGACTAAGATCCTTATCCTTATCGGAGTCCAGAGCTCGGACTAATACTAAGCAAAAAAAAGATTCCCAATCGCGTCTCGGAATTCAAAACTCTCATTCTGCCAAATTTTCTCTGAGTGTAATTCTTTTACACATAGATAATATGGCAACCTCAGCAAATTACATTCCTCTCGGGGAAGTGGATAAGACCCATGACTTCGATCAACTTATGAAAAAGCGCGATGCGGGTTATAGGGCTAAGTCTCTTTCCGCCGGAAAGCCGAAGGTTATTGGAGCTACTAAAGATGTATATGAGAAAGAGCCAAAAGTGATAACTGAAGAACAAAAAGCAGCATTGAAAGAAGCCCGTATAAAATGCAAAGCCGAAAAGAAAGCCGAAAAAAGGGCAAAGAAGGAAGAAGAGGCAAAACTGGGAGTCGTGAATTTGAAGGAAAAGCAAAATAGAAAAGCGAGGAAGGAATTAAGGAGAGCTGAGAGGGCTAAGAAAGCTGAAGAGAATGGAGATGCGCCTGAGACAGAAAATGTCAAGAAGGACGAGAATGAGGGAGATGCCGATTTACCAAGTAGTCTGGAAATGGCATTAAATCAACCCGAGGAAACGAAAGAACAGAAGAAGGCCCGTAAGAAGGCTGAAAAGGCCGAGAAAGAAATTTCCGAAGCAGTGGAGGAAAGTAAAGAAGAGAGGAAAGCTCGCAAGAAGGCTGAAAAAGTTGCAAAAGTTGTTGTCGATGAACCCGCGCCGGCCGCAGTCTCCGAACAAGTAGAGGAAACCAAAGAAGAGAAGAAAGCACGCAAGAAGGCCGAAAAGGCGGCTAAATCCACCCCCGCCGTTGTCAAAGAGGAAACTCCTCAACCAGAACCAGCAGCAGAGGAAAGCAAAAAACGCAAACGCTCCAAGGAGGAGAAGGAGTCGTCAAAAAAGAAGAAGTCCAAACCCACTGAAGTGTCTGAGGAACCAAAAGTTGAGAAAGAAGTAGCCGCCCAGTGGAATGCAGATGCGCTTGATGGGGACTCTCAAAGGAAAAGCAAGTTTTTGAGGTTACTCGGGGCTGGAAAGGGCGGTGCTATCAGTGGAAAGGGTGTGGAGGCGAAGGGCAAGGGAGATATTCAGAAAGTGCAGAGTGAATTGGAGAGACAGTATGATTATGGAATGAAGATGAAACATGATGGAGGTGGGAAGAGGAGAGGTTTGGGCGCATAGGGTCACATTCAAGTGGATAATTCAATGAGATGGGAGCGGGTAATTTGTTTCGCTGGAGTCATGAGTAAAATCTTAACATCCATGGATCTACTGTTTCTATTACATTTTGTTTTGGGGTTATGGGAGTTCTAAAAGTTGAGTTCATCTCTCCCCATCTCATACCTCCTTGACTCCTAGATTGAGCGAAGTAATGAGTAGAAAGATAGAACCAAATGAAAAATAAATATATCTTAATGTAAGATACAGTTAGGATTAGTGAAGCAACAACCGTACATGAACATCAAGCAGGTATGCATATTCTTAGTCCTATCGGAATTATTGGCTTTCGATCCACCAGCCAATATTTGCATGGAAATGGAAGGTGCTAAGGTACTTGATACATATCGCACTTTCGTTCCCGGGGAATATTTTCGAACTTGAAATTTGTTCAATTGACATGACAGAGTATATGGAGCGCTAAATCAATCATTCATTGATATTGATCCCATATGAAAAACCCCCTTGACCATCGAAATCCGGTTGATTTTAACGGATACAAAAAATGGAATAACAAAACGAGACCCAAATAAAACTCCCATCCACAAATCTCGCAATTACTTTTCTCAATTGCAGAATAAGTCCAACCCCTAGAATACCGATAGCTCGTGAGCTTCCGTCCACGCGATGTGATCTGAGTTGTATGTAATTCAAATCAACAGTTCCTCCGTTTTTAGTTGGCATATATGGTCGCGAGACTCGAATAGATGAATTGAATAAGATAGAATGCAATGCGCTTATTTACCGCCGCTGAAATAAGAGACTACGCGGAAAACGAGATCGACGAATAAACCGCCAATGAGGATGAATGCGAAAAGGTCTATTGATTGGTTTGTTAGCTTGAGTCTTGCACATAGTGAAATCTCTCGAAATTCCTTCATGAAGCACATTCCGCGGGGCTGTGACTTGTTCCTGTCTGTCCATGGGACTTCTACTTCCATCTACATTTTTTTTATTAAAAAAAAAAGGCACTCAATGAGCGATTGAAAACCGCCCCTTTCCCACTCCAATCGAACTTCTTCTTAATTCGCCCCTTTCCTCAGCCCTCCAAGCTTCCCGCTTCTCCTCCGCAGCTTCCAATTCCTTTTCGCTCTTCCCTTCCATGAAGAAAAGACACAACGAGAAATTAAAACCTACATAACCATCCCTTACTAATAGGGCTCTTCTGTTTCTTCAACTCCTTCTTGTGTAATTGAGCTTCTGATTTTCCTTGCTTGTTCTCATTGACGGCAGCGAACTTGAGATTTGCTTTGCGTTGGGCGGGTGTTTGAACCTAAGGAAGAGAGTTAGTTTGAGGGGTTAAGAGTTTAAGAATCCGGGATAGGGATTGCTGCCTTTTTAAAGGGAGATATTAATTGCAAATTAGGAGAAGCAGAGAAGAGTTATAAACTCAAATTATCATTTGGAAAAACAAAGTGCCCCCAAAAGATCCATACGAGGGGAAAAGTAGATGTACATACCATTTTGACGTTTGCGATTGCGAATGATGAAATATGTCTCGTAACTGATGTATAGGAGTGGACTCGAGTTTTATTCTATGTGTTTTTGAATTGTAAAGGTTGGAAATGGTAAAAGATCAAAGATGTAAAATATCTGTCAACAAGTCATTCGGTAGGATTTATAATAAAGGGTGATATATCAATCTTATTCAATATAAAATTACTTTGGGATGGAGAAGAAAGCTTGGGCTGAGAGCTTCGTAAATGTGTCCCGATCGGCTCTTTAGACTTGAAGATGCGGCCGATTATTTGTGGGGAAGCCTGTTCGCACATTGATGGGCAGAATTCCGCCAATGCTAAAATAGAAGCGGTGTAGAACGTTTCTAGGACGGACTTTACTGTCCTTGGTATCAAATCACAAAGCTTGTCGCCCATCCAGGTCTTACTACAACATCTATGGTGTCATACATATCATATCCCACAGTCTCGGACATTTTGTGTCGTTAAGGAGACTAGGCTCACACAATTGACACAGCACCATGCATGTTACCACGTTGAGGACAGCTATTATAACTATTTACCAAAGACTGCACTGAATAACAGGATAGGTAAAGAAAGACTTCGAGGATATCAACTCTACATACAGGTGTGCTTGTCTCGAACTCGGACATAAATGCTGCGAGGGTTACTTGAAAATGACGTCAAAGGTGCCAATGAAAGCCTTAGCTGGAAGTAGCTTGCCATTCTGAACCTAAAGGGGACGAGAAGCTCACCAAGAAGAAATTAGAACTCGCTGCTATCAAAGCTATCTACCTTCAATTTAGCGAGTTCTAATTTCTTCTTGGTGAGCTTCCTGTCGCTTTCCTGGTCCACCAATCGTGGATGATGCCGTTTTTGTCAAAGACCTTGTTTCCCAGAGAATTTCAGGTCCTCATCCTGAACATCATCCACAGACTAGTCTGATATACTAACAAGCGAGCCACTCTCTCCACATAAGGTAGGTTAAAGATCAAGAGAGTCAACTGCTTCTCCTTCAAACCCCCCAAACCTTCCTTCTCGTCGTGCCTGTGAGCCCGGTGTTCAGGAAAGCCAGGTTCTTCTTCTCCACACCTGCCGAGGCTCAGCAGAATACAGAATGGCGTTAGAAAGTCGAACGTCGTGACGTAGAGAGTTGACGGAGTGCTCGAGAAGATTGCTTTCCACATCAAAATATGTCTGGTGGGATCAGGTCGTTGAACTTTCGTACCTTTGGACCTAATGCTTGTTGCTGTTGAGAATGTGGCGAACAATGAGAAACATGGACATACCCAGGATCGAGTTGATCATGATCATGATCATAAACAGGTTGACAAGCGGGGTGAATATCGTATGTGGGGTCGGCCTCCTCCTTGGATGATCGTAGCCATTGTCATGTTCCCTTCCTCCCAATTGCACAGCATTTGACAGAATTATGTATGTAATCGGTTTGCACGACTCAAAACGCCATTCAAGAATTCAGAGGGAGCTTTACACACCAGATCTCTCTGGATTTCCGAATGGTATTTTTGGAACTAGCCTCATGGAGCATGTCCTTCGAAAGACCAAAGTTTTCCTTGCTGCGAAAAGGGCGCGGCCAGCCACAACCCATGTTCCAAGCATTTTGTAGACTATTAAGAGAACAACTTTTTCATCGCATTTGTGATTGAAGCAAGTAGATTTTTTTATTCCTTGAGAGTCATTTATCAGAAAGGTTTCTTCATTATTGCGTGGGAAATACGAAAATCTCATGGTTTTCCTTGGCGGCGCTCCCCGTGCATGGGATCGTGATGATATGTTGTCCTACCTTGGTTCGTCATGAGGTCTGTCGATGCCTTCATGAGTTCATCAGTTGGTACCATTAGTCGGTACAAATTGACGACCTCATTGTCCAAAAGAAAGTTTTAGACTCAATGTATATCTATTGAGAATCAGTTATCTGTGCGAGCTGGGCCATCTAGCTTCAAGATAAATATTTACCGAAACGAAATACAATATCGCCGCGGAAGTACAAGGAAGAAAATTACTCACATGTGTGTGGCCGGTTTGAACCCCGAGACAATATGGTTGTTTGCTAAGACAACCCAGAAGTCTGATTTTTTCTCTATACCGTCCAGTTATATCGCATTCATCAAATTTTCTTAATCATCTCCACTAAGAACCTCATTTTCTGTAACCCAAATTCGCTGAAAAGATATACTCTCACAGTACAGGATTGAGTGCCAACTTATCCGCCTCTGTTGTTTGTATACAAGCAATCAGGTTCGTGCTACACTAGAAGTAGCAGAGGAACATCTGGTGAGTGCTGCCGATGGCCTACGCCCAGTCAAGCACCCATCAGTGATCCAACTACGCCGTCGATATTAAGTAGAGGTGATATCCTGGTATCCAGCGATTTATTGCGCAGAGCTCTTGATTAACTACAAGTGTATAGTCAGTATACGCTCGTGGCTCGTGGAGGAATAAATGAGGTCCGCAACGTGGTTGACGAAAGTCGTCAGCTGATTCAAAGCACCATCCATATCTTCATTGTCTCCTAGCTGATAAGATATCAAGCTGATACATGAATATGCAGGAATACCTGGCGATTGATTATATTCAATGGAATGTAACTCACTCTTGTGGTGTTTGTCCAGTGACCCTAAGGCCTTTTATCTTTCTTTCTTCCTCATCGACCTTGTAAGTTGTTAGCTACCTTTGACTCTTTTGCAATCAAGGAATGACTACTGTCATTATTTTCACACGATGTTTTGAGGCATTATCATGCCCCAAGTTAACATAGACAAAGATTGAAGAAATGAAAAGATGAGCGGGAAGGAGCGGAATCTTTTACTCACTTTGCTTGCTTAGAGAACTGATTGAGTGTTCCAGCGCACTCTGTTATTTTGAAGTATTAAATGAAGATTTAGAAGAAGTTACCTTTCAATTGGGGGGGGGGGATTATAACTTGATTGTGAGCAGCGCGAAAGACTGAAGACTTACATATTATCGTTCTTCTTATTACGACCCTGATTTTAATCCCTGTTTTCAAATCACGCTAGAAAATTCAGAAACGCTTTAGAATCTTGAGATTGCCTCGGGAAATAGGTTCGAAGTTGTGGCCACTCTTCAAGAGGTAGTGGATCCCATAGTATTCTGCCCACTTTCCAGTATAATGTTCGTGATTTACAGCATTCCTGCAAACTTTCTACCTAGTTGAATCAGCACATTCTGCTCTATTCCCATGTAGAGTACTTTCTTTGGACGGAAATAGCCTGAAGCAAAACATGGAACCTCCCCTAAACATAAACGATATCACATGACTCATGTACACGAGCCCATAATTGGTAGGGAAGGCGGGCTTGAATCAACAGAGGCATTCATTCACCAACAGCTCTTCTTCTTGTGCTAATATGGAAGACTTCTGTAGTTGTTTTTTGGTCATGATTGTTGGAGAGGGCCTAAGGCGGTGAGGAAAGCATCGAAACCAGCAAGCAAGCAAGCAGTCGAAAAAGTGAATAATATGATCAAGTCTTTCAAATTTCAAAGCTGCAATCAAAAACAAAATGATCATGTTATATCACCATTATCAAGGTTAATTGCAGACAAAATCCAAAAAAATAGCTCCGAACTCGGGTTCTAATTGAGAGGTTGAGATCTAAGACAGAAGTCCGAGCACTGAGGAAGACATTGACCAGCTCATATTATCACAGATCTCTACCATCAGAACATTCAATTATCAATCTCGTAGTGCTATATATATATGATAATGAAGATTAGTTTACTCAGTAAAGTTTTGGTTGATGTTCGCATTTCCCTAGCACTGCGCATGGATGCTGCAAAGATGTTGGTATGTGTTTAAAGTTAGAGGTTGCCTAGGTGATCAGCTACTCAAGTGTCATATTGACTTTCTCAACTGACAGGCGATAACTAGTGAATGATGGTTTAAAGCCAAATCCCTGTCCCCTGTGAAGACATGCAACAAAACCATCCATTCAGTCTTGATCAAGGAAAGAGAAAACCTTAATGACCCATGTCTTGACTTGCGACATGCAACAAAGCAGATTTCAAAGTTTGATAATGTTGAAGGCAAGGAATATCTTATTATGCTTTGAGCTAGTGGAACTTTATCTCAGACTTCTGCCTAAGCTTGTGGCATACAACATAGCTGGTGTCTTGTGGTTTAATTGGAAGATAGGAGGATAAATTAGTCCAGAGATCCTACTATTTAGACGAAGGGGCGTTAGGTTATTTAGTTTGGAGCTAGTAGAAACCTCTCAGATCCCTACCCAGGACCCGATATGCAACAAAAAGTTTTTCGTTCAACCACTAGATTCAGAGAAGTCTCTCCGGCCCTTATTCCTGTGAATGAACCTCATAGACATCTTGACTTCGTCTTTCAGTCATAGGAACATTATTTTAGGAACCCTTGCTTAGAGTTGAGATGTGCAACAATATTACTTTGATCTTTTTGGTTGGAAGACGTTTGACTCACAAGACGCCTGTCTAGAAGTCTCAGCAACAATTTCCTTTCCTGGAAATCCTAGATGGTGGTTATGAAGAGAAGATGGTATGAGCATCATAAGAGTACGGTATCTGGTTTCGAATATAGCTGCAATTCCAATTCCTTTCATATCCCCATAACACTCGAAAGTTTGAGATTGAATGTTGGTAACTGAAAGTTAAACGATAAGTTCCATCCTCGATCTCTAAGGATAGATATAATCATGACGGTTGTAGAATGATAAATAAAAAACCTTCAACTATTATTATAACAGGAAGGCTTCCATTCACAATAAGTCCCCGAAACGTTTAAGAAGTCTAGCAAAGTATAAAGTAAAGTAATTTCTAGATTCTTTTTCTTTGTTACAAACTCATTCAAAGATGAAATATGGGTTTCACGTTCCCTCTCGGTTATCCCACAAACATAGGCCATGAAAATCTGGGGAAATTTAGCCGAGGAGAAGGTTCCCGACCCTGGCTTAGATATGCAACAAATAACCTCATTCGAACAAGGACTAGGGTCAATTGGGTAGAATACTAATAGTGTACTACAGCTCAGAAAATAACAATGGGAAATGATAGCCGAACTCGACACCCCCTGCCCTGGTTACAGATATGCAACAATACTTCACATATTTACTCTACTTGATCTCAGTGACCTGCATGACGTACTGCAGAGAATGTTTGTAAGGTGAGTTATAGTACATGCCATTTTCCTAAAGACCTATGGGGTAAATAATCACTTCTTGTGATAGAAAATCGTTTCTCTGTTGGTAATGTCTCTTGATGAAACCGCGACTGAGCACTGCAAATCATAGAAAGAAGCTCATCATTCATATTTCAATACAATAAGACTGTAAGTCATGCACAAAGGATTTCAGTGCAAGATTTTTTCCTGTCTGACTAAGTAAAAAGAGATACTTCTGCATAGCTATGGCTAGCCAGGGCACCGCTATGCGTTGATTTGCACGTTACCTTCGATGACCATAAGAGAACCTAGACCTTGTACTATCAGATTAAATATGTGCCGAAGTTGAGAAATAGGTAATGCGATGTGTAAGATTTTATTACACTTCCCTCAAATAAATCATGACTAAGTTGAGACGTGCAACAGATACTGCCACTCTCGTTGGTCAGTATTGCAGATGCTATACCATACCCGAGCACTTCCTTTTCAAAATCGATGGTCAACTGAGCACCAAAATCCCTGTTGAACCAACAAGACTGTGCTCAAGTACGGATAATGCTTGGATCAAGATTCAAAACTAATGGCATTGATTGTTATGTTGCCTACACTGTTTTTATCCTATGTTTACTTTGTGGTGTATGCTATCCTCTTATCGTTCGCGTTACTTCATTCCATGCCACATAGGGTTGTGTTGGCAACAATCGAGCAAGGTCATGCATTCTTCTTAAACAAAACGCGATCATGAATTAGATGTTAGCCTCAGTTGCAAAGCTACAATAACACTATGCTTAAATTCACGCCAACCCTAAAATTCTACAGTCGCCTTCACTATTGAGACACTTGATCATTCGGAAACACTGCATAAATCTATACAAAAGCTTTGCTAGTACTGATGATCGCGCAAAACGCATACATTCTCAAGTGTGCCTCTGACAAGAAAAAAATCTTTTGCAGCCTAGAGTTTTTCAATATGGGATGATCCTCCTCCAAAGGCGCAATATCGAGACCCCAATAGCAGGAAACTAGTAGCCATGTTCATGTAATGCTTAATACGAGCACAAGTATAAGTAATCCAGAATGTTATTGGGCTCAAGAACTTGAAGTGACTTTTAATTTATTCGTTGTGAGTGGAATATATCCCTTCAAGAAGCCTGACAAGAAAAAGAAATGAGTTATTGCATACTTTAATTCAATCGATTCCTTTTCAAACTCTGCTGCAGATTCTGTATAATCGAAATCATGCCCGAGGATATCTGTCTGTAGCAAGTCGCCGCTCCCCGCTTCCAGCTTCTGGCTGTCGTCCATCTTTTCTCCTGTTCAAAAGCCTGTATTCTTTCTTGAGCCTCTCATAATCCTGACAGTCTTCGTTCTTCTCAGGCTTGGTATATGAGATTTTTTTGCACTACTATTCTTTTTGATGCTAGAATTCGCTCTTTGGGTGATACTGTTGGGATATTTTTGTTCATTTGAATTACGAGAACGAAGGTGCCTCATTGCGTTGTAATTATTTTATTTAATCCTTCCTAAACGTGTTGAATGTGAAGCATTCTCAGATTGAGATGTTCGATCATCAATGTCACGTTGATTGCGACTGCCATTCTGGTCTTGTCGAAAGATCTTACATTTCATTCAAACCAGAACAAAAAAAGACACATTGTTTTATGGATAAGGACTTGTAGGTATTTTGTTTGATAGGACTGGAGACATGAATTTCCTGGGGGTTTGTGGAGGTAGTCGAGATATGTCCGTGGTTTCCCATGGCTGCATTTGATAAAGGGGAATCTCTTGTGAATAAAATGGCGTGTGAACTCGTGCCTTCTTAACTTCGAGTACATGCAACATTTTCATTGTTTCAAAGCGACTTACATTACTGGAAATATATTGAAATCCGCGAAATATCGATTTGACGAGTTTCATTGACAGTGCAAAGAGTTTGATATTGCAGTAATGTAATGCAGACTTCGACATTCATATCTTGTGAAAGCTCAAGTTCTCACTTCTTCATCATTCTCTTCCACTGGGACTTTTCTCCTCCACTGTTTCCATGCAAAGTCAACCTTGACCTCCTTAAATGACTCTAAACATATTACTCTTTACTCCCCTGCCAAATCCATCGGTCACCGGCTTTCCTCCTTCATATGAAACCCCAGCTGCACCCTCTCTTCCTTCCATCTTTGCCTTCAACTCTTCATCCATTTCCGCAATCGTCTTTCTCTTCTTCTCCGTTTTCTCTTTGGTGTTCCCATCTATCTTCTTTCCCGCCACTTCAGTTGACCTCTCAATACATTGACTCTCTTCATTCCCCGTTGTTATTTCCTCCTCTGAAGCCATATTCGGGCTATATCTTGAAGTTGAATCATCATGAAATTCTCTGAATTTAGAAGTCGAAGCCAGAGTGCTACGGATTGGTAACTTCACGTGCATTGAGTCTTTGGGCAGGAGTATTGCTGAACGTGAGATTGGTGCCGCACCGCCGATGATTTTTCTAGCGAACATGATGATGATTGTTGAGGATTAGACCCTAAGATATCTACTTGAGCTTCTCGATTGAAACAAAATAGAATATGCAGTTCTTGAGAATGATTGACGTAGGTTTCTTGCGCTCTTCTAACTCCCCTGCAAACGCCAGAGAATTACATCATCGCTTACGCGTGACTGACACGTGATCGGCTGATACTTTCTTCGCCTCCTCAATCTTTCTCACCACGACTTTGTTGTAATGGACAGATTGATTCGCGAAACATTTCAGCTAAGATATTGGGTCCCTGTCAAGAACTTTTAATTCTAATTTCTGAAGTCGAAAACACCAAATGCATGACCTCGACAAATCAATTACGCTCGAGGTGATGGCCGCCCATACACTCGCACCAGATTCTAAGCACCACCTTACCTCAGAGCATCTTTTCGCTCTGACTTCTATGAACAAACCCAGAGCACAACACTAACTTACTCCAATTCTCCATCCCCAGACCAGACGAAATCCCTTCGATCCATCCCTTGATATCCATCCGTTCAGAATATTCAGACCTCCAAACGACATTCTTCCTCCCCACTCTTTCTTCACACAAAACCCAGAAACCTACAAGCTGTTCACCTTCTTCGTGCTATTCTCATCCCGATTTATCGTATTTACCATCCAGCATTTACTGTTTATACACTCTAGTCAATGTGGATTTTGGATAAGACAGCAATATTCCCATCTCTCTACAAAAGTCATCACAAACCAAATCTATGTATACCCTCCATCTCTACCCCCTCAATCCAAAAAACCATGCATCAAATCATTCTATCCCCTTACCATTTATATGAATCCAAACCAAAACGACGTTTCACACCAAGAGCACGGACATCAACACTTTTCCCGCAAAGAATAGTGTATAGAAATTGTGATACTTTATTTTATGTATGATGTAATTGACCAGTACATAATCCGACTCTAATTCCATTTGGAAACTCCTTTCGCTATGGTATCTACTGTCTCATAAACAAGATCAAATCCAACTCCAAACAGACCAGACTAAACCCAGACCAAAGTTTCATGGAAAAAGGTGCAGTTAACCCTAACCCACCTCATTACCCAAAACGCCTCCCATTTTCTTCAGCTCCTCTCATGCCAACTCATCCTCATCTCCTGCCTCATCAACCTCCTCCCCACTCCCCTCAATACTTTCCATCAAGCTCTCCTCCCCACTAACTCCACTGATATCGCTAACTGCATATCCATACCCCTCTACAAACCCCTCTTCCCTCACACACTTCTCCAAACTCAGCCCTTCTTTCTCTACCCACTTCCGAACTTTTTCCTTATCTACTTTGACTCTGTATTTCTTTCCCAATTTCTCTCTGTTTGAGCCACCGAGTTTTTCAAGTACGCCCATTGATCTGAGAACGCCAAGAACATCGTCTGCCGCTATCCATGTGCCCTTACTAATAGCTTCCACGGTAGTTGCTCCGCAGGTATCTTCCATAGGCGGTGTTACGGGTAACTTTGGCGCTGATTTTGTTGCTTTTGGTGTTAATTTGGGTGCTGGTGCTGGGATTTCCTTCGGCTGAGAGGAAGATTGAGAAAGAGATTGAGGTTGCATGCCTACACCCTTCATACCCTTCCTCCAACCCTTTCCCATTCCCTTCCCCGATGGTTTCTTCGCCGGTGGTTTCTTTTCTACTTTAATCACCTCAACATCAAGCTCCTCTTCCTCCTCCACCATCCCGTCCTCTCCCATCAAAGTATCCACACCGACCTCACATTGCAACAACCATCTCGCTACCTCTGCCCCCCAAAATCTCCCATATCCCTTCTTCCCCAACTCACTAATTGGCTTCTCTGGCCCTCCAAGTAGTCCTTCTCTCCTACTGATTTCGTAACTCGTGCCTATCAAGATACTTCCCAGTCCTTTCTTTTGCCATGGAGGAAAAACAAGAATGCAAGCTAGATTATTATTATCCCATGACATCTTTTCCTTAGAGAAGAATCCCACGATTTGCTTTTCTTTCGTACTGGGATTGGTGTGGACGAGAAGGAAATAATTGAACGACTGCACATCGTAGAGAACTGATTTGTTGTCCAGGAAGAGTTTGGCGAAAAGGGATAGGGACTGTGAAAATGTCTTCGTGGCGATATTAGTAGGAACTTCTCGAATGATGTTGGTACAGAAGTGCAATTAGGACAACCAGGAGGAAAAGAAGAAAACTTACACCCTCAACCTCCCCATCTACCTCCCAAACACCCCATTCCCCATTCTCATCATGTTCATAAACACAATTTCCGGGCAGTCTTCCTTTACGCACACAACATTCTCTATGTTTCTCCATTTCTCCCCCATGGACTGTATATCCAAAGCACCAATTGCAGACAAATAATCTATCAACTTGCAAACCCTTTGGTCCTCTCGAATCTCTCTCTCCCCCTTTCCCACTCTTCCCACTCTTGCCGCTCTTTCCACTTTTCCCACTCTTACTGCTTTTCCCACTTCCTTGACTAACGCTCTGAGAATGATTTTCTATCATTCCATTTCCGATGACATCGCGGGTATAAAAACTCGAATACCAACTCTTGAAGCATAAATCTCCAAAAACAACTTCATCGATATTTCTTTCTTTTTGTTCATCCTTTTCTTCATCATTCTCTTTCTCATTCTTCGCCGCCTCCGTCTCCGTCCCAGTACTTTCAGCCCTATTATTTTCAAAGGGTGAACTTCTTCTTCCAATTTCACCCTCGACCGAATTCTCATTGTGCACATTATCGCCTGCTTCAGCAGGAGGCGATGGCAGTGAATTCTCCATGCTGACCGTAACATCTCTTTCCCTAGTTCTCTCCCTTGGGGGTTCTCTACCTCCGGTTCCAGTAACAGTAATCGAGCCATTTACACGATTTGTTGTGCTGATTCTTCTGCGTTTGGGTGTGATTGTATGCTCTTGATCTTGGGTAGAGCTCATTGGACCAATTATTGTTCCATTTGTTCCATTCGCCATGTTTCCACCATTCACAGTATTCTCACCCTCATCCCCTTCTCCCTCTTCCTGTTTCTCGACCTCAAGCGCGCGTTTCTTTCCTTGCGGATGCGGACTTCTCGTAATACCAAATTCCGCCAATCCCCTCTGTCTTTTCTCTCCAGAACCAGTACTTGTTCTCCCACCAGTACTTGTCCTTCCTCCACTAACTCTCCTAGTGCCCTCAACCTCAACACCATCCTCATCAACCATCATTGTAGTAGTATTTGTCGTCGTAGTTCGTACCGTGATTGTATTTGGTGAACCATTTGTATTTGTATTTGCATTTGTGCTTGGGTCTGGATTTGGATTTGGATTAGAATGTGTATCGCGTGAGCTTGCTCTATGCGAGCGCTTTCGAAGGGTTCGTGGTGGCATCGTATCGTACTTTCTCCGATGTATGGTTGAAATTGGGGGTTAATCGCTCGGAAGCCCCTGGTGGTAAGATAAAACTGTGAAATCCACCGCACTCAAAATTGTTAATTGATTTCGGGATTTCGAGATTCAGAAATAATTGGATTAAGATCTTGATGGTATATCGTAATAGTACAAAATAACTCCCGCTGTGATTGCGTTGAAATATCGTCGCTGTTGCCGTTTTTGCAATAGATTAAATCACAGTTCTTCTTGTGGTATAATTTGGTAGTACTCCTGCCTGTTCTCTCCAACAGATTTGTTGTCGCAAATCTGAGATAATTAAAACTATCTGCAGTTCGAACCAGGACCGTCAATTAGTACGCGCTGTGTCAATTTTTGTTCGTTTTGTTCGTGGCAAGGTAGATTTGTATTCGTAGACTGTGAAGCTTGTAATGTAATGTTCAAGCTCTTGATTACAGCTGCCACTTTTATAGATATTTATTGCGAGAAAATCAAACTTCCTACCTTTTCCCCGCTACCGTATAATATTCTAGCGGCACAAATGAAAATCTCTCTTCCTCTTCCTTCGCTCGAAATTCCCCTTACTGTGAGTGGATTATTCACTTTATAAAATGTCTAGATTCATTGATCGCGTCGAAGTTGCTTTGAGAATGTTTACATCACCGCACCGCGACAAGGCTTTTGTATCCACAAGGCTCTCCACCAGATGCTGCAAGGCTACCATATATATTTTATCCACCCAGATCCGCATCCACATCATCCGCATACCTTGTCCGCCCAAAGCTCTGCGTATCACCGTGCAATAGTTGTTAAACACAACACATGTCATCGTCATCATAGTAACCACAACTTAGGAACAGGAGCTCCCTCCCAAAATATATATCGCATCAAAAGATTGTCATTGTACAAAGATAACACTTCTAATCATTAAACCCCGACCAGCATCTGCATAGATATTGTACGTCCAAATGCGTCGCCTCGCATGCAAATAAAGTTTAGTCAAAGTGTAAAAAGTAAAAAAACTAATGTAGCAGTGGAACTTCCTTCAATTCATGGTCCAATTTCCAAACTCCAGCCATCTGTATGTCGTAGGTTGTAATTTTCTCAATTCTTGGAAAGAAATCCCAGATTGGGAACGAGGTAATAGTAGCAAAACAAGTTCTGGTAGAAGTTTATGAAGTGCAACCAAACCAATTCTCTCCCTTTCCTTCACCATCTCATGCTACAAGTTGCATTCGCATTTGGGTTTGTGTACATCCTCGAAAGGCTTCCATTTCACTCCCCAATTCTCATCTTACATGCCTTCGAAGTCTCCGCTAAGGTCATCTTCATCCAAATCACCATCTTGAATCTCCTTTGCCATTTCGCGTTCGCGTTCTCTTGCTTCTTGAGCATTCTTGAGTTCCAATCGATGTTGATTCATTGGGAATCTCATGGCCTGTGGTTATATAAATTAGTATGTAAAATTTGTTACAGTATAAGAGAAGGAAACATACCTTAACACTCTCATCATGAAGAGCGAGACAAGCACGAATACGATCATGGAATGCTTCACCAGGCTCCCTAGTAGCATAAACGTCTCCAACTTCCTTACTCTTCATGAACCCCTTCTCACGATCCAAAGTTGCCTCAATGACACCATCACGAATTGCCTTTGCAACGATATACTCCGCAGATTCCTCACTGTTAAGCTTCAGGCGTATGCAGATATCTCGAAGAGAGATCCTTGAGTATGACAAGGACATCATTCGAATACCAGTTTTAATGACGTTTTGTCGCAAACGAAGGATCAAGGTATACGTGCCATCACGTCTGAAAGTCTCCGCATGTTGAGTAATCACAGCCTCGAATTCTGCAATCAATCCTACTCGAACTGCTTGAACGAGATTAAGATATGGTTGTAAAGCACGCTCGAGACTAGCAATTCTGAATGTTGCACGGTCAGGAATATCTCCCATCAACAACTCAACCACAAGAAGTAACTTCGTCGCGGTTTGTGAGAATCCCGCAGCACTCGGACTTGAAGGAGCTTTGCGAGTTGCGGCTGTCAAATGTTCATGAGCCTCAGTGTATCTCAATTGAATGGCCCTGATTCGTCCCAAGTAGTATAAATATCTTGCAACTTGGTTGTTCGAGGCGCTTTCGGGGAATTTAGTATGCGAGATGAGAAGATCAGCTTGAGTGATATGAGAGGTTGATAGATAGTTTCGTAAAAGAAGTACGATAACAGTTGACTGAGTGTCGATATCTTTACGGAGAACGGCAGTCCGTAAGCCAGAAAGAAGAGCTGGTCGAATAGCAACAATTGGAGAAGCTGGAGAAGGTGGAAGTGGTGCCAATTGTTCAGCAAACAAAGACCAATAAAAGTACACGCGAGCGGAGAGAGAATCCAGGGTTCGGCGGTTGAGTCCATGAATGACTGTTGTGACATGCCTGGAAAGTGTAAAGCCCTTCTCATTCATCTTGTTATCGAGGAAGAAGATTTGTACGAGGATGCTTAGGAAAATGTCAATCTCCGGAATGATTTCTTTTGGTTCCTTCTTTCCGTTTTTGGCAGATTTTGAATCGGAATCGATTTCCATCTCATTTGGTGATGCCTTGTTAAATGTAGCATTCTCTCTGTCAATACCTATGAGTAAAGCCTTTGCTTGTTGAGTTGCTGTAGGGTAAGTTTCTGTAATAACTTGCGCCAGAATATCAGCCGTAAGATGTTTTCGAATAGAGGAAATAGATCTGAGGGCTCGGAGTGTGTATCTAGCATCAAACAAAGCAACAGCTTTCTCTAATAGTGGGAAATTGCTCTTGATATCTAATAAAAGGAGTAAAATGTTAGTTCTTGTTGGTGGATAAAAACTTATATATGTTGGGTGATTGCTTGACTTACCTGCAGTAGCCTTGGCCACCGGATCAACCTTCTCAACACCTGTACCCTCTTCACCCTCCGCGGAGCCATCCATAGCTACATCTCCATCACCGTCTTTCGGAGGAGGAGCTGATAATTTAGAACTCTTTGATGGTGGTACGACGACTGTCATCTCCTCCTCGCCTTCCTTTGTCTTCTTTCCCTTTCCACCCTTCAATGAGCTCTTTGCATCATCCTTCTCTGTACCATTGATACCACTTTCGACTGGATCTGTACCCTTCTTGTATGGTGTTTTGCCAGGCATAACTGCGAAATAAAGAGTATATTCGAAAGTTGACGTTGCCCTCGTAAACCTAAACTGGTGGGTGGTAGAGCTAAGGTACCTTTCTTCAAGTCGCGTTGGATGAATTTGAAAATAGTATAATCGGTCTCTAATTCACAGAATTTCTCTCTGTGAGTACAAGGTATCGAGGGAGCTTGAAAGAGTTATTGATTAAAAAGGGTGTTATGTAGTTGAGTTGTCAAAGGTTGTTGTAGCTGTCGTTCACATCTTGGATTACCTTTACAACATCAAAGCTCAAGATAATTACGGCTAGATTTAGCGACCTTTGGTGCTGTTTTAACGCGAGTCATCGGGTGCCTGGGGAGCTGGGCGACTGCAAGCTGGCGAAGGAACCTGCAAGCCAGCTAATGTGGAACACCGAAAAAATGGCTTTTTAAGCAGGATGCATCATTGAAGAAACTTCATCGTACATAATATAAAATGATTATTTGCAATAGCTGAAAACGTACATATTAACTTTCACAATAATTTCAACGACTAATCCACCACCCCATCCTGATATCAAACCAAGATCCTAATCTCGTATCAGCCGCCGACCTAAAGCACGAGATCATATCTGAATCACGTGTCCTCACAGGACATCACTCGGGTGCTGGACGAGGCGAAGGCTTGGGAACGAATGAGGAACCAATCTCACACGTCAATGAACAAGGACAGTAGATTAATGCAGTGATTCCAGAAAACACTCTCGCCAGGATAGATTAGTACCCGCTAGACAGAGATGGAGAACGTAACACTAATTCCTACGTGGGAGCCATTACAATAAGATTTAGTCTAAAATTGTGCAATCTAAGCCAGTGTAAAGAACGGCGATGGATCCATTATCTAACGTCACATCACCATCATGCACACCACATCATAGTGAACTTGTATCAAGATCAATGAACTGTTATGGTATTAAGGTAGTACCTTTGTACCTGTCTTTGAAGACCGACACATACCCAGAGAGGATACAGATGATGCTTTGAAAACATCATGATACTACTCCTCCAACGCCAGCGACAGTCCATGCCATATACACACCAATTTAAGATGAAATAGCCCAACACCAATTATCATCCATCCCATGCCCTGATAGTATAGTGATCCCTAAGAAATTTATCCCGATTCGTATCCATAATTATCATATTCCTTTTCGTCAACTTAAATAACCATTGCGAAGTGATGTAGACATATCGTACATTCTGGATCGACTGAAAACAACGCTTTCTGAAATTGTGGACAATACTTTTAATCACTACCCTTTCCACCCGTGACCTTCGCAGCTTGAACGGCGCTCATCTTGTTGATCCATCCAGAGCTTGGTGCGATCTTACGGACGGTTCGAATCTCATCACTGGCGTAACCTGGGATACGAATATTGTAACCGCGCTCAAGAGTGAGTTGAATATCACGAATCTCCAAAATTTTGGAACCACGTTCCTTGGCATTCTTACACGCGGCTTGAAGGACTTGATCGACGAAGTTATCGGCGACTGTAAGAATGGACTAGTAAATCGTGTTAGTTTACATGAATTTCAACCCGTTCGTAGATATGGAGGATCACATATTTGCGACAAGGGTAACAAGGATGAGATTGAAAATCAACGCAATGAAAACAGAGGGAAAATCTCATACCTCTTCAACTTCAGCAGTCAGACCACCACCTGCAATATTCTCTCCACCACCGGTAACTTGTCTAACAAGCTCGTCTAATTTTTTCTTACTCAAAACGCGGTCACCCTCGCCATCCAGAACGTAGCCTGGAGTCTTGGCAATAACTGGCTGACCCATAACTCCGTTACCAGCACCTGATGGACCACCAGTAAATGAAGGACGTGATTGGCCCATTTGGACAGGTTGTGGGGGTGCGATTGCTCTTTCTGGCAAATGTTTTGGAATTGGAAGTTTTGTTGAACTTGGATTTTGTTGTTCCCTGGGCATAGTATTAGGGTGTGTATGCGAGTGACCCATGACCGTATTAGGTGTAGTCGTTTGACCGCCCGCGCTAGAATAACTTTGAGCCGCAGTTTGTAATGCCGCTTGATGGGTTAAAGCTCTTGGAGGTCCAGGTGGATGTGGTGCACTAATAGAATTTGCTGATTGAGGAATAGCCGATTGAGGAGAATTTGTTTGACCCGGACGCTGCTGGTTATTTTGCATTTGAGTGACGGCGGTGTTGATTGGACCTGGCATTGTTGGCTCGGTTTTAATATTTTGCGCCTGCCCAGGTTGAGATTGAGGCATAGGTGGATGGGAAGGTGCATTTGGCGTAGGAACTTGCGGGCCTTGAGATGGCTGTCCTTGTGGCCCAGGAGGTCGATTACCACCACCCATTTGTTGGTTACGAGCTTGTTCAATAGCGGCATTGACAGTCTGAGTATTCTGCAAGGCTGGATTTTGTGGCTGCTGCAAATTCATAGGTGGCCTGGGGGCTCCTTGTGTCTGATTCATTTGGGTGGTACCTTGGGCTCCTTGGTTACCCTGGCTTGCAGTAGCATCTGCATTCCCATTCGCATTTGTATTAGATGACCCAGGTGCAGGAGCCTGCGATTGTTGAGGATTCTGAGTTTGACCTTGATGAGGGTTTCCTGGTGCGAGACGTTTCTGACCCTCTCTAATGTCATCTACGAATTTCTTGGCCATATGATGTTGTTTTTTAACCTCTGCTAATCTCGTCTGGTGGTCTGCTTCATCTTGTTCCGTTGCAGTTCCTTCTTCCCTCTTCTTTCTAATGTAATCTTCCATACTTTTCGCCTGCAAATTTGTCTTTTCCATCTGCATCAAGCCCTTTGCATACTTGTTCTTCATATCTGCCATCCATTTAGTCCATTCTGGTGATTGCGGGGTCAGGTGTTGTGGGGCATGCCACGGAAATGTTCTGACGTGCTGCAGAATCTTCTCTGGTATTTGAGCAGCAATTTGAGGCCTTGCTTGTTGTTGAGAAGAAGTTCCAGCATTGAAACCAGTCGCTTGATTATCCTGTGATTGTGTGGCTTGTTCCTGCTGTTGCGGAGCTGGATCTTGTTGAGGTGTCTCATTCGATGGAGTTGCTGTAGGTTGTGATGCTTGTTGCGCCTGTGGGCTTCGCTGATTCTGTTGCTGAGTCTGTTGATTCTGTTGATTCTGTTGATTCTGTTGATTTTGTTGATTCTGTTGAACCTGCTGAGCTTGCGCCTGGTTCTGCTGGTTCTGCTGGGCTTGCATCTGGCGCTGTTGCTGTTGCTGCTGTGTGCGATATTGCAATATCCTGGATGATACTGACTTCGAAAACTCAAGCAATTTCCGCTTGGCTTCTTGATGTGCTGATGATTCAAGAGGATTATTTTCAATATGAGACCAAAGTCCTTTCAATCCATGTTCCCATTTAACTTTCTCCTCTTCTGTAAAAACATTCGCAGGTAGTTGGCGCATCATTTCGGGCTTGAACAATGTCTGTGGCCGAGAAGGTTGCGAACCCCCAGGCTGACCCTGGTTTGGAAGGATATTATTATTCATGTCGGTAGTTATTAGCAAGTGTTTTGAACGATAACACTAAGAGCCGTCTATATTGACTAATATAGTCATATGTGTTCTTCTGTTAAAGGATGTCAAAGGTCTGATAGATTTGTATTTTGGTGGTTATATGATGAGGTAAGGTAGATATTGTGGATGGATTTATAGGTCCCACTCTGAAGCGCTAATAATTATCGTCCGAGCGCCAATCCAGGAAAGTCTTTTGGCAGTACACATTATTGAGCCTTGCACCAACCAGAGCCAGTCTACATTTTCCCATGGGGAACTTCAGACGGACATTTACAATGTAGGTACATATTAAAACCTCTTGGTGACATTTTCCATTGGTTAATGGATCAACGCATTGGGGACAAAACCTTGTCACTTCAAGTCCTTAGAGACTTTCTAATTGAATCAATCAACTCTTGCTGCCTCATACATTTGTCTATTTGTCATTGTTAACTTCAGTACCTTTCATTCTTCGCCGAAGTTGTTTAAATTTAGATGACATTGGGATTATGATTACATCACTTCTTCGACCTGTCTATCAGAATCAGACATTGTACCAACCGCACCTATTGATCTAATGAGATCCACTGCATCGACTCATCAATTCCCATAAAGACTCCCTTATTGACTTCTCTCCAAATGTGATTCATATCATAAACAATATTGAACATCTGAAATCTCCAACGAAGTCCTTGGCTACTCTTATCATACTGTTTTGGACAAGAAGTCAGACGCTGAGTATTGTTCAACTAATCACTGCCAGACCAAACATGGCAGCTTTGTGGTGACGATATCCCAGATTATATACATCAGTATCGATCGTCGATTTCCTTGATTGTGTAGACAATACAGAGGCCAAGGTCTTGACAACTTCTACTTTGATGTTAGAACCCAGACCATCAAAACATCTATACTTCATTACAACCACGTACAATAGCCTCAGATTCTTATGTCAATAAAATGTATATCTATTTGTATTCTCCTATATCTTTTCCTACGATGGTTTCATCCTCTCCCTCACCCAGTCTATAAAACAAACCCCGAAACCATGAGTTCCAGACCAGATTCTCGGGCTCTGTTGGCCAGTACTGCTATCCTTACATCTGCTATGCAACGCTATGTTTGATATGAATGAATAGTTGACCAAAAATCAGAAGAAATCCACCTAGTGATAAGCCTCTCGCTCAAGATTGTAGAAAATAATATGCCACCGTCATATGCACCATGCCTTAATGCAATGGAATGCCGCCTTGTTCATAATTCATTAATTCGTCGCCCCCTTTTATATCCATACCCGCCGATCTGCACCTCTTCATCATCTTTCACCACAGAATGTTTATGTCCTTGAAGCCGTATTGCTCTCAAGAAGAAGAAGAGTCGATATCCATAGATTCATCCAAGACATAATATGGCAACTCTCTCAAATCATCCAATTCTGTATCATCTTCAAGAACTTCCTCGCAACTATCTGGTTCCTCCAATTCTGGAATCCGGGGTGGTGGATCATCAAATATAAGACTCGCCCGTTTGTCTCCCCCATGATTAAACGTTTTTCTTCGTAGTCTCCTAGCACTAGATCCGGCCTCATTTGCGCTAATGTGATCTGGCTTTAAATCCTCATCGTCAGTATCACTCCCGATACTTTGGGCCAGTGATCGTTTTTGTACAGTAGCTGAACTGCGGCGACGGCGACGACGTTCTTCCCGATTGCGCTGTACCCAAGCTTCATACTCATCCAATGGCGAGCCATCTTGCTCTTCGGTATTAAATGCGTCTGTGCAGTCGTGTGCAGTGAGATCGCGTAGATCATTGAGGAAATGTGGATCGAGCTCGGCTGGTGTAGATATAGGCGCAACATGTCCTCCATCGGACTCGGCGTCTTCGTATTGGTGGGGTCGTATTATAAGTTCCTCGTCGCAATCGTAGCCCTCGAGATCGCTATCTGTTATTTCTTCCAGTGTAAAATTGCCCTTTTCTACTACTCGCGAATGCCTGTGGATAGGCGATGAAAGTGGTGATTGCGCGCGTTGGGAACTCTCTGAACGCGGCGGACTTGCGCTGCCTGAGGATTCTGACGAGGGAGAAGTAGATCGTGGAGATAAGTCTTCGACTCGATTGTAGCTGAAGTGAGGCCCTGGACCATTGGGTATAATCCCATTTGTTTTAGGTGATGAACGAGGAAAGTTCATTGATAGTCGTTGAGGTGCAAAGGTAAAGGTGGAATTAGTCGGGGTCTCGGGTGGTGATGAAGGGCCGACACTTTGAGCGAAATTGAAATTGGGAGTCGTAGGTCGCATGTTTGACAACTGCGATTTTGTAGTTCCTCGAGTAGATGAACGTGATCAATGATTTGTGTTCTGCGTGTAAAAGGTGTGTATTTTGCGATTGAGGTCAAGGTGTAAGAACTGGTGGTGAAACTCTCCTGGCAGGAGAAGGATGATCTGGAGGGTCACAGTTCATGATAATCTCGAGATGAGCTTGGGGCGCCAAGAAGCCTCGCAATTAGGGATTCGAGGCTATCGTCAACCGTCAAAAGGGGACAAGTCCGGTCTCAGAGCTGGCTAACGAGGGATCCGAGGGACCAGGTCCTGGTCGAAGATACAAGGGTCAGCGTGACTTGTAGATCTAAGGAAACAAGGCGACCAATGATAAACATCGAATTCAATTATAAAAATAAATTTGAATGTGGGTCAATTGAACTGAGACCGTCAAATACTTATTAGATAGATGAAAAAGGGGACCAAACTTGTTTCGAAATGTTGAAGATGAGGCGTTCGAACAATGGATATATCAGAAAAGGCCAAAAAATAATATGAGTTTTTCCGAAAGAAAAAAGTGCGTGTTGCGGGACGCCGAAAGAATATTCTTATGCGTTTTTTGTCTCCACACTTCACTGATGCCGTAGATCAATACCCTGAAGAAGAGATGTTCTGGTAACCAGTTGGGAGCGTTGGAGGGGTGGGAGAAAAAAGTTTGACCCGAACATTCGGGTAAACCTCGAATTGAAAGAAGCTGGATGAAAGAGGAAGAAAGTAGAACGAGCCAACAACTTTCAATCAAAGCAAGATAAGAGATATATGGGCAATGGACCCGTTGGTGAAATCAATCAGCCTATAGGTATTGGGCAGAAATAACCAAGGAATAAGCTTGTTTACCAATGGGCGAAAGAAGAGAAGAAACTAATGATAAGTTGCTTTTTCTTGCGTGCTTTAGTTTATGGTTGTATCGGTAGATAAATGACTAGTGGGCGGCGAGTCGTCGAACGTCAATGCCGCCAATCGATCGAAGATGCACTATGCAGTCAGTTGGTTGGATTGTTTGAACATGTGAAATATGTATATGTATGGTAGCTCCTGGTGATAGTCTATCGGACGGAAAGATGGATTGGATGGCAATTTTCGATGATTTCCAAGCATGAAAAAGCAAATTTCCTTCTCGTGTGAAATTTTCAGAACGAAAACTCACTTCGAATCCTCTGGAAAAGGGAATATCTTTATCCTATCCTACCATGGCTTTTTCGAGTATCCTGCAATGTAAGGAAGAAATAATGGTGTTGCGATGTACGTGTTGTCAGTAACTCCAAATTGATAAATAAGCAACAAGCAGCATTAAGAGATGAACAGAGGAAAAAAGCAACCAAAGTTGAGCAGTAGTCAAATTTTGAGAACAATAAAAAGAAATCTGGAAGAGAAGAATTGACGATAGGGTTTAGGGAAGACGAAAATGATCAAGGGTAGATGATATGCAAACAATGCGTCTCTCATGCTTGAACGATTATATATCTACCAATTGCAATTGGTGATTCAAATTAAAGTAGAGAATGCGTTGTTCGGATCAATCGAAACTTTCTAAGAGAAAAGAAAGGCTAGAGAGAGAAAAGATATATGTATACCGGTATGGGAGACAAGAAAGATACGAATACAATTGGAATACGCCATGTTGCCGTGAAAGATGCAGAAGATTTGCATTGGGAAGGGAAGAAAAGTCAAGATGTGATTCGTGATTGTAGAAGAGAAGTGCATATCATGTGATTAAATTGATCAAATTAGTTTCCGCTCCCTCCGTTTCAGATGATTATCTAATTCAGCATTGGGATGGTGGATCTGTTGTTGTCCCGCATCCTAATATCCTTGCCGATAAGTATGAAATACCTAGTGATTGTAAATATTGACTTGAGATATTGATAATCTTTGAACCCCTCGATTCAATCGTACACCCACGCAAAATTACATAACCTCAGACTTCTACAATGTCTTTACTAGAAAGACACCTGGAACAGATTGCTCTCTCGGCAGATTCAATAGCTTCCTTACCGTAAGTAACTGCTCCTCTCACTCGAACCAAGTCGAGCTACTGACCCCGCTACCACAGCTTTCCCCCTCCTCAAATCTTTACCAATGCTCTTCTCTCCAACCAAGACATTACCGCCCTAATTCGCGACACCGAACCCCATGAACGCGCTCTCTTTTCTGTTCCTCCACCCCCACCACCTCCAACCCAAATAGCTCCCGAGCCCAAACCATCCAAGTCCCGCCGCCAAACTGTCTTCAACGTAACATCCGGCGAAGTAGCTCCTGCATCTGGTCCTAACGGTCGCGCACCTCGACGGAATACTGCCGTCGCCGCTGTACTTGGCGCAGAATTGCATTCTCAGGTTCGCAAAACTGAGACTGGGAAGGGGGAAATTGACATCGAGGTTTTATTGAAGGGAGCAGAGAAATTGAATGGGGTATATCCTGTACAAGGGGTTCCTGAGAGGATAAGAGGATTAAGAAGTAGATATGCACAATTAAGAGAGAGCGTGAAGCGACACGAACAGAAGGTGCAGAAACAAACGAGAGAATTGGAGAGGATGAACAGGGGGAATGACACTGAGAGTGGTGAGGAGGAGAATCAGCAAGTCAATGAGGAACCGTCGGAGATAGAGATCACGGATGAGGATTTGAGGAGAGAGGAGAGGGAGATCAGGGAGCTTGAGAGGAAGAAGAAGGCGTTGGAAGAGAGGGTAACTGGGATGGAAAGAGATCTAGGAGGACTACTCAGATGAGCTCCAGGTGTGATTCTGAGCATTGTGGGATGACTATCTCCATTTGACTTCACGATTCATGAGGCTGCATATTTTTTGATACCCGGATTATGGAGTTGTTGTCATATTTTGCTTCCACTCGTGATACCCCCGAATGTTCGTTGTTTTTCGAATTTTGCTTCCATGTCAGATACTGGTAGCGGATCACTTGTTACGGAGAAGTTTCATTCCTTGGAGAGAGATTTCTGAAATAAAGCTGCTGCCACCGGCTCCTCTCGAAATTCTGTTCTGACTCGACTAAGGTTGAATTCCCACGGTGTGATCGTACGCTCCACGCCATGCCTTCCCGCCGCTTGAATCAAGCTCGAAATGTTTAAGTGATGTTTTTCAATAAGCAGTTCAACCCCACCCTCAACTTTGACCGTCGCATGTTACTTACTGATCCTTAACTATCTCGTTTCTTTATTACAAGACCTGTGATGATCAATTTTACAAACTCCCGTTGTGATTAGGTAGTCAAGTCAAGATACTGCTACCATATTACATTCATGATCCCCAACACAAAATACAGTTGCCCGCAAGCGAGTCGGCCCTATGTCTTCATCTATTCTGCTCGGTGGCACTGAAAGATTTGAATAGATCTACCTCACACGCAAACCGGAAACAATTTCTACCTCGTCTTCATATCGGCCTCTTGTTTCTCCTTTCCATTTCACCATCTAATGCCACCTTGTCACGAATATGTAGCTTCACTTTTCCACATACTTCGGCGAATTCAATTAAGCTTCTCATTGAATGCTGACAGTTGTTGGTAGTAGTAACGGCTTAGTTATTATTGTTGCTAGTAGTTGTGTAATCTATTGTTATTCTTTAGGCTTACCATCGATTAATTTTCCTGCTCCCATCTTATATATATTGCAACCATTGACAGGTTAAATTCACACAAAAGCCAACCTCCATCCTCATTGGCCACAAATTTCTCTCGAATTTGAAGCCTTCGTTGTAAATTACCAATGCATATTGACTCCTGCTCTTGATTATCTGTGAAGGGTGGTCTTGCTGGATCATGAACTTTTGGGCTGGCCATTGCCCTTGGATACGGAGATTGTCAAAGATGTCAAAATTTGATGCTCTTTTATACTATCATGCCTCATATCTAGTACATGTAGCTCCCGGTAACTGAACTCGTAGATTCACTCTTATTTACACTAGCTAGCCCTAAATCAGCATATGAATGTCTCTCAATTCTTGAGATCTTTAATTCTGTGCGTGTAGACCCCAGCAAAGATCTTGTTCTGTTAGAGATTCAGCAATGTACTAGAGTGTCTAGGTTAAAGAAAATTTGTCTTTCTTAGGTTTTTAATTGAGTGGAGGGGTTGTCGTATTCTAGCTGTAATCGTCTGTCTAGGATGTATGTGACACAAATACTAGTATTGTTAGTTACTTGCTCACGTTGTCGAAGATACAATACGATATTGTTCCGATGACTGTCACTTTTAGTTCTCATCGTGGTCTGTAAGTGAATGTAGGAGCAAAAGTCAGAAATTCTTATTATAGTTATTGAGATCATTCTAAGAGTTCTCTAAAAAGATTGATGGGTTATCTTTATTGTGGTATCACCCACAGGAAGCATACTTTCCTTAGTAAATAGACGGCGAGTTTAACTGCACTAGTTCTTCGTCGTTGCGACTTCGACTCTTATACCCGAAAATTTCCGCTCCATAAGAATATAGTTGTTCGCTTAGGCACAACGTGATTGGCTGTCCCTTTGGATACTTTTCCAAGTTTTTGTGTGGATAGTTTTATCATAGATATCTGAGCCCTTTCTTCCCAAGTTTCATTGTGGATATTCCACCTGATTCAGCTAATATGGAATAGAAGCATACTTGGAGTCAAGTATGAGATGCTGTACTTGCCAGCGAAGCTGCAATTCACATCACATTTTGCTAAGAACCTGCGCACTTCCTCTACTTCTCTCGGTCATCTGATCTAAGTGCGTCTGTATGCCTTGCAAGCCCTCTTGTCGTTGATAGTTCTTATTCACACTGTCGCCGCAACTAAACACCATCCTTTCTGTAGGTAACATGGAAATTGAAGCCTGACCTACTTTTTTGCCAAGCACTTTGCCAGATTTTGATTTTGTATCTTGCGTATCCCAGACATAGATCCTCTTTTCCCTTTCCGCGGCGGTGCGTGTAGTATTGAGGAGCTTGTTAAGTTGAACTCCTGCAAAGTTTTATACCTCTCCAATCCCAATCAAATATGTGACCCGGTACTTCGAGGTTCCGTAAAGCAATCCCACTCGAGATCGAAAAGATTGGTTGGAAAATACAAATTACATGTGTCTCTCAACTTTGACCTCTCTAGGTAAATTTTATGGCAGCATCATCACGCTAACCAACTGGCACTTACTGGGCTTCGTGGTTTAGCTATATATTCTTATTCAGTTAACTTGCGAAAGTCTCGTTGTATGCCCTGGAAAACCTGATCCGGTTGTTAGACTTGCACATGGAAGAATACAACGATTTCGATAGTCGGAGTGTAGCATCGCTAAATTTGACAGAGCATCATCGTTGAATTAATTGGCCTAGTACGTCTAGAATTTGAAAAGAAATATCAACCACGGTATCGTGTACAAAATCCAAGAAGATGAGCGAATACTTGTGAGGTACAATGAGAATCACCTGTTTGAAGTAGCCTCCTGAATGTGACTAGGGTCCAAGTTTGATCTCCAAGAAGATGGAACCTTCCAAATGCATTATACTTCTAACTCTAAAAGTATATTCATGATATATCCAGAGCTACTCTTTACTGCCCCACTTGTGCAGTCGCTCTCGAAGTCATCGTTGTCGTTCATCAATTCAGTCGACGAGACACTTCCGTCATTCTACTCAACGCCGTTGGCTTCGAAAGCTGGGACTTCTATCTCGGATCATGTTTCTCTGCATGGAGTTTCCGATGTTCTTATGAAAAGAAGCATTGGAAACATTTTAATTGTGGATATACTATCACTTTACTAGAGAGGCCTAGATCGTGTTGGACCGGGTGCCAGTCTCCAGTATTCTCATCCAAGATCAAGTTCGGAAGCTTTCATTTAAAAAGGATGAGAAGCTCGAAATCAAAATAGTATCGGGAATGGAATTAAGAATATGTAGGTAGCAAATCCGAAGATCTACAATAAATACGGAGATAACCCATCATTCGACCCATTAAACCCGCTGAAACCATGGCAAATACGACCTAACAATATGATACCATTTCCGTTCCCCGGCGGAAGTAGGTGGAATTAGAGGTATCGAGATACTTATACGTTCCCACAATGCCCCAATAAAGCACTAAACCCCCACCGCAAAGTAACAATGGCGTTGCCTTAAGCTTGTACATGCAGGGGTGATTGACTGTCCTCCGGGCTCTTTTCGTTTCTCCATGTTTCTGAATTTTAAGATGGAATTAAGGTGATTGTGGAGTTAACGCTCCACGATGACTGTGTGGATGACAAGGTAAACATTTACAAAAAGCCTATTAGCATGGCTCAAACTGGGGTTGGTGAGTGAATTGGCAAGCAATGCTCCGTGTCCTTTATTGCCCCACGCATGAGTTTATCCTGATGATTTGCTTAGAATACGATTGATCACAGGCTTACAAAGTGATAGAAGTGACCCAGATCGTGTAATGTTCGCGAGGTTCTGTACCTTTACTAGGTAGGGCTGATTTACAACCCACAAACCAAGTGGGCCAAGTGACGGACTAATTGTCTATCACAAGTTCATTGGCTGTGTAACGAAGTTGCCAATCATGTATTCATCGTCTTATTATTCATAACCACTAAGCATGCATACCTTTGACTCAACTGAGTGATTTTTCCATAGTAAAACATCCATTGTCAGCACTTGTATTCCAAGCTATCAATAACTGTGAGTATCAGTACGTCAAACGGGGATCTTTAGCGTCTCTAGCCACTCGGAATTCCACCACATGCCGGTCCATGCCCTAAATTCATAAATACGACGCCCCACACTCTAACGACAGTCGCACTAAGTACTCCGTAAACGACGCTATTGTAAGCACTTGAACATGAACATGGGCCCACTCTATGTCAATTATCTTTGGATGCCAATAGTTGTGGTACGGAAGGGGATAGATGCAGCGATGTTTTGATAATAGAGATATAGGAAATGATTACAAACTGCTCGATCAACATACGATTATGCAGTGTCCGAATGATATAAAAAGGGGAGTTTGTCAAGGGAAGTAAAGTCTACCTCATCCATCCATTTCTTCTTTATTCGAGATAAATAAACCTCGTAACACATTTCACCATGAACGCCCTTATCGACTCGTTAACAAACGGTAGTGACTCCAGTCCCCATCAAGGAGTCCTAGCCTACAGAGCTCCCTCCCTTCTTCAACCTCATAGAGCCCGTGATGCTATCCGCGATGCTCACGATGGAAAGATCGCACCACTAGTTGGGTTTTTTGTCGCTCTACCTTCTCCACCCATCGCAAAAGTAGCAGCTCAATTGGGCTATGACTGCGTATGGATTGATTGGGAACATACTTCCATGAGTGTGGAAACTATGACGCAAATGGTTCACGATGTTCAGTTCATGAGTGAGGGGAAGAGTTTTGCAATTGTTCGGTACGTTCCCATATAATTTCATTCAAAAAGCTATACTGACAATACTGTAGTGTATCAGGCCATGATCACGCATCGATAGGATATGCCCTAGATGCTGGTGCCTCCATTCTCATCCCTCAAGTTGATACAGTAGAACAAGCCAAACAAATTGTGTCATCTGCCAAATTCGGCGCCATTCGAAATGGTACTCGCTCAGCACCTCCAGCTCGATACCTAATGGGCATCTCGGACACTACCATCGATTCCTCCAAGTCTATTTGGGAAAACGTAAATAACCAAGCCGCCGTGTTAATACAAATCGAAACTCTCCAGGGAATCCACAATCTCGATGCTATTCTTACCGAATGCGGCG
Organism: Botrytis medusae; assembly: GCA_019395255.1. Lineage (NCBI taxonomy): Eukaryota > Fungi > Ascomycota > Leotiomycetes > Helotiales > Sclerotiniaceae > Botrytis > Botrytis medusae. Next base: position 94,473 of record JAHXJL010000046.1, on the reverse strand, counting down.
AACATATTGATTCTGTCTGGCTAGGCTCATTGGATGCGAGGATTAGTATGGGACTGCCTGGTATGTGGGGCGCGGAGAAGGAATGGACCGATGCAGTTGCACTTTATGAAAGTACATTGGCCAAGCATAACAAACCTTCCAGCGGACTGGCTATGGGCTTTAACATAGATGATAAGATAGCGATGGCAAGAGGTAAAAGTTTGGTGGTTAGTGGGAGTGATATCTTTCCGTTAATGATGCAGGCAACTGAGGCAAAACAAATGCATGCAGGTTTGAAGGCTCACGATCATAAGGGAATTTACAAGATATTGTAAGAGCTGCGTGGAGAAGTCCGTAAATTGTGGTGTTTGGCCACTGATATAACATTGCGAGCGGGAGAAACACAATGATTTATTTTTAGAGATTAGGCTATCGAAATTCCATACTCACTAAGGTTATTTTCTACCCCCTTCCTATAGTTAATATTCGACTACCCTCTATAAAAAGACTAAGTGGTTCATCCTCTCTTGCTCATTAGCACGTAACTTTAAGAGACACGTTTCCTTCCAAGGGGCTACCAGTCAAGCCGGCCAGAGAGAAGCATTTACATCAGAGGCAGCTAGATGAGATTGATCCAACAAAAGACTTACCCTGGTACATACTAGAATCCGGGCGTTTATTCCTTTTCCATCATTGCTTTTATTATTGTCACTGCATTGTTTGCTATGTTCTAGGCTAGTCGTTGCTAATACTTTGCTGCCAAATATTCGAAGTAACGAGTTTGGTGGTAAATACCTCTACTCACTTATGGTCGCAAATCTTGTCGAATATCGAGGTAAAATAAAACAGACAAACTTAACAGCAAATAGTTCGGCAACCCACGAAGCTGCCAATACCCCTTTCCCTCATCACGCTCTCTTCCCTGGACTGTCGGATCGTTATGTCCTCTTCCAGGTTGAAATTTCTCATACTTGTCTTCTTTAGGCTTCTTATAGGTCTTTTTAAATGGGAAAATATACAGAGTTTCAGACTGGCAATGCTCTAGTAGCAAAATCAAAATTCATTAATTGGTATCGGTAGGATACAGTTTTCATACTCGTATGAGTACAATGTGGATTAACCCGAAAATCGAAGCTCAAGAGAAGAAAACCGTGTCGAAGAACAACAAGCTTCGAGTTTGAGTACACGGGAAACGCAGAGTTTTTCTCTCACTAAATTGAAGCTTAGGTAAGTTGGGTACTGGGAGAGATTGAAGTCTTTCTCTCTTCCTGGTCTTGATTTAACGTGATGTTATTGCTTGGACTTTAGTTCAAAGCATATCACTATATCTTATACTTCGGCCAAAACCATACTTCGCCGTCTCTGAGATATCGCCATCATCGAAAAGCATTCATTGGTGTTTCTGTTTACACTTAATCTCCAAAACCACATCACAAATCTTGGTTTCTGGAGCCCAAATTGATTGTATATTAACATGCGTGGTTGGAGCAGATGAAAAGGCAGAATCGGTATCCACTCTGTGCCCACGAGGTCTCAATATCAGGTAACTTTTCAATTCAAGAAGAAAATCGGCCTTGTAATAAAGCCTAAGGTAGGGTTGATTTTGACCGCTATATGGCAAGCTGCATTCAGACGATTTTAACATGACGTGCTTACTACAATATCTCTTTTATCAAAAATTTGAAAGCAAGCAGGATAAATATTACCGCATTGATACTACCAAGAAGTTTTTTCTTTCACACGTTTGATTTCTCCCGCATGATTTCCGGAGCGGAAATGAGAATTCAGGTTATTCATCAAGGCTTTCGCTAGAAAATTAAATCTCCTTTTCATGATCGCTTATTTTGATTACCTTCTCGTGTTCTGTAGATTACTGTCTTTTACCTAATCGTTCCCACTATGTATATTTCTCGAGGAATAAACCAATCATTGAACTCGGGTTACTAGACGCCCTTCCCGCGACGAAGTAGAGAAAATGTTAGGAGCTTAGCTTTTCATAAAATGTCAATCTACGTGATATGTGTGTGAACGCAGTTAATGACTTCAATTCAATGGCTACTGTGTTGTAGCCCTCAATAAATACGAAAGAGACTAGCTCTTTTAGGTAATCTTTATACAAGGATTACGATTTACTATACGTAGATAGCTCTTTAGACAAAATACAATATTGACATTTAGGACTTGTAGTTGTAGTTGCTACTTTATCTGTTTTCTTTTTCTACAAACAACATAGGTTTAGTTCACTGAATAGCATTTGTTCGAGGGGAAAGTTCACCCGATGATGTACTCCGTAAGATTAAGGAGAGGTATGAGAGCCCCCAAGTAGATTGGATGCTCGGGAATGAGAATGCCATTTTCTCCTTGCGTCTTTGAAGGCTACGCCATAGAGATTAGGGATCCATAGTAACGCATAGTCGCCAAACAAACAGATCTATGATTGTCTATCTAGCGAAAGTCTTACCAACGAACTAAGTGTCAGAGTACTCACACAATACTAGCCTGTGTACAACAGAGCTGTGATACAATTCGGACGTCTAGTACTAGGCCCATGGCGCACAACTATAGATCTTGGCGGACGTTGGGGATGAAAAGCATACTTGGCAGGAGTTTAACGACGAGTCATTTTTTGGTTTCATAGTGACATATTTTATTAGAATCAATCGGGTAATAATCGGGTGCTCGATTCTTAGGAATATTAGTTGTATCGTCAATAGGGATGGAGATGGATATCAAATACCTTCTATACTTCTGTTGCGAACTAGTTGAATTCGTGTCGAAGAGTCTGAGACTCAGTCTCCTAGTATTCATCCTGGTGAGGAGATTGTTCTTTATTTTCTCCCTCTCTATTACCTATCCTCATAAGCAGATGTTTTCCTTGCCATTCGGAAATTGGTAAGAAAAGTTTCGGTCGTATCCCAATGCAACTACTAGTGATATCTCTGTAGATACGCTCCTTATGACATATCTAAAACCATCACACTATCCATTTACTGCCCATTGCTCAATCACAAAATAATATTGTTAAAATGAGTATTCGAGCGGTAGCGAGCTATGGGGGTTTGGGGGCTTGCCCCCATGAATAGTGAGAGTGTAGACTACAGACTTCAAAGTAAACAGTACAGATCACAACTGAGAGCCACTGGAACGGATCTGAATATTATAATTAGATTTCTCCGATTAATTTAAATGGTATCACTCATCTCACGGCTTTAGCAAGTTTTATACCTATTTCTGTTTCTGTTTCTCTAAGAACCTCTATATATGTATCTCTTATCCCCTCTTCACTTCATCTTTGGGACACTATACTTCTAGAATAATCCCACGCCAATGCGTGGTACCCAAATAGATCTAACCTCCACTTCTTAAAGATCCCGAAATGCAAATGAAATTGGACATTAGCATTTCCCGCATCGACGCTATCTCACTAGAACCTTCAAAGTAATTTTATGTGGCTTGTGAATTTAGGGAGAATTAATGTGCGAATGATTACTCATGATCAAAAGCTTACGATGAGCTAAGATTGTATCATCTCGTGCATGTACGACTTGAGATATTATCTGAATAACACTGATATTAAAGCGATCTAATTCTCGGGATGTGTGATAAGCGGTGTCTCGTGTGTATATGTGTAGTGGATATAAATATGAACGGATATTCTATATAACTCAATACATACCTTTCTAGATTCCGAATCGAATATAATATCTGTTGACTTTTTGAGTCTTTATCTATCCTTTACACATCCACGAAATTTCTCATAAAAGTTATTGAACGACAAAACAAGATATGTCTAATCAAATCAAGTTAAAAGATGAGAATAAGAATGAGAATGATATGTAGATCAAACACATTGGAGAATGATAAAAGGGGGGTATGATAGTAGAGAGAGATGAAGAGATTAGTAGTACATTTGGGTAATAACCCATCATACTCACGCTTCATTCGAGTGTTGAGAGAGAGAGAAGAGAGTGTGTTTGTATGAGAAGGATACGGAAGACGTAGCACCCACGTATTGTAGGTCCTAATTGTATTTATTGTATTCTGTCTAAAGAGCTAGCTATGTACAGGAAGTAATAGGTCTTATATAGGCCTACTGAAAGAGCTAGTCTCTTTCGCATTCGCTTAAAGCTTTACTACAGCAGCTTATAGAATTGAAGTCATTCACTATGTTCACGCAGAGAGAGAGAGAGAGAGACAATGACTACAAGATGCTATCCTCATGTATGTATACCCCTACCTACTTGTCATACATGTCTTTCCCTCGTCCTTCATCCTCATCTCATCTCATCATCCCATCACCCCACCACCATCAAGAACTACTCACAGAAGAACAGCCCCTTCTCAACCCCCTCTCTTATAACCAACCTTCATGCACCATCCAAAAAAACACAATGAACTAAAAGATATTCCCAACTCAACAATCGAAACAAACGCACCCACAAACTCCACTCGAAACAATATTATACAAACCAAAAATAAGAAAATAGCCTTCAGTCCTTCTCAACCTCCCCTATTAAAAAACTACTCTCACGGTAACATCTGTTTGAGAATTACTTATTCTGTAAGTAAGTAGCTAGCTGCCTGGGTATTGGATAGAATATAATTTGATATCTGAAATCTATATAGTGTTTAGGTTCTATCTATTTTATTTATATTCTATTCGAATGACGAGATGCGTGCGTATAAGACGAAGAATCGAGAGAAGGGGATCGAAAAAGGAGAGTGAAGGTAGATTGAAACGTGTTACCTATAAGTTATCTACTACCTACTTACTACCTACTATCTACACATCAAAAACAAACACAAAATAGACATAAACACACACACACACACACACACACACATACACATACATACATCTCCAAACTCCAAAGCAGTATGACTTCAAACCCTCAACATCAATATTGACATCAACACCAAAGCCAAAAATATCCACGGCTTCCACAATTTCCCGTGTGCGCATAAGATGTTAAGCTATATATGTATATATAGCATAGGATAAGAAGGGAAGTTTACAGATATACATCCATACACACTTCAAACTTCAAACTTCAAACTTCAAACCTCCAGTATCTGGGGTGGAGAATATTTGAACAAAGGGATTTGAAACGTAGGAGATGTGTATATTTTTTTCATGCGGAGCGAAGGAGTGGGGAGTGAGGTGAGGAGTGATTTGTTTAGGTTTGGTTTGGTTAGGTTTGGTTTGGTTAGGTTAGGTTAGGTTAGGTTAGGTTAGGTTAGGTTAGGTTAGGTTAGGTTAGGTTAGGTTAGGTTAGGTTATTTATTTATTTATTTATAAGTGTGTGTATGTGCAAGGGAGGAGAGAGAGAATGAGAGAGAGAGAGAGAGAGAGAGAGAGAGAGAGAGAGAGGAGAGGAGAGGGGAAGAGATGGAGAGATGAAATGAAATGAGATGAGATGAGATGGGATTGCTGGTACGGCATAGTATTATTGGTATTATCGGGTAACTAATTATCTAGGTATGTAGGTATGTATGGTTTCTATGTGAAGTAGATATATAGGTATTGATCATATATATATACACTCACAAAAGCATCGCATTTCATCGGGAATAGTTATTAGAATGTGAGACAGATGATGGATATTTGTTGTATATTTGTGAGTTCGATGTGATATATGTGAGCATAATACTTTCAGCCTGGAATTCAAGGAACAACAATACAAATTTTTTGATAGTTGCTGGAAAGATGTTTTACTTGTTATTACAGTTGTAGAATTTCATCCTCGTTTTTGGTATTTGTAAAAGAAAGAAAGAAAGAATAAAAGTATACTCTCCTTTTATTTATCTATTTATCTATTTATTCATTCATCCATTCATCCATTCATCCATTCATCCATTCATCCATTCATCCATTCATCCATTCATCCATTCATCCATTCATGATCACTGGCTCATTTATTCCATCATATCCATCTACAATAGAAAAGAGAAGAGGAGAGAAGAGAAAGCGAAGATAACTAAATTCTCTAAATTTCTAGGTTGTACTGTGGTGTGTGTGGCGTTACATTTCCATGTACATCGATCGGTACTTACCCATTGATATATATATATATATGTGTGTGTGTGTGTGTGTGTGTGTGTGTGTGTGTGTGTGTGTGTGTGTATGTATACATGCACATGTACACACCCTTCCTTCCGCAGTATCACCATCACCATCACGATAAAAAAAATCAAATGGTCTAGATCCCATCCATCCATGATCAGATGGTGTAACACGGAAACGGAAGAGATGCATTTTGTTAGAGTGACTCTTAATCTAGGTAACGAAACATTTCGGATGATATGATTAGCAAATTTAATGCTTGATTTCTTGGTGGTGAAACGATAGAGGGAGAGAGAGGGAGAGGGAGAAGCTTGATTTATTTTGGGATAGAGAGAGAGAGAGAGAGTTTCGGATGGGTAGTCATAGATAGTTAGATCGATGGAAGAAAGTTGGGATGAAATTCATTTCTTTCTTTATTTTTAGATGGCGTGTTTGGTTTCAGTAATGCGATGATGGTGTGATGTTATATTATGCGGTCCTTTGCTAGCTGTGCTATGTTAATACTTGGTTTGAGTAGTGTTATGCTATAACTATATCTAGATATTAATATCTGGGTTGATGCATTTGGGGAGTTTGAGAGTTTGAGAGTTTGGGAGATGGAAGGGTTTGATGTGGTTTGGTTTGGTTTGATGTGATGTGATGTGATGTGATGTGATGGATAGTGATGGATAGTGAGTGGTATGAAGAGAGTTAAGAGGGGAGACAAGGGAAGAGTGATGATAGAAGTATGAGATGAATTGAAAGGTACATCTGCATGAGTAGACTGATATATTAATGAAATGAAATGAAATCAAATCAAACCAAATCAAATCAAGTAAAATAAATCTTGTCTAAATTATCAATTACGATACATAGGCCACACAGTAAATAATAAAACCGTATGACTTTCCAAGAATTGAATCCTTCGTAGATGAGATGGAAAGAAGATCCAAATTGATTGGTTAACTTGTAACCATAATGAGAGTTTCAAGAGATGTGAGATAGGACCATAGAGAAGGGATGGAAGATGTATCTATCAATGGGACGTTTGTAACGCTTGATGTTGATCAGTGATTGTATATCGTTGTGGAAAAGGAGCAGAGTAATAAATAGATGAGATTTATCTTTTACTTATTACATTGTAACTTATAAGTTGAGTTATATTATATAATGTATTTCATACGCCAGATACTATACACCACACACACACACCCACCAATTAACCTGATTGACTGACTGATTGACTGACTGATTGATTGATTGACTGACTGACTGACTGACTGGCTGACTGACTATGATCATCAATGATTATCCTTACCACTCACCAATCCACCCACCCCACAACGCCCATTCACTTGGCCCTGCACGACTTTTCTTTTTCCCCTGACATCAAATAACGATAACGTGGATACAAAAGAGGCGTTGGGCGTTGGCTGCATGTTTAACGTCGGATGGTGGATGGTGGATGGTGGATGGTGGATGGTGGATGTAGATTCTTGCTCGGAATTGAGTTTGTGTATATATGTATGCATGGAGATGTATGAATGTATGTATGTATGTAGATGAGACGAGATGAGATGAAATGAAATGGATATTAATATTAATCACCGAGATCGGCACACAATGATTCCCAAGGAAATTAAGAAGATAGATATGAAAATGAAATGAAAATGAAATGAAAACCAAATGAACCAACTAAGAAAGAATACATGGATGTGAATGGATGGTTGGTTTGGTACGAGGATTGGTGTGTTGGTGTTGGTGTTGGTGTTGGTGTGGGTGTGGGTGTGTAAGGTTACTTACCTTACCATGTATGAATGAATGCAATAACACAACGTTATACCATCGACGGGTATCATTTCATTTCATATCAACATCAATATCAACATCAATATCAACATCAATATCAACATCAATATCAATATCAATATCATTACTCTATTGTACCTCCTTCCATATACCATGTCCTTCCCTCCCTCTGCACAATTGAATATATGGATGGTTTCATTGATTGATGGGGGCAAGCCCCCAAACCCCCTTTGCTCGCTGCGCTCGAATGTCAGAATGTCAGAATGTCAGAATGTCGATACCTACATGATTCCTTCAAACCAAACAGAAAAGCAGATCCCCAACCAGCCCCAACCAGCCCCATCGACTTCCTACACATGTAATAAATAAATAAGCCTTTGGAAATAGAAGATCGTGAAGATCAATGGGAAGGGGACCATTCAATTCATCATTTCGTAATCTATCTGAAGCACACGCTAAGAACACAATCAATCTTCCCATGGTTAATCGTAATAACATCACCCCTCTTTTCATCTTTTCATCTTTTCTCTCGTTTCCACTTTCCATCATCCGTCTTTCATTTGCTGTCTGCCGCACAAAAACAGAAGTGCGACGTTGAAAATAGTCAGGTATCTAAGCTTCAGTTACTTCTAGGAATTACCCTCGACATTGTTTGTGTTTGTGTATTTTCATCATATTCCCTTCTTGGGGATCTATCCACTTTTGCTTTGGAGAAGCTTCCCTCCCCCTCTTGCTTTATATTAGAAGGTCCATAATATTGCTCTTGATCTCTATCACTTGACTACCATTTCCTTCTTCTCCTCTTCTCCTCTTCTCCTCTTCTCCTCTTCTCTCCTCCCCTCCTCTCTCCAATCCCCTCCCCAAATCCCTCCTACAATTCAGCATCCTACATGATTGAAGAGAAGAAAACTGGATCAATTCGACGGTGGAGAAGAAACATTACAGACAGAGTACATACACTTCTTCCTCTTCACTCTCTTTCGAAAACAACCCACATCATACTCGCCATCAAATGAATCGATAGTCGTCATATCGCCCGTGCTTTTCGCAACTTACGTCTTGCACATACTTCTTTCGACTCGCAACATAAAGTCAATCACGATTATGACATAAAACTTTCAAGACATTTTCGGAGGAGAAGCTTGACTCCATTCATTCATTTGTCCATCATTTATATTCATCATTGATCCATTTCTTTGAGTATCGTATTCAATTGATCGTAGCCTATCGATCATACCTCATCTCACCAACATCTGGAATATCATCTCCTGCTCTTCTCCTTTATATCCATCCCTTCTCCACTTAATTGCAGCTGTCAACGCGGCACCTTCACACTAGAAAGTACCAGGAAACGACGAACGAACGAAAGAACGAACGAGGATTGTCACTCTTTTTCCCAATCATCCATCTTACTCACGTCCCTTCAATATCCTCGACTACATTCTTTTCTTCCCGTCTTCTTTCTTTTTTCTATCGTGTAACCTTGAAACACTTTCTCAAACGTCCTTTCCAACAATTGTCTTTCTTTTTCCACGCTATCTATCTATCCATCCATCCTTTCCGATTTTCGTTAGGTTTTCATACAAATTCTAGGCTACCCGATCCTCCCGCAAACGCCACGCCATCTCACTCATAGCTTCGGGCCATCGCCAATTTCCAAGCTATCCAATCCTATCCTATCCTATCCACTCACATTCAGGGTCCAGATTCAATATCGAACATTTCAATTCCAACTGCGATTGCGATATCCCATTTTCATTTCGGTTTGGATTTCAGTTTCCATTTCGTCAATTGGTCAGTCAATTGGTCGATTGGTCGACAATTTATCCAATTGCTATCCTGTTCCCTTTCCCTCTCCCTTTTCCATTCATTTCTCTCACAATCAATCACACATCGTCACCATTGAAGAATGCCAGCATCTCCACCTATTCTGATGGCTTATCCTGGCCCTCCTAGAAGAGCTGGAGGCTTCATACGATATATCATTGGCGCGATAGGAATTCTTCTACTCGTTTTTTGCTTTAGAAGTTCATCAGAATCGTCATCTTTCACACACATAACCCCCACAGTCCCTGATACTCCAACATCAAAATTATCTTCTCCCACACCATACTCGGAATCTCTTCCCAACAATGAATTACCGATTTCCAAACCGAATCAAGAACATCCTATCGATACTTTAATCGCCAATGCAGAAAAGACTTTTGAAGAATTATTGCAAAAAGAAAGTCATGATATTAATGCCGCCGCGGCAGAGTATCGCAAACGGAGAGGGAGACATCCACCCCCGGGATTTGATGCATGGTTTAAATTCGCTCAAGACAATAATGCCGTCATGGTGGAGGATTTCTTTGATCAGATATACCATGATCTAGGTCCATATTGGGGAGTGACTCCCGCAAGAATGAGAACACAAGCTAGAGATGGTGGCATGGTGATAAGTATTCGAAATGGTAATGCAACGGCGGATAGTGACTGGTTCTGGACACAAATTTGGTTGCAATTGATTGGAACCATACAAAAAGATTTGCCAGATATGGATATTCCACTCAATGCTATGGACGAACCAAGAATGGTGGCTCAATGGGAATTGATTAATGAGAACATGGAAGTTGAGAGAGCGACAAGGCAACTTGCAGATATCAATGTCGTATCTCAGGATTATGAAAGTTTGCCAGCTCCAAGACGTCCTGGAAGTGGAGAGCCAGACGCACCTAAAAGAGAATGGGAAACTTCAGGTACGTTGAGCAGATGATTGAATTCGTCCTTCTTTCGTTAATTGACTTCATTAGGTCCATATTGGAAAATTGCTACTAGAGGTTGTCATCCAGATAGTCTTGCACGTCGGGCTGAAGTTATGACGGACTTTTCGAAAACCCCTGCTATTTCGATGGCTCACTCTTCTTTACATACTTTTAAAGGTTATGTTTCGAATTACAGTCTCTCGGCCGATTTTTGTCATCAACCAGATTTACAATCTCTTCATGGAATGATGATAAACCCTCTCTCCATCTCTTCAACTCAAGAATTATATCCTCTTTTTGGTGGTTCCAAACTTCCAACGAATAACGAAATTTTGTTACCAGCACCAATGTATTGGGTAAAAGAAGAGAGATTTACAGGCGGTGATGATCATGGAGTTCCTTGGCATGCAAAGTTAGACAAAGCCATTTGGAGAGGTGTTGCTACAGGAGGACGAAACAGAGAAGATAATTGGAAAGGATTTCAACGACATCGCTTCGTCTCCATGACAAATCATACATCAGTATCTCGAGCCGAATCGTGGGAAGCTATTCCTCCCAATTTCGCTCTTCCAACTTCGATTTACAATATTGGTGCGCAACAAGAAAATAGATTGGGAGATTGGGTCAATGAATGGTCTGATACAGCATTTATCGAATTGATGTGTAATGAAGACAGAAAAGACGGAACTTGTCCTTATACAGATCCATATTTCTCGATCAAGGAAGGACAGAAAATGAGTCAACAGTTCAAGAACAAGTACATCCCTGACATTGATGGCAATTCTTTCTCGGGAAGGTATAGAGGATTCTTACTTTCTTCGAGTCTACCAATCAAAGCCACTATTTTCCGCGAATGGCACGATTCACGACTTATTGCCTGGAAGCATTTTGTACCGATGGACAACCGATTTATGGATTTTTATGGTATCATGCAATATTTCTTAGGTTATGAAGGAGAGAACTTTAGAATTGAGGGACATGACAAGGAAGCGGAGAGAATTGCAATGGCAGGACAAGAGTGGGCAAACAAAGTATTGAGGAGAGAGGATATGCAGATTTATGTTTTGAGATTATTGTTGGAGTACGCTCGCGTCTCTAATGATAATAGAGCGAATTTGGGATTCGTAAAGGATCTCTTGTGATGAGACTTTGTGAAGAGGGGTAGGGGAAAGATGGTTGATGGAGTGAGGTGGGGAGGTTTCTTCGATTCTGTTTCGATTTATGGAATAGGGCTTTCATTCTTTTCGGCTGGGAAACATGACTGGCATAGGGAATTGTATGTGCATGGCATGCAAAATTGTGTTTTTGAGGAATTTAAAGCGGGTGGCGAATGGTGCAATGGGAATGACTCAACAAAATGAGACGGGGCGTTGTTTGGTATTGAAATTTTGGGAATTTTGAAGAAGATGGGGTTTTTAGACCGAAAAGATGGGGATGGTTGATAGAAAGGAAGATAAACGGGTGAAAAAGATAAGAGGGATGTGTGTGTATGTGTGTGTGTGTGTCTTGAATTTTGAGCGAGGATTTTCTTTTTGTGATGAGCGAAAATAGGCGAAAATTAAGGAGGAAACGAGTACTGTACTTGCTGTGAATATACCCATAGATTAGATAGAAAGAATCTCGATGATGAGATGAGATGAGATGAGATGAGATGAAATGGATTAGCTTGAATTTTTTTTATGGAATTTGATTTTGATTTTTGAATGTGAATGGGTGAGTAAAAGAGTGAATGAGTTTCGTTCAGCTGCTGCGTTGTGTCTTGTATGATTAGGAGAAATATCATGATGATAAGCGAGGGAGAGTTGATAAGTTAGTCATTGAGTTGATGAGTCAGTTGGGAAACGATGAAGACTTATAATTACAAGTCTGTATCATTCATTACTACTACCACTATTACTATTACTATCACCCCCCGGGACAAGACAAGACAAGATATACAGACTCGAATCGAAATCGAAATCGAAATCGAAATCGACCAGAGTCGATATTCATCAATACCAACAAGACAAACTAGATACCATGCTTCACTTCTCATACATCAATAGATAGATAGATAGATAGATAGATAGATAGATAGATGATCATATGCATTTCATTTGATATCATTTCAACTCATTTCCTTTCCTCTCCTTTCCTTTCCTTTCCTTTCTCATTCTCTCCTTTCAATCCTCGTTTGCGCATGCGTACTGTCTGCCTTTCGCATCCACATCTAACATTGACCAAACGCCAAACGCCATGCGTCGCGCTATGCTGTGTCGTGCTGTGCTACATATAAACACTCAAGAAGGATATCATGAGAGCCGAAAACGCCATTCTGTCTGCCTGACTACCAATTCATACCATCTCTTTGATATATCCCTCATGATTCTGTATCCCCATTCCCATTCATATTCGCCTTTTCCATTCACCTACGCCTATACTCCTTCCTATCTTCATTGAGACTCCCTTATGTTTTTCTCCACTCTTTAAAGCCTTCCTTATCCCCTCACTTTCCCCTATCTCCTCTAACCCTTCCCCTCTCCATCTCCTCCTGCAATTCCTTATTTTCTCTATCCTTCTCCCTTAGTCTTTGCGCCGCACTCGTGCGATCCAATTTCCTCGCTTCTCTTTCCGCCTTCAACTTATATTCCAATTCCTGTAATCTAACTTGCCAGCGCAAATCGGGTTTATATTCTTCTTCTCTTGGATCACCTGTACTACTTTCAACTCGCGTCATTGTGCTTGCACGTGTTGGCGTATTCATCTCCCCATTTGCTTGAGATTGAGATCGGGAATTTGAAGCTGCAGAGGAGTGACGTGTCATGGTCGATGATCTGGATAGAGAGTTATCGATGCGACGACGAGGTCCAGTAGGAATGGATGGTGACGGCGAAGTAGAAGTTTCGTAAGCGCTAGATCTAACATCATTGGCAGCCTTTAGACTCGAAATTTCCGTTTTCAAAGACCTGTTTAAATCCTTCAATTTGACCACTTCCGCCCTACTATCCATACTACTAAACGGCACTGCACTCCTCGCCATCGTTTCCAATCTATCCAATTTCTTCGTCTGCATCTCAAATCGATTTTCAAGGGTCGAATATTCTTTCCATAATCTCCTATCTAGATCCTTGACTCTCCCTCTAAAATCACCGACTAATGTCTCGATCGTTTTCACTGCCGCTAACAAGTTCTTGGAGAAACCTGGGAACATGGTAGAAACTGCCTCGAGAGATGGAAGTGCACGACCATTGATAAGGGAATTATTATGGGACCAATCTGTACCGCAAAGACTTGAGAGTCTACCCCATAAGCCTAGGAGTAAGTTATTTCTCTCTGTAAGTTGTTCTTTGAAATTGTTTTCTAGCTGTGCTATTTTTCTCCTGTCTTGTTGACGTGAAGTTTCGAGTTCCAGAACACGAGATTCTTGTTGTGAGAGAGTGCGAGTTGTGTGAGAGGATGTTTTTTGAGATGTTTCGTATTGATTTTTGGTGAGACGATGGGTTTGTCGTTCTTTGTCTAGCATATCTGCTAATTTGCGTGATTCGAGAGCGTGAGATTCTAAGAGGTCGTCACGTTGTTTGATCATACGTTCCTTTTCGGCGAGAGAAGCTTTGGTGGAGTCTAGATCTCGGATGGTATTTTCGAGTTCGCGTTGAAGTTTTGCGATGGACTGTGGGAATTAGTTTAGAACCCACGAAGGGATTATATGAGACAAACTTACATTCAATAGACTTGACCTGGTACCATTCAGATCACCAAGAGCTTCCCTAAGATTATTCTCAAGTTCCATAAGTCTCTGTTTCCACTCTGCAGCCTCAACTTCTCTCGAGGTGAGATTCTTTCGTAATCTTCTAGCTTCATCCTTGGCGGTCGTTGCTTCACGATTGAGATCGTTGACGAATTGTTGAATTTCTTGCTTTTCCTGACTAGCAACAACTTCTCTTTGATGTCTTTCCTCATCAAGACGCTCATCAAGTTCTCTGGCACGTTCTTGTTCTTCATTAAGAGCATTCTCCAAGTTCCGAATAGCGGCCTCAAGATCCCCAATCTTGATCTTATCGCCATCCTGTTCTTCTCGAAGGAATGCAATTTCATTTTGACTCGATTCTTGCTGCACATTCAATCGATTGACCTTTTCGTTAGATTCGACATAATTCTTCTCGATTTCCTCAAGTTCTCTGTTGGCTTCATCCAATTCTCTTTCAAGATCTTGAATCTTTTTAGATTTTCTTTCATGATCATCCTCCAACCTAACAACTATATCACTCATCTCTCTCATTTCATTCTGCAATGCATTGAAATTCTCTTTCTCATCAGCGACTTCAGCCGAAAGACGTTCTATCTCAGCGTTGGCTTCCTCTTGTTCTGCAGCAAAACCATCAAGCTCTTCTTGAGCTTCTTTCCGTAAAGATTCAAACATCAATTCGGCTTCCTCTTGACCTTGAAGTGCTTCATCTCGGTCTGCTTGCATGGTGAGTAGATCATTCTCGGCAACATCCAAGGCTTCTTGCAATTCTTGAGCTAGACCTTCAGCTTCCTTCTTATGCTCGACAGCAGTCTCGAAATCTTCCATGCAAGATTCAAGTTCACGTTGTAAGTCCTGATTATGTATCTTAAGACTATTAATTCTGTCTCGAAGTTCGGCTTGCTTATTCTCGAAATCTTCCCGTTCAGCCTCATTCATACTCGTCTGTCTTGTACCCGCGCTAGTCCTGGATGAAGATCGTTCGTGTGCCCGTGATGCTGATCGTTCAAATATGCTCTCGCCGGCCACCGATGTACCACCTCTTCTTTGGCCAAGCTTCAAGTCCTCGATTTCTTGATAAAGCCTTTCTTTTTCGCGGTTTCTTGAAGTCAGCATTGATGTCTGTGCACCAACTTCTCGTCTTAACTCTGCATTTTCATGTCGAAGTTGTTCATTATCCCGTTTAATCTCCTCGGCTAATGTGCTTGCTGAGCTATATGTACCATTCCTATCATCTGTCATGCGATCAGACATATTGGAATTTGATCTCGAAGGCGATCCGACACGCCTCTTTGAGATGTTGTAAATATTGGTCGTATGACTCAATCCTTGTCCCCCGGTAGCCGTCTCTGACTTTAGTCGGAAAATCTCTTCTCGGAGAACCTTTATCTCATCATCACTTTGCTCTCTGCGGGCAGTTTCTTGCTCAAGAAGATCTTTCCAGACATCCATTTCTTCACGTGTTTCGATATCTTGACCTCGTCTCTCACCCATTGTACGAACCAAATCTGTAAGATTTCTCTTCTCATTTTCCCGAGCAAGACTTTCATTTCTTAATCTCTCAATTTCCGTCACATATTCTTCAACCTTCTCTCGTAGGTAAAGGAGCTCTTCCTCTCGTTCAAAGGCGCCTTCTTGATACCACTTTTGGCTTCCTTCTGTAGATGTGCCCGATCGAGCTGTAGATGGTCGGTCTTCGTCATCCTTGAGTTGTTTCTCAAGGTCTTTTACTTTTTTTCGGAGAGCTTTGTTATCTCTTTGCATGACGGCTAGACCTGTCTTGAGTTCAACATTTTCAGATATCATTTCCTTAACACCTTCCTCAGAAAGCTTGTCTAATCGATCACTGAGGAACATAACTTTCAATTTCAAATCAAAGTTCTCCTTGGATAGTCTTTCGATCGTGCTGCTCTGTTCCTTCAAAGTTAGATTTTTACCGGCTCTTTGGCCGCCCAGAGCGGATGCTGCAAAGCTTGCCGACTTGCTGGGCGTATGTACGCCATGCTTCGTACGAAAGTCTTTAGCCATTGATTCGGGTACTTGGACATTGCGAACGTGTCGTGCAATAATTGTGTCAGTAGGTGGGTCCATGGGTCGACTAGATGCGCGAGGTGTTTCTGGAGCAGAGTTTGTCTGATTTTCACTCCTCCCACGAGTTGAATCCTCTTCGGCCAGTGTCGCCAGTGGTCCCTCCACTCTTCCAAATGAATCGCCACCTTCGTCAATACCAGATGCCATACTTCCCAAGCTTATCGTCCTAGATAAAGTCATACTTCCACTTCTAGATAAGCCCCCGGAAGGAAGTGCGCCTCCAGATTGCAAAGCATAATCTGCACCAACTGTAACATCGCTTCGATCGTCTTGAATCTCAGAATTTGTCATGAAAGAGGAAACAGAAGATCGTTGACTTGAATGTCGACTAGTGAGAAATTTAGGTCTAGAAGTATTGCGTGTTGATAGTGCGGCCCCTGGAGTCGCACCGGCATCGACCGTCAAATGCTTGTTTGTACTCCTAGTCGATGAGTCATGAGGTAGGTCTGAGCTATCATTCACCGACTGGACAAATGCACGTAAATTCTGGCGCGATCTTGTGGGTGTGGCTTCCATATCTTCCTCCTCATCTGATTGTTGCTGTGATTGAGAGTTAGATTGTGCTGCTATTTCGGAATTCTCTCCCATGCTTGCCATTGACATTGCTCGAGATATGGTTCTTGCAGCGGCAGCGGCTGTTGGGGACGACGAAAGAGTTTCGAGGTTGGAAGTCGTGTTTCCAATTTGTTCCGAATCATCGTGTTCTCCTTGCACAGAATATCGAGGGGCAGGGCCTGGAGTTTTGTATGCACCATCCGGTGTGGGAGGTGAAGAGGGTGTCGGAGAACCATGACCCTCATTTTCATTAATCCCAAATTTCTTCCTCGTGGGAGTTTGTGTTTCCATTGCGGGGGACTTTTCACCATTCCGGCCCGCATCAAATAAATATGTATCATCAGCACCAGCCTTGCCATGTTTACCAATTGGTGAAACACTCGGAAGGAAACTTGATTCGACATTGTCCAGGTGTTGCTCCATTGCCTTTGCATCCACGGCACTCAGCAGACCTTCACTTCGATTATCTCCGTTGTCGCTATTTGCATAAAGTACACTGCTATCAGTGGGAGGGGACAAGATAGGTAAATTCCTATGGTCGTAAGATTCCGTTCGATTGTTCTGCTCGAAAGCTTGTGAGTTTATGGATATTGAGTCGTCGTTATCACTTCTATCCGCCATTAAATCGCCAATATTATGAAATGTAAAGGCCTCGTTTTCCGAATCCTGTCGTGCAGTTCGTGGCCGTGAATCAGTTTCCGACATTGTTGACAAACTCGACATTGTGTAATCGTCTCCCTCCGCCATCTTGCCTTGCAGATAGTTCAACGCGTCGCATTCGCTGTGTATCTATTCGTACTTGGTCGCAGGTTTCGTATGCTATGCTATATGTTCTGTATTTTCTCGTCAGGAGTAATGCGCTCGACAATTGTGGATAAATTGAACTGGCTGAATTGATGGTGGCAGCAACGAACAAGTCTAGGGAGTTGGTGAGGTGATGAGAAATTGATTGAATGATTTGTATAGCATGTTATCGTTACCGCAATATTCATAGAATATCAATCAAGAGGATTTTGATATTTACTTTTTGCGCTGGTATGATTTTTTTTCCTCAAATAATTGACGTGCATATAAATTCGATATTCGTTGTCAATAAGAAAGTCTATCTATACCCAGTATTGGTAAGTCTAGAAAACATTCGGTTCAGTGCTACCAGGGTCGAGATTTTGTCAGGGCGACCAGCAATGTTTCACACCCAGCACAGCTGCACGGACTGTCAAACATCTACCCAAACACTACTCAAGCTCGTCAAGAGCTGGAGCTCAAAACATTTCACCCCACCTCAACCTACTTCGAATATTATCAACACCTTCAACGTAGTATTTAAAGGGCAATCCAGTCTTCTTGTGTTCTTGTATTTCTAGTCGTATAGAGTCTATGCTGTTTCATCTGTTTGTCTGACAGAAGAGGTCTTGTAGTTGAGATCTGTGGTCTCCTATTCACAATGGCACCAAATAGATGCATTTCACTATCAACGAAAGTTCTCCCCTTCTGCCCTTGCACTCTAGTCAAGTGCGTGTTCATGGACTCATCAGAATGAATTTATCCTATCGTCTCATTCAAATCCTACCGAGTGCCAGTCTCCCTTGCATGTAAGACTCTCGCTACCATCTCATTGGCACGTGCTCTGTATAAGTCATACATTTGTCTATGTTTAGAGGCTACCCTTCTCCTGAACTTTTTATCATCCGTTGAAGAATATTGCCCAGCTGGATTTTCAGACATTCGCAAATGAATTCTCAAAGTCCGACGCAACATATAAGAGTCACTGCTTGTCGCTCCACGCTGGTTATCGAATTAAAAGCCGTATCTCTACCCTGGAAACTAAACGACCATAGTCAGCAATCACACTCTACAATCTACCTCGATTTCAATATAATGACGAGGGGAGATAAGCACGTTCTTATGCTCTGAGACCATAAATTATCAGAATTTTTTCAAGGCTGCAGAATTGTAGAATCACCCCTAGACTGCGTCTTGGGTCTCTTGATCACCTCTCAACTTCACGAAGTAGCATCCATTTACGTACATAGCTGAAAGCTACATTTCATGGGTATCATATACGGCACGTGTGAACATTTTCAATGCGGGGGGTTCCAAGGCTGAAGCTTAGCTGACTGACTGCCTACAGGATAAAGACTCAGCAATTTCATTCCGACACACAGCAGAATATACTTAATTCTTTGAATAGCACGGAATTTGTATCCGTAAACATGGATTCTGATCATTTAAATTCTCAGGCACAATTCTCGTACTTGGAAAGGGTCTCGGAACTTGCGAAGGAAGACCCTAGGTACATATCAACAATCAATGAAATATGATTTGCACGTGAGCTCAGTTGAAAATGCGCAGATATTCTCCGCTCGACTATGAAATCCTGACCACCGAGAGTGATCCTCGCGATGGTGGCTGGGCTATCATGAATGTCATAACTTCTGACGCGGGCGTTTTTTCTCAGTCTAGCAACTTTAACTTCGATACTGAACACTCCAGGTCATCGTTCTATAACAAACTCATGACTATTCCACCTGAGGCACGTACAAGAGTGATTCTCGTCCTGACGTGTGATTTTTTTTTTGCTCTAAAGGAAATACAGGATGATTACATAGACCCCAAATACTAAAGCCCGCCACAGTTGAGATCCTAGGAAGTTATATAAGGTGTTGCCCTCTTTTTTCTATCATACGATAAATTCAAGAAGAAGCTATCTAAGTGATAGTTTCCGATGGGTCGCGGGTGGGAAACTTGACAGAGCTGAATAATATTTAAAATTTGGATTTGAATATGCTACAGAGTACCCAAACCCTTGTTGCATGGTATACTGCATTAAATATGAAAGCTTAACACTGGTTTGTTGAAATTAAATCTAATAGTATTTGCAAAACTGACATATCGTAGTGGTTATCTACTATCACAAATTTCTGTTACCGGTGTGGATAAAGGCAGAGGGACCCCTGAAAAAGCTGAAGAGCTGTTGCACGCAATCACGCGACTCTGGAACGGAATGACCAATTCGAAAGTCGAATCCGCGGCATAAAACCCTTTGGAGCTCTTGTTGCCAGTGATAGAAGATATGGAGGATTATCTCTCTTGAGACATCGGATATATGAACTGGAGTCTTTAATCGTGGATCCCTGATCTCGACCACAACTTGCCTACTGCATCCCGAGCTCGCCGGGACGACGCCTTGCTAAAGGCATGGCATAATGGTCGCTGGTCTCTCGAAAGTTTTGAAAAGATCACTTCAAGGATCGAGGACCACCAGGAAGAAATGACAGCTCAAGGTGTAATCAAACAAGGTTACAATGACAATCAAACAATCAAGAACATGATACAGCAACATATAAAGTCATTAAAGAGGCATATCGATTGGAACAACATGTCCGCGACACTTTACAAATGAATGTTAGGGATCTTTCCCTGAAAGATCCTAAGAAGTCTCTGGAAAAGGCAAATTCGCTAGGGAGGCTATCGATTCTTGCCTTTGTATTTCTCTCTTTTTCTTTAGTAATATCGTTTTTCGTTGTGAGTATCAGCGAGATGACTGGCAATGGGACTTTGTGGAAAATATTTCTCGTCATTGCTGCTATTCTATGTACTCCGGGGGCTGTTCTCTTCGTTTGGATATTCAGGAAATCTCCAAGGCTCTTGAGATTTCTTTTCGCTTGCTCTTATCCACCCGTTTGGATCCTCAACTGGGTCAATGAGAAAATGTTTAGTCATACTGGTTTGTGACTTTGGTGTCGTGGACACCTTGGTAGATCATAGTCGAATAAACAGGTTTTTAAATTGGCACTATGGATGCGTTGATTCTGTTCCATTACCAGATATCTGAGAACCTCAATTCTTCGCGACGCTGCTTTCTCCAAGGACGAGTAATTTTATGGGGGCTTACTCTTGGTATTGGATTAGTTGGACCGTAGATCTTGACAGTGATGGTCCTTCTTCTCCAAGACATTCGATAGAATCCATAATGATCAATAATATAATGATCTTCTACTATCCTTGCAACCTCAATGAGCTGAGGTAATGTTTCCAGAAGCAATGTCGAGGACTGAGACGTGCTAGAGATGGAGAAATAGCAAGGTATCATACCAGTACTTTCAAACTCCCAAGACCCATTCGGAACATCTGTTGGATCATTTTTCACAATAAGACCACTTCCAGTAGATTCCGTAGGGGTAGTCGCTATGCGAAAAGCAAAATGTTTCGCGAAAGTCGTTTTTCCACTTCCACTGTGCCCGGCGAGTAGCAAAAACTAATTATCAGGTATGAGTTCGAGTGCTGAGAAGTAAGATGGAGAACTCTTTTAGACATCTCTGTTTTGTTTTTGACGTTCCTTTCTGGATTTTTCTTTCAATATGTGGTTTGTGAGAAGAGGAATATCCAGTTGAGAGAGGGATGGTGTTACCGGATGGAGAAATTAAAAGGGGTAAAGAACCGAATGTTGATGCTGTGGCCATTTGTTCTTCTATGTTATCCATCATTTTGAATCATTTATGTTGATTTCGACTTCTTGAATACTAGTTGCGAAGTTAATGTAGAAGAAAATTTATAACAAGTGCCGGTTTCTATCACAAGTAGTATTATTCGTGTTCGAAGTAAGGTGATGTGATTTACGCATCGTGACAACAGCGTTTGGCCAGTTGGAAAACTCATAACCTATCGATTAAGTAGGGCGAGGAACAATCTTACTATGTCTCTAGGCCATGGAAGCGGATTAAGGATATATGTACTATGGGCTGTACAAGACTGAGATCAACATTGTAAGGAACAATGGCAGAGTGGGATTCAGCCTCACATAAGCAGAATTGGCTTACAAGACCACTAGTCCCTCTTATTGCGACTCGAATATTGTTAATATTAAGGGGAAATCATGTCGAAGGTATTAAGTTTTAGTTTCAAGTTTCAACCAACCACCATCAGTGTTCTTCAAGCATGAGAGGATCTCACACCTCCTGCTTCCAGTTATCCCATTGCTACGACCATAATCAAAATGCCATTTACGCAGGGGTTGACCCTCCAAGTTTCCTTGGCCGATTTTTTTGACAATATACTCAATGGACCTGGGAAAAGGCCATTTATCGAATCCATATTATCTATCGACCCCGTGAATAAGTAATCCTTGTCTCTGGATGTAATAGCTGTATTACATAGCGTAGGAAGGAGGGTTTCGAGTGCGGGACAATTAGTGAAGTTTGCAAAACAACTTTACAAGAATAGAATTTCCTTCATCAGTCTGCATGATCGGCATGTGGGTAGTGTCACATTCAGAGAATGCTGAGGTTAATGAACATCTTTGACCAACGGTAGCCCGCTACTAGTTAGTACTGAGTAATAAGATTCTGACTTTAGAACATGACATCGCTTTGTACCATACACCCCATCAATCAATCTGGTCTTCACAAAGGCATGGGAACATTGTTGCGTGGTATCAATTCATTAAATCTCGTAATGACCCATAGCCCAGTCCATTCCATTCCGTTCCTTCCCAAACCCTGTCCAATCATAATCATGGTATAATATCAATCAGCCTTCGCCTCCCATAATGCATCATGGACATTGCAATCTAGTTGGAGAACTTGGGGTTGACCTGGCTTCTACAAGCGGGGTAATGTTAGTGAACAATTCGTGGTATCTGAAAGGGGCACAAGCATAGGCGAGACGAAAGAAAAAAAAACATACCCGGTCTGCTTCTCATATAATCCTCTGGCACCGTCGGTGATCTTCTCATTCTGATCGCGGCTCAAAGTGTGTCCGGACTTCTTCTCGATGAAGTCGAGCGCTGAGTATATTGTTAGCATGATATTGATTGTACATCGCAAATTGCGAAGGTCGTCGAAAGTGTGAAGAAGAGGGGGCGAGAGGGGTAGACAAACCCTTGTCACCATAATCTTCCTTTCCAGCGCCACCAGCAGCTTGGTTTGTGTTACCAGTGCTTCCTGAGCTTCCTGAACCGCTCTTGAGGGCACCTTTGACGAAATCCATTATGATGAAGTTGATTGGAGTGTTTAGTTGTTTTGAAAGTTGTGTAGTTGCTTGAGTATTGATTGAGTATGAAGTTGTAGTTAGTGTCGATAAGAAGATGTCGAGCCAAGTTGTAAATGAGGGGACTTATATACCCTTCAGTAAACTAAAGACGCCATCATTTACTAGTGTATTAACGGCTTGTGTGCCTTGATTCTTTCTTTCCTTTCAGTTGAAGCTTGGTTCCGCTGCTTCGTCCTCTCCGAGCATATTTACGAATCCGGTTTAAAGGGCAACATTGGGTTGAATGGAGCTCTCTGGTTGGGTAGTTTCTATGAGAGTTAATGATGCATGTGGGGTGAAAGAAATGACGCACGCCAAGACATAATGTCCATCTCGGCAAGAAGACTTCGGCAGTTTCCTGATTAATAAGCCATGTTCCTTTCAAGGTCCACCAAAAGAGTTGTTGAAGTTATGGTTGGGATTATCGCAACAGCGATTGATTCGGAATAGAAGTTAGAGAAGGAATTTTATCTGCTATCACTAATTACACCAATACCTGTGAGTTGACGGCAAAACCACAGGAAGGAAGCCCGTTAAGCTTGGCTGATGTTCAGCCAGCCGCGATCGTCGACCCATAGAAAGAAGTTGGAAAAGGATCATGAGAATACGAAGTTTCTTGTCGTAATTATTAACTCAGCTATGCTTCTAGTATATCCTGAATATACTTTCTCATTGTGATGCCCGCGGTCCCCTCTCGTGGCCCAAAAGCTAGTGAATCTGTTACCGCTGCAATTGGCCTGTCTACATGCCATCGATATTGCACTATGGAACTACCGCATCCCATCATTGTCCCATCCTTTAATTACTGTCTGTCATCACCAACCTGCTATCAGCTCGATAATGGCCCTTATCTCCAGTGATAGACACAAGTCCATCAGTCAATCTATGTCTCAGATCACATGCCCACAATGCATCATCTCCCTCTTTCCCCTATTGGCCACATTATAAGCACGCTGATTATGATCCATCCACTCCTGTAGAATCTTGCCTCTAGCAAATGTGTCTTCCTCCGAGTTTTCCCCCCAGTAAACTTCACGGTTCCTAGATCTCCATCGCATGTACCCCAGACACCGTTGACTCTTTTACCGGCACGCGAGAATGTCATTGTGTAAGCATATGAATCGAAGCCGAGTTGGATAATGCCCTGACGATCTTTGCCTCTCCATCAATAGATTCTTGTATTATTCATATGCGCAATCCAGACATCGCATTCTTGATCGAGATAATATTCGCTTCGATCAGCAGAGTTGCCTCCCCGAGCAAGTTGGATTGTACCCTTGAATTCCCCGAGATTGAAACGGCCGAAGACTTGGTAGCTGTGTCTACATGGTGCAGAGAAGATGTCAAGGGTGTAGGGTCCCGATTGACCGTAGTTTGAAGGCATAGTTTTGCATTTTAATTCCCAGTGTCCGGTGGTTGCCCGCATTCCGAGGTAGACTCTCTCGTCGTCAATTTTGTCGTCAGCGAGTCCCTTATCGGCGAGTTCCTCGTCAGAATTACCGGCATCGCCGTCGCACTCTTTAGTGTGATCTTCTTCCTCGTCATTGTCTTTAACTGAATCCTGATCAAAATCTTCAGCCTCTTCCTCGTGTCAAGCCTACTAAGCTTAGTGCACTAGCTCTTCATTTTCACAACCCTTCTTATGATATGCCCTCACAATCTTCTGAATACCTTGTTCGACCACGGTATCCGGCTCATCGGTGTTAGAATTAACCAGACGCTGCTCGAGAGCCTCGATATCGCTTCCTCTCAGCGAAACCCTCGGAATGCGAGCTGAGCCCTTCCAGAACTCAACAGGTTTGTTACGATTATCATCGCCAAGATATATCTCCATGAAGTGTTGCCCAAAACATGTAATATGCTCGCCATCGTAGAACTATTCGAGGCTTTTTATTGTTGTTCTAAGGACTCTTCGACCCTTTGGATCATGACTTGCCTCCGTGTTGATTTGGGGGCGAGTCTCGAAATGAACGCCGATGGTGCTCGAAAGAATGTTTCCCGAGATGCTTCAATAGTACAAGAATGCGGGCGTCCTCGGATCCTCAGAGATTTCATGTGCTTAGCTGCCGTACTAATTGAATAGATTTTGTAAATAGCCCTAATTCACTGTCAACGAAGTGAACGACCGAGCAAAGTATTATGGCTCATATTCTGTCAGGACGATGTAGTGCTTTCCAACAAGAGACCACACAAGAAACTGAAGTTGAGAGGCTTTCAAAATAGAGACAGCTATTCGGTTCGAGATCATTTTCAAGGTTCCCCTCCGATTTTGAAGATTCTTCTGGTCCCCGTGCCAGTACCAGCAGTTGCATTCCCTTTTATGGGTGGCTCCAAGGTATGAAGCTCGACTTCCATTTCCGTGATATGCTTTGAACGATGGAATAACTCTCGTGCTCCTTGAATCTTTCCTTGCAATCCTTCAAGTATAGAACTAAAGACATGATAGTCAGAATAAAGCATCTTCAATTATTCTATGGATGGGAATGTTCGATGAGCTTTGCTTTTGATTGATTCCATGTCAGTGCTGTTATCTTAAAGCCGAAAAGAAGAGTAACCAACACATGATCTTGGCGCTAAACCCCAACAGATGTTCCCCTCAAAATTCCCCTCATTCATGTGAAAAGCATAAACAGAATACAATAACCACCTTACGACCTCCTCTTCATGTTGAACGAGGAAAGGTTTATGGAAAGAGTTTGGAACTCCCGTTTTCGTCGTGAATGAAGATTCTTACAATCATCTGAATCATGCTACTCTTAGAACTCTCAGCTCAGACCCATTCTCGGGCCAAACCAAGTCAAACCAAGTCATCGCCATGGGATTTATCTGATCCAAATTCAATCAAATGAGTACCGATCAACATCACCACAATGTCAATGTCACCATGCCATTACTTCCAAACCATCAAAAGCGTCAAAGTCACTCTTTTCCGTGTTCGTCCGAACGTTTCTTGACATCTTTACAAATACTTTCCTCATTGGTGCCCCTAATCTTTTCGATTTATCATGGGATCTGTCTCATCTCGTGTATATTATCACTTAGGGGAAACTGTGGAAAGGAACTTCCTCTAAGTGTTAGACGCGATTGTGAACTCGCGAATACCTGCGCTTAGGGGTCAAATTTGGAAAAATTAGGTGAGAGAACTGTTAGAGAGTCCCGTAAGCTAATCTTGGAAGAGCCCACCGATTACTTTATGAAAAGATAGCAGCGGTTGGAGAGAATTTTCTTTTTTCTACAAATACCTCTACATTTCCTTTTCTCTTTCCCTTCTCTTTCTATTTCATTTCAAATTCTATCTCTCGATTCACTCCCAAAAAGTGGTTAATTATACACATCTACACCAAAAAGCTCCTATCACTACCTCCCCACCTCTAAACACCCCGCTATCGATAACTATCAAGCAACTAAAATCAAGCAACTATAACCAACCACTTCGTACAAAACTAAACCAACGATAACCTCATCTTATTGTACATTACCACAAATTCCGTCAAAATGACTACCACATCAATGGTCCAACCAAAATTCTTATCAAAGGCCGATCAACTTGGCGTCGTCGCTGTTGGATTCTCTGGTGGACAAGTAAGTTGCCCTCTGTTCTCTTCAGACGTCTCATAGACACAATCTAAACAAATCAACACAGTGTAAACCAGGAGTTGATGCCGCGCCTTCAGCACTCATTAAAAGTGGTCTTTTAGATCAACTCGAAGAGGAACTAGGATACAAACTTCACCATGATAACACTGTTCATTCTTACAAAGAATTGATTCCTTCTGAGGATCCAGACCACCGAAACATGAAGAACCCTCGTGGAGTCTCTGCAGTCACACAAAAGCTTTCTGAGCAAGTTTACGAACATGCCAAGGAGGGTCGTTGTGTCTTGACTCTCGGTGGTGATCATTCTATTGCCATTGGTTCAGTATCTGGAACCGCGAAAGCAATTCGTGAACGTTTAGGAAGAGAAATGGCATTGATCTGGGTTGATGCACATGCCGATATCAACACCCCCGAAACTTCAGGCTCTGGAAACGTTCACGGTATGCCCGTTGCATTTTTAACACGTCTCGCACAAGAAGACAAGCCAGAAATATTTGGATGGCTGAAGGATGAGCATATGGTCAGCGTAAAGAAAATTGTTTACATCGGTTTGAGAGACGTCGATAGAGGAGAGAAGAAGATACTCCGTGATAATGGGATTAAAGCATTCAGTATGCATGACATTGATAGGTTTGTGTTCCCGTCGCACTATTTTATTATGTTCGCATTCACTAATATCCTCTCAGACATGGTATTGGCAGAGTTATGGAAATGGCCCTCGGTCATATCGGTAACGATACCCCAATCCATCTTTCCTTCGATGTCGACGCTCTCGATCCTACATATGCTCCCTCGACTGGTACACCAGTTCGCGGAGGTTTGACCTTGCGAGAAGGTGATTATATTGCTGAGTGCGTTCACGAGACTGGTTCTTTGATCGCTATGGATTTGGTAGAAGTCAACCCTACACTTGAACCTGGTGTCAACGATATTGGAGCACACGAAACTGTTCGAGCTGGATGCTCTTTGGTTAGATGCGCTTTGGGTGAGAGCTTGCTATAAGCTGGTGTTTCGGATAATGGGAATAGATACTCGAAGAGAAATATGAAAGAATATACCCTTAGATCGAGGTTGGCTATTTATACTTTTGGTATTGGGTTCCCTGGGTGGCCCTAAGAGAATGGGACTTGATCTTTCATCTACGGTTATACTTCGCAACCCAGAAGGATAGAGGGGCTGGTGGATCGATTTACTTTCACATGCTTAAGAAGTTAAGATAGATGTACAAATCATCGACAAAATCAATACAAAAACATTTCAAAATCTCCCCGCTCTCCATAAGTTCACCGCCGTTGATAAAACTCATTGTCGTCACCGATACAACTGTTGCTAAAAATATAATCAATTCTCCGATCTCCACGTTCCGAATCTCCAATGTTTTCCATACCGAGTACCCAAGTACTACCAGCCTCATAATTATTTTTTTAGGCCTTAGTGATGCGCTGTGCCTGGCACTTCATCCCAGCTTCCCAACCCCCCGCCAACACTAAGCGCCCAATTATATTATTCATACCGCGAAAATGGGCGATGTATTAATGCGCGTCGGTATTCTAGTTTTCTTTTCTTTTCTCTGAGTTTTCTTTCTGCATTTCTACATCATACATAGTTCGAACATTATATTCTAGAGGTTCGCGACAATATCATATCGTTCTCCACGATCAATCAATCAATCAAACTATCTCGGTACCACCAAAGAAAGTAAGACAAATACCAGCGGAAGATTTCTGAGCTGCACGTCCCCTTGGTTCGAGCACCCTGCAAGTTGCACTCATTTTCAAGTCTGAGTGGAACATAAACCAAATAAATTGAACGACAACACAACATTGATTCACCGGTATTCTAACATACGAGGAAGATTGACGTGGACAAGCTTGGACGAGTTATCGTACGAGAGTTATTTTCGAGTCTGAAATTGGGTGTGGAGATTTCTTTCGTGAAGGGGAAAGGAAGGAATATAGATAGGAAGGAGTCCTAGAATCACAAATTTTTGATAAAAGTCGAGAGCGAAAAGAAGGAATCCTCTGGAGAAGATACAATTGCGACTCCAAACTTGTGGATTGAATTCGCAAAGCTCTTTGGAATATCAACTGGACGACAATTGAAATACAAACAGAAAATTTCAAGAAAGAGCTAGGAAATAGCAGAACTCGGTTTGGCATAATTGCCTTCAACATAACCAATACTACCACATAAACACGCCGTAAAAATGGTATCCACACTCTCCTCCTCCTCAGGCGGCATTCGCGATCGCTCCACTGTCCTCTTAACCCGCACTCGCACAAAATACCGCTGGCCACCTCTCCAATTGAACTTCTGGATTCTCATGATGTTAATCGCTTCCTCCACTATCCTCGGTATCTCCGCCTACTTTGTCTCTGTCCAAAATCAGCTTCATCTCGGTGTCCCCTGGTATTTTCCTTACTGGATCGTCTCTGCTTCTCTCGGCGTCGTATTCCTGATTATTATGCTCTGGCTGATCTCGCAGCGTCAATTGCTTCCTGGTATCGTTATATTGGGGACTTTTATACTATTTGTATTATGGCTAGTAGGATTAATTGTGTGGAGTATTGAACTCTGGGGTCCCACAGGCAACGTGAATGGAAACTGCAATTTATATGTTACGGCGAATGAACAAAGTGGCCCGTACTCGTCGACTTTGGCGTGGTTGATGCAGCATTCGATCTGTCAGAGTTGGATTGCGGCATGGGCGTTCATGTTGATTGGGGTTGTCTTTTTGTTCTGGATGATGATTATGAGTTATCAGGTTTACAGAATGGATGATTAAGGGGAGAGATAGGAAAGAGTGTGGGATGTGAAGTGTAGTTTTGGATTATATTATGAGGTGGGAATAGTGATGGGGAATCGGTGGAGGAAAATAGGTTATTGGGAACAAATTCGTAGGACGGATCTACAAATGGGGGTTATTTTATGACAAAGGGTACTAGTAGATACATGCTAGATGGATGAGTTACGAGTGATGCATGGACAAGGCGTTTTGGGAAAACCGGAGGAAGGAATCACGTCATTATTATTATCAAATCCCGTTATTTCTCAATTTCATATGTAATGTACAATTTGTACATATGGCTAAATCGGTGAAGCGAAATTATCTCAATAGGGGTAGTTGTAGGTGTATTGCAGATCTCCTCGGCTAAATATCGTTTGCGTTGAAGTTCCAGTTCGAGTATCTAGAATTAGATTGTAATACTTTTCAATTGGATCTCTCATTTATTTGATCCCCGAGTTGAATTTAGCCACGCTATTGAGTGCTACAATATCTTTACATGCATGATTACGGGGTCACTATTGCATATATGTTTTTCATACACATGAAGAGCATTTCACACTAAAATTTGCACATCCGAATCGATTTTGACGATAATCATGAAGCTACGAATCAGATATAATAGCACAACCTCAATTACTGTTAACGGATTGCGGATTCATAAACACCTCCCCAGAATCCAGCATCCCCTTTATCAACGCCAGCTTCCCATAATTTCTCAACCAATACCTCTTATGCGCCTCGTCTGTACTCAAAGCGGAATCGGCATAATTATAATACATACCTAATTCTTCTTTGCCTTCTGCATTTCCAATCTCAGCAGTCATGTGGTTCAGAAATGAATAGGCTTGTTGGATAGGAAATGGGGAGGTAGAGGAGGCTACACCGGTGACGAACTGCCATTTGAAGAGTTGAGAGCGGTGCGCGTAGGATGTAGAGGTAGGGGGGACGAGAGAGACAACTCACAGAATTTGCGTGCTAAACAAAAAGGACAGTCAGTTTCGCAACTTACCGCGGACTAGGAAGAAGGAGCACCTGCAACTGTATAATTAAAGGGCCCTTCCAATCCCTCCTCAGTACCCCAATTCGAATACAACGCGTTGTTATTAGCATAAAGCAACGAATTCAACCAGCCCACCGAATGCGCACCCGCATTCACAGAATCTAATCCCCCTGTCTCATCAAGTGCATCTAGTAATGGTTGAATCGTAACCTCAAAATCCGCCTATTCCGACGCTAGAAATTAGGAATTGTCAATACAAGCTCAAAGTTTCAGCTAGATATTGATTATAAATAACATTCACGCACCATAAGATAACATCTCTAGAATCTCATTCCTACCTTGGACAAATTCCATGCGCAATCGCTCTTCCCCCTTGTTCATAGGATGCCAAAGCCATGTTTCCCACCCGCGCTCCAGGCCCCACGCTTGCAATGCCCGTCTCGGGATCTAGAACCACATGATCAAAATATCGCAGATCGATCACCAAACGTCCATCTTCTCCATATATACTATGGGATGCGTAGCTATAGCCCCCGGATTTTGGATTTACTTTGATGCCATGTTTTGTGGCCCAGAGAACGGCGGCTTGGATTTGCGGAACTGTGGTGGGAAAATTGCGAAGGCTGAGGGAGTGTAGTTGAGACGGGGATTGAGGGGAATGATAGAGAGAGCGAAGGAGGGGTTTCCGGGGATTTCTTGCATGATGTGAGATGCGGAGAGACAAAATACTATGGGGAAATGGGGGAAGTTGACGATGATGCGTTTATCTTGGCGGATGCGAAAAGTTAAAGCCAGGAAGTGAGGAATAAGAAGATCATTTTAAAGATAGCTTTGAACTCAAGAGATCATCCAGATACATACCAGAGAGATACAACACACTACTATATTTATACCTATGAATATCATTCAGGGCATTGAAATTTTTCCCTCAAGATTCATCCTTTAACACACAGGATCATCGCCAAGATTATTCAACTTATCCCATATCGAGCCAGAAGAGTATTATGGTCCATCGAAACATAACTCCGATTTGTCGCTCTGCAAAATATCTTCATCCAGTGTGCATCTGATGTTCATATATGCAGTGGGTGAAGCAGGTAAAACGCACAGTGCATCTTTTCGGCTAGTTTCCGAGCCGCGCCCAAGACCTGCGTGATTACGGGGTTATCTGACATCTGCAAGAATCTAAGCTGATGAAGCTTAATTTACTCACGTCACTTAGTTAGATTGTATTCAACTATTAAATATATATATTGGTTCTGGATTGGTTCAACCGTGTGGTGGTATTAGACTTAGTGTGGAGGTAGGGACATAGTATAGATCAAGTTGTTCTGCAAGTTGTATGCGATACACGGCCAGGAACATATGTGATATCATCATCGAAGACTTTTGCCATGATGAAAAGTAAGCTGGCTGCATTTAAAGCAGTATTTCGGAAAGCTAAGCTGTAGGCCAGCGGGATAAGAGAGGGATAACTCTGTGTCTTATGTTGAGAAAATGTGTAGATATTAAAGAATGGAGTAGAGTAGTATGTCATGGTGTGTCAGTTAATAGTTGAAAGCACATTGATTTGTAGTCAGAGAACAAGACCAGTGTTGACATTTTTGTTTTAGTTAACGATAAAAAGGCAAAGAAGTCCATGGTAACCGTGATTTCAGTATTTCCCCGGAACTGTCATAGCCAAACGATCCAACACATATCTCCCAGCAGTGATTGGAGGATATTTGGAAGGGTTTTCATCACTTACACAAGACGGCAACGTCTCAACTGTCTCATCATAATTGATTGAGAAAAATAGGGGTACCGAGTATCGAGTTTTAGCCGTCCTGTTAACAACTCTATGAATAGTACTTCTATAAAGTCCATTTGTCCATCGCATCAAAAAATCGCCAACATTGACTACGATTCCTCCTTCAACAGGCTCAGCAGCGACCCATTTCCCGTCCGGACTAAGGACCTCTAGACCGGGGGTTGAGTCTTGGAGGAGGAGAGTAAAACATTCGTAGTCTGAGTGGGCACCAAGACCAACTTCCTCTTCTTCATCTAAGGTGGAAAGAGGCTTGGGATTTGAACTTGGTTTGTACTTTATCAGTCGTGCAATTCCTCCAGGATGTGTGACTAGTGGATCAAAGTAATCTTCTGGGAGAGATAGAGATAAGGCAAATAGGCGGAATAGGTGTTTGCACAATTCCAAAATCTGTGGGACACAATTAGACACATGTAAACAAATTATCGGCAAGTTAGGGTTACCCTTCCGTAATAGTCTGCAATGCCTTGATAGAAACCAGGAATTTCAGCTTCGTTGGGCCATTGATTTTTACCACCAGCCGTCGTACCATCAAGCTCGACGTATTTTCCGTCCCCACCTGTAGGATCCAAACCATACTCATAACCCCAATTGAAAGCTTCCTTCGTTTCTTTAGTTTGGAAATCATTTACAGATGAGTAACTAGCCGGTTCATATCCTCTAAATTGATCTGAGTTCTTCATGTGAATTGCATCCTTGGAGGATTGAGGTAGTTCACTGAAAAAGCGTTCACAAAGCTTAAATACTTGTTCGCAAACATGCTGTGGTATTCCATGACCTGTGATGTAGAAAAATCCAACATTCGCGCATGCTTCATTGATTTTCTTCGCAACCTCTTGACGGTCGGCTAAAGATGGCGAGAATGAAGGGGTTAGATCGATAATTGGAAGTGATCGAAATGAAGAAGGACCAGAGGTATCCGAAAGACGAGTTTGAAGATAATCTTGTATTTCCTGCGCAGCACGACGTGTGTTTTCAGTGGCAATATCTGCCGGTTGCACAGTAGTTGCAGCCATAGTATTGTAAATCAAATTGTCGCAATTGTTGATTCGGTTGAAGATGGGTTGCGAGTAGTATTTCTATGACGACAAAGGTGGGGTAGGTTCTTATCGTATCCTTATCGAGAAGGTCATGCAGGTTGTGACAAACAGGAACTGAGCGACGGCAGGCACCGCTTTCTTAGATGTTATGGCAATATAAGTCCTCGTGTATCCAAGAGCAGAGACAACTTTGTGAGACCGAAACTTCTTGTTATACACGTCTTTTCAGCATGACATGGTCAGTGCTGCGTATTGATTGTTAATGGCTAGTATGTGTATAGTAGCAATTGACTTTTCCAAGTTTCATGGTTAACTTCAGTCGTCATCAAGGTCTAGAATGCAACATAGTTGCATTCATAGGACTCAATATCCAGAAACTAATCAGGAGCAACAATTTGCTAAAGGAGTATCAGAACTCACTATTTAGTTCATCAAGGACGGAAAACAATGTCGACTTACGATAAGATAATGTTAAAAACGGGTAGAACTAAAATGTCGGTAATACAAGCAATTAGAGTTCCTTAGCCAGGGGTTTCATTATTAATAGCATCATTTGGCCCTGGAGATCACTAGCTAACACCAACCAATGCAACCTTACTGACGTACAAACTTAAATATCACTTCGAAGACTTCCCGAAACCCAGCCAATACATAGAGCATACACAAATTTCGTGTCAAGGCTGTTACCCTCTCAAAGTGTACGGATCTTGAAGATCAGAAGTCCAGTCCTCATGTTTCCCTTATCCGAAGCAGATATACCAACCCTCAAATCACAGTCAAAAAAGCTCATCAATCATGCAAAAGGAAGTTCCTTCGGTACCCCATAATCGTCACAACATGAGAACCTCCACGCACCCTTCAACTTGGGAATGTATATCCACCTGAATATCAATCCCACAAACCACGGAAAGGGAGGAAATCTCGGCCCATGTATACCAAACTCATAAGTCACATCTGAGTTTGTGATTAAGAACGGAACGTCTCTCGTCTATCGATACATTAGCTGAGTTTTTATTTAATAATTAAATTAGAGAAATCATACTTTATCAGCGTTTTTCTTCGAATGTTGAGCCATCGCCTTCCCACATTCTTCCCAATTAATTGATTCATCTTTTTCCAGATCCACTAGGACGCCAATTTCATGATGTAAATGACTCTCCAAATCAGGTCCGAAAACATCAATCATTTCTCTCAATTTGAATCCATCATAAGGTTTCGCGTCATCTTTCACTCCCGAAACATAAAGATCAAAAGCAAACAAGCCCGGAAGGAATTTTTCATGCTCATTATGATTATTAATGAAAACATCATTTCTAGAACTTTGCTCATCGAGTAGTTTGAAATAAATTGTTTCTTCAGCGGCATGGTGGGAATGAAGAATGGAAGACCATGCATCGCAGAATTTCATAAAATCTGCTATATCGAAGGTCTTTTTCACGCTGGGCGCTTGAATATAGATGCAATTGAGACCTCTAAGAAGAATATTATGAAGTAAGGCCATTTCGGATGCATTGCGAGATGCCAGAGATTCGGGTTTGCCCTGGTTTTATATGAGTTTTTGATATCGCTATCGAGCCGTTGGGGGCACATACATCTAACGATCCTCTCGGAGTTGAAAGTAGCTTGAAAGGGCCATCTGCCCATTTTTTGGTAGATTCCATTGCGAATGTCAAGAAGATGATAATTTTTGAGATGATATGAGTTCTTGCGATTGTATAAATATACGATTCCCCGCGTGGTCATACCATCTCAGCCGATTCTGGTTGGCTTATCAGTATTCCACATACCAGCTGATTTGTGGCGTGATGCAACCGAACAAAATCATATGGTTGCGACAGACTTATCAGATCTTACTGGCTACCTTTAAATGAACTCCTCTACATAAAGAAATAACTATCTATCTGCTTTTTGATTGTTGTGATTTCGGTGACTGTTGTGGATGTTATGAAGGGTGGTGACTTTTGGACTCTCTATCGTCTCCTATTTCGTGAGCTATTCAAGCTTTTCATGGTAGCATACAGAAACGCACTGGAAAAGGAATAACATGTGATTATAGGTAAAGTAATTTAGAAATTGATTGATGCTGAACAGCTTTTAATTCAACTATGGTCTTTGATTCCATCGATAATGGCTTGGATGAGTCTTTACCTTCTCTGGCCCCAGGAAACATTGAGTTGGATACTAGAGAGAGTTTTGGTTGGCAAAGAAATTGAAGCCAATCAGAATTGGAGAATCCATGGATCCCAATATCAGTTAGCAAATACATCAACATTCAGCTTTTTCAAGATCTCCTCATGTGTGATGACATGTTTTTGCATACTCCAAGAACGAATCAAGCAGCTCTTGTAATCCAAACGGACCTTCGAAAAATTCAGATGGTGAAATAGATGACCATCATATTGTACGCTGATAGCTAGAACTCTGAGCTATACTAATCCTGTCTGACTAGGCGTCTCTGGTGATTCGAAAACTTCATCTCTCAAGAAGTTACTAAAAGTCTTTCCACACAATACATGGTAGTAGTATTTCTCGGCTAGCTTTTGGCAAGAGGAAGAGCAAAACTGCATTGCTGCACAACAACTAATACCAAAAACAATCTTTGCCTAATATTAAGCACGGGTCTTTAACGTGGTCACGAATTCTCACTGGATTCTACACAGCATAAAATTTCATCGAGAAAAAAAAATGGAAGAAAGAGGCATAAAAAAGAAAGTTAAGAAATGAAACTAAAGATTGGAAACAAGAAAAAAAAGTAGATTAAAATAGGCAAAAGCAATGAGCAATGGTGGCCTTTGCCAATTCCGGTATAGGAGCAAGTCAAAGAAAGGGTATGAGATTTCCAATAACTATGTAACGAATGGATTACAAATTGAGATTTCCAAGCCAGAGTACCACTCCCTAGTCAATCTAACATTGATGTGACGGGAATATATGATTGTGGAAAGCATTATTTGAACAAGATAACACAAGTGATCTTATTGCTATCGTTTCAGTGTCAACACAGCCCTGTGATCATCGATAGATAGAGTTTTGCTTATGTCATTGACCACTGCAGCTCTTTCCGGAGTAATTGTTTGTGAGTCGAAGTAGGAGAGTGTTGAAGAATTCCTTCAAAATTGAGGTCGCAGTTATGAATTGTAGTCGTGGAATTGGGCTAGGTCAAGTCGACAACTACCAATCATGCGATACGTAGGCTGAGAGAAAGTGATTGGAAAATAAAATATTTGATTATGTTAGCACCACCTACCCCCTACACGTGCATTCATGTGATTGTTAGGAAGTCTAGCACAAATTCTTTGGCATGGATTATTTGGCGAGCTTTCACTTCAACCATGAGTAGCAAAGTCGTATATTGTTGTCAGTAGGGAGAGAAGTATAGTTTCAAGTTATCAAGCTCGGTACCTCTGGTATTCCTGATCTCAATTTCATCAATTCTTTGCATGCGCGTCCGGATGGTATCCGTCATATTTTCTGCATTCGGATGAGGTATCTAGCAGTACTAAAACTCGATACTAAAGAAATGACGAAATGGCCATATGGATATGTTGAATCTTTTTTTAATTCTGAATAGCACTATACTTACGGGCCATCCAGAATATCCTCATCTGGGCTATCTGGATCATGCACCATACTGCCACTCTTGGTCATTAATTCGAATCGACTCGGACGGAATGGCCACCTCATCCATGCCTCCACAATCTCCTTTAACATTTCCGTTGTCAGGGATCTTACAGACAAATGCTTTAGATCAAATGCTCCTCCTTTCGAAGGATCTGTTAATGAGGGACATTCGCCTGCTATATGTTCTAGGGCACCGGGCCATAATCCTTCCAAAGACTCATAGACTGTGTCAATTGGATGTGCGTACATGTTACCAATTATGTATTCGAAGACATCATAGTTCTCGGGGTAATTTTGACGAAGGATAGGCCAAAGAGCTTGTGGCTGGATATCCAAAAGACACAACTCAGAAGCAGGTCTAAATTCTTTCGGATATACTTTGAGGGGCTCCATCGGCCTCTTCTCAAATTGTGTACCAATGCGCGCACCGTCGAGTCTGACACCGTAGATCTTTTGGGCAGCAAGAGGAAGTTGAGAAATCTTATCTTCATACGTCTTTATCATTGTGTCCAGTTCATTCCTTAGACTCTCTGTATCTTTCGACTTCGAACCAGCTTTCAAGATCTTACCATGAAGCTCGTTGATGTTGTTGTAGTCATTGACAAGATCCTGTGTTAGCTCTCCATGTTGGTTGATAACTTTTTTCTTCGCTTTAAGGAAGATATAACGTGTATATTCTTCGGTATAATGTCTTTTCTCCCTCTTTCGTTTGTCCTTTTCAGCATTTTCGACCTTCTCACCTTCTGGTGTCGTATATTTGATTAATTTCCCTTCATCCAATCGCTTCTGGAGATCCCTAAACTCATCGAACCAGCCTCTCTTGAAGCGATCAAAATCTTGGCTTTTTACTTTGTGCCCACCTGTAGCAAGTGACTGCCTGGCTTTAAACTCCATCGGGCCTTGCCTATGTTTGGGTGTCGTTATGCCCATTGTATCCATCTTACTGACAACGTCTATCGAATTTGCTAATGCAACCTCGGCGTCTCTTACAAATCGGTGGTTATCTACAGTTGAACTTGCAATCTCTTGAATGTATTCCGTAGTTATTTGGGCCTCCACGGCATTCTTACGCATCTGGGCGACATGACGTACCAACCAAGAAGTTTTTTCTACATCTGGTATCCATACCAGCATTCGTATGAGACCATATTGATGAAATAAGGCATGCGATCTTGCTGCGGAGAGAAGTTGATACATGACTAATTGTGACATGGACTCAAATCCGCGGTACCTCTTTCTGGGGTGGTGGGCAAGATTCGCAATCACGAGAAGGGTATTATTTGGTTCGTTGATCTTGGGATCATCTCGCGAAAGTTTTACCTGATGGGGCAAGAACTCCGGAGTGGTAACTTGGCCTAGATGTTCCCAGACCGTTCCAGATTTCGGTATGTGTTGATAAGTAGAATCTTTTGCATCAAGAAGAGGTTGGAGGAAAGGATTATACTTCTTCGCATCAGGTTCCATGAGGAGATGCGTTCGAGGTTTAAGAATTTTATGGATTTTAGACGACCACATGCCTATGCCTGGATTTATATCGATGACGTCGCAGCCAACATGCTTTAAAAGCGATGGTTTTAGGCGATCCAAGATATCATCTGGACCAGGTTACTAAATGATAATTTCATAGCGAAAAAGGACTGGTTCTTACCACACAGTGCTTCGTTCATGATATTCGAACGTGTTCTGTCCCCCATGATTGACCCTTTCATATGAGCATCTCTCATGTATTTTCTCAGGTCCAAGGGAATCTGTATGAAATCGCTTTCGTTCACTTCATTTACTACAGGCTCTTCTTCCTGTTTACCGGTCAGAAACTTCTACTTTTTATCACGACTCGGTTTGTTCCTTACCGCTTCTGGTTCTTGTTCTGCTTCCAATTCTGGCACACGTTTCGCTTCGGGAACTGGTTCCAATTCTGACTTCACCTCCACCTCTTTCACTTTTTTGGGCCGACCTCTTTTGCGCTTTACCGGCTCAACAATTGGATCATCCTTTGCATCAACCTTCACATCATCCGCAACCTTTCTAGGTCTACGCTTCACTGGTCCCACTGCCGAAGCATCCTCTCCTGTGATGTCCCCTGAGGCCACAGCCTTCCGGTGCGTTCGCTTGACTGGAGGATCCACATGGGTAGGTGCTATGGGTTCTGAGGACTTAGAAGCCTTAGGTATATTATAACATGGCGAACAATGGATTTCTCGAAGGCGCGAATGTTGTAAAATGGTCGGATACTTAAGTAGATTGGTCCTACCCAAACGTGGGAATATGCGCAACATCAATGTCTATGATCAGCTCAATGGTAACTGAGGATAATTAGCATTGAAAGGTTTATAATTTCAGGATGCCGTTGAATCACACAATGTTTAATGTTCAATGCAGTCCTGGAGTATTGGTCGTTACATGAACTAGTATCTCGAATTTCGATGAGGCAACAAAAAAGTTTCAAAGACCAGCTTTAGGTGAGGCTGAAGAGCTCAACGAGGCTGAGCAAGATAATCTATCGATATTATTGGGTGGTATTGTGCTAATGTGGACAGTCGTGGCTAGAGTGCTGGGCTGTCATCTGCAAGGCTGTAACTTTCTTTTGAGACAGCCTCTGATCTGCCATTCTACATCGTACATGTTTTTTTATTACATTGGGCACCTTGAGATCTAACATGCCCACCAAACCTTTGACAAAGAGTGACGCGGAAATTCATCATTCTACAGGGCAACCAAGATAAATGAAAACCTACTATATTATCTCTCTGTACATTTCACTTATCTACAAGTATCCATGATTTATTTAAACAGATTTCTCTTTGCTTAACATTATCTCCATTCAAATTCTTGTGTCCAAGGTGTTCGTTCGTTCATTCATTTCTTTCACAGGCACAATTCGCAAATCATGGCGGGGTCAACTTTACAGTTCTCGAAGCCCATGAGCATCAAAGAAATCTCCGCAAAGGCCTCAGACTTTGAATTTAATCCTACTATCGCATTGAAATATTG
This sequence comes from Botrytis medusae, assembly GCA_019395255.1. NCBI lineage: Eukaryota > Fungi > Ascomycota > Leotiomycetes > Helotiales > Sclerotiniaceae > Botrytis > Botrytis medusae. The sequence continues at coordinate 54,654 of JAHXJL010000046.1, read as the reverse complement.
GTTGAGAACAGCTGATACACTTCTAAGAGAGGTAGACAGAACGATCAATTACTTGAGTGGTTGGAATGCTAACTTGTTAGGCTTATATTTATCAGGCAGAGGACAACGATCAACAAGCTTACCTTTTGTTTATGCGATACGCTGCCCTAGTTGCAGAAAAGTTGCCCGGTCATCCATCCGCAAAGGATCCAGAAACTAGAAGTGCTCTCAGAGCTGCCCAGAAAACTCTCCCGGATGTTTTGGACGGATTAGAGAGATTGAAGCCCAGGATAAATGCGCGCTACAATAACTGGCAGAAGGCTTTGGAAAGAAGGAAAGAAATCCATGCAGCACGAGAAAATGACACATCGCGCCCATCGTCTCGAGCAGATCTGGCGGCTTCTGATCCCGCGATAGCTGGAAATCCAACTACATTAGGCGCCGCGGAGAACAGCGACCTAGCCGTAAAGTTGGCGCATAAGGAGTTTAGAAGAAGAGATGCTGCAAGACTCGCTACAAGACAAGCAGGTGTTACTGGGGAAGATGAGCAAGAAAGACGGACTGCAGGGCTATGGGATGATTGGGAATCGGCATTGTCTAAATCTGGTCGCAACGATGATGAGGATGTTATACGCCGCAATATGGAAGCTTCAAGGAAGAGGCTAGATGGCTCCCATGATATTTCGCCAGATGGGACGAAGAAAAAATCTGCGAGACCTACACGATATGTCCAAACCAAGGCCAGGAATAGTAGTAGCGCATACCGCTATCCATCTATCTCTAAGTCTCAACCACTCGTTAGTGACTCGGGGCCATTCCCACCTCCCGGTCCTCTTCCCCCAAAGCCGCCCAAGGAAGAATTCGAGACACTGCATTTCGATACGCTGCCACCACGACCCGAGAAACAATCATCAGACACTCACGAGATTTCTTCATCAGATGTTGTTGGTCAAGACCCAAAATTCACTTTTCGACCTTCGGCCTATCTCGAAAATGGCAAACCCCTTCGAACAGTCTTTCTACCGCCTACATTGCGACAACAATTCCTGGCCTGTGCAGCCTCAAATACACGGGCGAATCTTGAAACTTGTGGGATGCTATGCGGGACATTGATATCAAATGCCCTTTTCATATCTCGACTTGTCATTCCAGAACAGACGAGTACCAGCGATACCTGTGAAACGACCAATGAAAGTGCCTTTTTTGATTACTGCGCATCTGAGGATTTAATGGTCTTGGGATGGATACACACTCATCCTACTCAAAGCTGTTTCATGAGTAGTCGAGATCTGCATACACATTGTGGCTATCAAATCATGATGCCTGAGAGTATCGCAATTGTTTGCGCTCCCAGTAAAAATCCTTCGTAAGTAATGTTCTATCTGTTTGACATTGGAAGAGGTGGCCACTAACTAGTGAACAGATGGGGAGTCTTCCGTCTGACTGACCCCCCAGGAATGCCCGCCGTTCTAAATTGTAAACAAACGGGACTTTTCCATCCTCACGAGGAAAGGAATATTTACACAGATGCATTACGACCAGGTCATGTCTTCGAGGCAGAAGGGCTAGAATTCCAAGTTGTTGACCAACGGCCAAACCCATGATGAGTCGACAATGATGATACCACGAGGATACGATTATTGTGCTTTGGTAATTAGTAGCGTTGGTGCTTGGTGGGCGATGGTTAGAATTGTATTTCAAATCTCGATTCGGCGATTATAATTATACAACATATTACACAACGGTCATATCTGGACTCCGTTTCCATGAATTGATTATGTTGATGTGCATCAAGGGTACTCGTCCCTTGAAAATGAATCCTGGCGAATTTGTACAACCGAGACTAGACATATGCATAATTATCCGAAGGCAAGAACAGACAGTGTCCTTATTGTCTGATATGTTTCAAGATAACCATATCATACGTTCATTGCAAGATGGCCAATCAAATTTGAGAAATAAGTTTTGTTTAAGACCATCGAATAAATCCCTACAATGCGGTTTGGTAACGGGACGAAGGGATAGTGCAGGGATGATCGAGCGACCGCTCTTTTGGTTAACATTGTCGTCATCCCCTCGACGAAGGAAATCCAGAACGAAAATCGTGAACTTCTCTGCCCCAAATCAGCAGATACTTAGTAGCAACCACGGGTATTCTCCGATGGCCCCACACGTTAAGTAATTTGCGGGGTAATAACACTAGTGGGCCCATAACAGCACATTCATCGGTGTACACAAATAGCCCCTTCAATACTTTCAACTCCAGAAATCAAAAAAGAATGCACTCAGAGCATCTCAATATGTCTTCTTTCCAGGAATTTGACCGTTCTCGCTGGACGTCCCACCGTGCAAATCTGTCAGGAACGCCATCTTCTCCATCAGAAGTAACCATTCACTACATCTTATGCTATCCTCCTTCCAACGTTACCTCGAAGGGTACCATACTTCTTATACATGGCTATCCTGAAACATCGTATCAGTTTCGACATGTCATTACGCCTCTTGCAGACACAGGATACACGGTTGTCGCCCCCGATTACCGCGGAGCAGGTGAATCATCTCATCCTCGAAATGGATACGAGAAGGTTCAAATGGCAACTGATCTCCATGAAGTTATTCAAAGTGATCTTGGCATTAAAGATAAAATCCACGTGGTTGGTCATGATATTGGTGGGATGGTTGCTCATGCATATGCAGCCCAGTTTCCTAAAGATACGGCGTCTGTTGCGTGGGGAGAATGTCCTCTTCCTGGAACAGACGCTTATAACAACGCTGTTAAAGAAGGTATCACGGGAGGTCTATGGCATTTTGTATTTCATTGGCAGACAGATTTACCTGAAGCTCTCACTGCTGGTCGAGAGAACATTTACATTAAATCTTTCTACGATCGCCTATGCTACAATGCTTCGGCTTTCTCTCCAAATGATGTAGAGCACTATGCCAGTAAATTTGCTCAACCGGGTGGAATGCGTGCGGGATTCGATTTATATCGTGCATTTCACCAAGACGCTGAAGACAATCTTCGTATGCTGAAGGATGGGAAGTGTAAGGTTCCAAGTATGTCGTTGATGGGAGAAAAGAGTTTCTTGGCAACCATCGCGAATCAACAAAATGAACAGATGTATGAGACTACTTCGTCCTCTAGTATCCCCGGCTCGGGCCATTGGTGTGCGGAGGAGAATCCGGCTGGTTTTGTGGAAGCTGTGCTTAGATGGACGAACAAGAACTCGTGATTTACGTTGTTATTTGTTGCTGCTATTGTTCTAATCTCAAGGCCGAATTAAACCCTGTTATCAAATTATCTCACCATTCTTATCTGTTCTCACTGTATGTAATTCTGGCAGAAGTCAGAGCGGCATTTCCTAACAATTAGTTGAGGTACGACTAGGTTCCAAATATCCAGAAATAAAGAATCTTTGAAAGTCCACTCTTGAATATTCCTGCTTCAAAAATCTTGTTATATGTTCTTGTTCTGCCAGGCGAACGCTTTTTTTTCTCAGGTAGAGTTGGTGATAAATTTCCCAGTGCTGGAACCTGGAATCATAATCAAACCTGCAGGCTATGCGTCTCCTCTTTCTCTGAACCTTGTAATATCTTGATCATTTCGTCGTCAACGACAGTATTGATATTAGTAGCAACAGACCTAGGTGGTAAATTCATCTAGGCAAACAGATTATAATTGACTTGAGGCATATCAATGATGTTTTTGCACTGACGTATGCGACGTCAATAACCATTTCTCGTCAGCGGGTGAGTCACAGGGGTTTTAGAATGGTTCCACGCTACTGAACGTAGATGCACACGCAATAGTCTGTCAGATATACTAATGGACCCGAAATCAATCCTTGGTGAGGCCGCATACTCTCTGAGAATTGTGGCGCTTGATCATCAATGGAAACGCTGATAGTGATTGGTTTCTTGCTGATATCAGGGTTTGACAAAGAGTAATAGTGAATAGTAGCACAGCCAAGCTACTACTTGGGAACTCTTCATAGTCCCCATTCAACTTATTCATATCAGTTCTCTATTTTTTGAAGAACAAAGGCTATGTTTCTAAGCGTGTATCCGTCTCCTCAAAGTTTTTTACCAGATGATTTGCCGTTTAATTCATGAACTGGATTTTTAAGTTCTGAGTCAATGCTTTGTCTTGATTCGGTGTGTAATCTGCATCTTGCAGCTTCGAGTGCAGGACTGTAGAAATTCCTCCTATTCTGCACTCAGGTTTGTCTCAGAGTCGGCAGAAACAAAACCAATGGACAGAAAGGGTATAAAAAACAGCCAAAACGGCCAGCGTCTAAACACTCCTGATAACACGACGATAGTCTAGTATCACTACCTATTGATCTTGCTGTCTCCCAGGTCCGCATACATTCATGTCCTTGATAAACCCACGATGTTTGTTGCTTTCGAAACATCCTTGTAAAGTGGCAGAAAACCCATCGTCATCTTCTGATACTCTTACCGCCACCAAAAACATCCCGCAGAGCTGCAGTGGCTGCTACACATGCATACAGAACTATTGCACATCTCAACACACTTGTCACTCCTAGTATCCGCAATAGACACTTCTAGCTTCAGAACGTATTTTGTTGCATATCTGGATGTCCTTGGCTCTCCTCGTTCCAGTACTAGTTCAGTAGATCAATAAATTGTTGCACATCTCAAATCCCTTGAAACTTCGTAGTTATAGCACCAGATCTCGCGTATTCTCATGTTCAAAGATGGCGATCCTTCTTCTAGCTTGAATTGGCTATCTACAGCCCGCAGTTTTAACAACACACTTAATTCTAGTACTCGGAATTGTTTGTGACTTACATTGCAGGTCCGGATTACCTATCGCTCTATAGGTCCATTGATAGCTCCGGAATTACTAGGTAGTATATCTTGTCATATATATGAAAGCATTTAGCATCTTCTAGCTTCAACGTGCGCTATTCCCAGCATTTCATAATTTCACGATTTTATATGTCCGAAAGATCACACCACTCCCCTGCTCCAAAAATGGCTTCCCACCACAGTGTCGAGATTTCAATATGATACTTTACATTTTCACACCTGTAGTCGTTACCAATACTAGCTGCGATACTCATTAAATTAGAAAATTTCTGAGTGATGTAACTACTCGTTTCCGTATCTTTCTAGCGGAAGTGTGGGGAAAAGGAATCAAACTTTATCATAGAGATTTTGACAGATTTTTGGAAATATATGGTATTCAAAAATGGCGAACGAAGATTGGGGTTAAAATGTGTTTAAGCCAATGAATTCACAAATTAACACAAAATGAAATTGAGGTTTCGATTCGGTGACATCAAATAAAGTAGAATAAACTAAACTAAACCCCAGCGCTGCGTGTGTATAACATTGCAATACTACAATTCGAATATCTTCTCCAAGACTTCCAAGTTCCCACGCTACGCTATTCATTTGCGACCTACTACGTAAGTAAAGGGAGAGAGAAAAAAAATTCAAAGAATGAAAACCCTACACCCCCAAACTCCCAACTCAAAATCAAGAAATTGAGAAATACAAGAAAATTCGTCAAAAGGGTATCTCTCATCTCAATAATCTCCCCAATTTACACAGTGGTACGATACCATGTCTCTCATTTCGCGTCGAGAGCTTAGCTCAAGCACTTGAATCAACAATACCGCCAACAGAATCATAAGCACCAGGCGCTACATGAGTCTTTACACCCGTTAATGGGTCGAAGATGTGACAACCGTGCATTGCGGCGTTTGGTGGTGTGTATACTGTATTTCTTGTCAGTTGCAAATTGCAAAGGGAGTTGAGTTAAGAGAGGCAATGATGGGATGATTGAGGTGATATGAGATGAGAAGCAACGAGAGAGGGGGGGGGGGAACTTACAGTGCAAAGAAATAGCATATTCTGTTGCGCTAGGATTAGCGATGGAATGAAGACCCAGCTATTGTTATGTATTAGCCACGTGATTCTTGTCTCATCATCCAGCAAGCGATGAATCGATAAAGCAAAAGCAAAAGGAGAGAAACAAAAGAGGACGGAGAACGACTTACATCATCACACATATAGGCGACTTTTCCCCTCCTATATTCTCTCACACCCTCAACATCCATCTCCTCTGCCGTCCTTGCACCTCCCTCAGGAGTAACCCACCTCGTCTCTTTCAGCTCCCCCTTCATGATCTTCATCAGACAATGACTGGCAGCATGGTCGTGCACTTTACTTTCCTTCCCCGGTGTCCAAACCAACATTAATAAATTGAATACTCCAGGCACCTCTGCTACTAGGTTTCTTGTGTATTGTTTGTTTGGGTTTGCGTGGGCATATTTCTGCCAGTCGGATAGAGAGGAGGAATCATAAGAGTGAAGGAGGCGAGTGAGAGTCGGAAGATGAGGCGAGGATGTTGTGGTGAGAGATGTGGTCAGAGAATTGACTAGTGTGTTAAAGGATGTTGTGGTTGTGGGTTTAGAAAAGGAGACGGGAAAGTTGCCATTGAAATCTAGAGAAAAGGAGGTCGGTTAGTTTCATTTTCACATCCCATCATCACAATCGATTCGCTAAGAACTCGGAAAATAAATACCTTGAGGTAAAAAGGGTGTGCTGTGTTGCCTAGAAGTGGTTGAATCAAGGGAGGTTGATTTTCTGGTCGTGCCTGTGATACCACGGGTTTTGGCGAGGAGGGGTGATAATGTAGGTTTGGTTGCTGATGTCAATTTTGTACGTAAAGTACGGAGTGCTGTCGCTTTCATGCTATTCGATGCCATTTTTGCAGATTCACGATGTATTGTAGATATTCAGAAGAGAAAAAATTGATGGTGGTAAGCTTTGAAGAGCGTGTAAATCAGAATTAATTAGAATCGAAAGAGTGGAATATTGAGAAAACTAGTAAATCAGGCGGACCACAGATTAAATACGTTTCATACATGACAACCCTGATAGCTAGGCCGGCATCGGGATTGACCGTACTTGGCCATACAAACTGTTTCGAAAGTTGGAGAGATGATATGTCTTATCATCTAACCTTCCTAGGATACCGTCTGTATTGGCGCATTGTCGACAGATCTTTCCCAAACTAACATCTAATCAGTAGATTCCTTCCTTTTTCCAATCATGTTGTTCCAATTCCCCTATATTTCATGCTGGTTTGAAACCTTTCATCTCCAACATCCTCAATCGTTGGCGCGGCGCACGCGCGTTTGACCCCACACACGGTGATAAAGTTCGTGACCGCTTCCTTCTTCTTCTCAATCCTCCATGGACCATTTTCTGAATCGTGTGCCTGATATGGATTTACTGATTCGTCCAATTGAGATAGTAACAGCTTTCGTGCCCGAAAACCCCCTCACGACTTTCCTAAGCCGAGTATGCAATCATGCCGTTCGATTTCTCGTGTTCGTTGGCTATCACCGCCTGATTAGATTTTCGATAATTTGGATCCTTATTGGTGAGGAGTTGTGTCTAAGCGGGGGTTTCCAAGGTTGTGGACCCACTCAATTGTTTATCTATTGGTCGCATATTAATTGGAAAAAGAAGATAAACACCCTCATCAAAAATTACACAATGCAAACTTGACACCATAAAGATAGGAAAAGACAAGTATGAATAATAGATGAAAGTGATTGGTATGATAGAAACATATCAACATCATCATGAATGAAACTGATCATCTTCACACATCGTAATGATGTAGTGATGGCCAAAGACGAAAGAGCTGAATGAACAAACCGACGCCATGCTATGATCATCTCAAAAGAATAACAAATTCAATCGAGTGCATTTACAGATCAATACAAATTCGTAATAGAACATGCAAATGCATCCCATCTCCGTCGATCAGGGATCCAGTAATGAAAAGAAAATGAATTCCGAACTACGGAATGCCTTCAATTCTGCTGTCACCCTCTTCCTCAGTCATCATCCACATCTACCCACATCCATCTCACCAACCTCGGAATTATCTGCTCAAAACCTTGGACTCAAGGCCAATACTATATGATCCTAATGATTGGCTACCACTTGGACCAATCATATGTAATAGTAGTGGATCATGCTCTTCAATTCTCATTCTCTTCTCTCTCTCGCACCAGAAAAGTGATCCAAAAAGCAGAGAAAAACCACAAACTTTTCGGGTCAAATTCGAGAACAATTAGCGAGTCGTGTAAATCATTATTGAACAAAGAAGAGGAAATTTAACGAGAGGAAAGTCGTTTTCTTATATTCGATTGTCTACTTGCTGAACTTTGACGCTAGTGGGTTACAGGGGCGATGATGTTTTTTCACGTGTGGTTATGGGATGATAGTCGGGGTTCGCTTTGATTTTGGCCGATGCGTTCGGGATGGGAGGGAGAGGTTTTGGTCTCCGACAGATACAGATGGGACTACGGAGCTGTGCTTCACTTATAATGTATATTTGTTACACATAAGTACAAATATTCAGTCAACACTCAGTATTATTATTTTTTAATGTTTATCTAATAATATCACACGAAGAAACTACTTGAACAGGTGCAAAACTCGGCAACATTGCCTTTCCCTTGCCTCTTGGATAGAATCCCGTCAGCTTTTGCTAAAATTCCCATCAATCCATTGGAAAGACATCAATCAGCTAATCTTACAAAAGCATGTAATATATCAAAGTTCCCTGTTGAAACACTTTACCTCATCGCCAGGACTTATAACTTCACAAGATCCCACCAGATCCCATCACATCAGACAAAAGAAGACGAGAAGTCCGTTCTTCTGCCATCATCTGCATCAAATCTCTTCATTTTCATTTCTTCGCCATGTCTACAAACTCTCAATGCCCCGTCTCCACTTCTAGATTGGACCTACATCGCAATATTCCTTTTATATGTTTTCTTCATTCTATACATCCCGCTGATCTCAGGACGCTGATGTAGAACAGATGAACTCGTTGATCTACCTTGAAGAGAGAGGATGAACCGTGAAAAAAATGGTGCTTCTGAGCAAGATAGGTGAAATAGAAATTGGAAGACTGAATTAGTGAAAAGGTCTTGTAGTGATGGGAGAGTCGAGAATTTCGAGTTTGTCGAGCTTGTGCCAGTTGCGTGGCATCTTTAGATGGCGTTGGATTGATAGCACAGGTCCGTAAGCGATGGCATACGAAATCAAAAGGGGTTGGGGAGCATACTAAAGAAAACTGTCTAGTAGACCAGTGTCAATACTTGGATGAATGAAAGTAAAATGATAGCTTTCGATGCACAAACCGCTGACACCAATGGTTTCAAGCTTCCTTGCCTATCTGTTGTCAACAGTATCCGTGAAGAAATTTCAGATGCGAGGAGGGCAAAAGTCGTCAGATCAAAAATGAGAAGGGTTACATATACAGTTTTGGTTCACTTGGTGATTAGCTTGCGTCAAACCTTAAGGAACGTGGAGCTGAAGACGAATAGATGAGCCCAGTAATCTTAAACCTCTCCAAAGATCGAGGCGTTATAATATCCTAATTACGGCATGAGCTGCCAACATGTTCTTGGTGTAAAAGTCATGAGTTGCACACCGAATATGAACATAAGATCGTCCATATGAACGAGAACCAGTTCATACTTTACAGGTGTTAGATTTCAACGATGAATGCTCGGCTTTCCCAACACAAAATTAGAAAGTAAATGTTGCCATTATCGAAATACCTTGTGCAATGGTCTGAAGTTACATAAAATGACTGAATCTTGGTCGAAGCGATAGCTGTAAAAATGGGAACAATCAAGTTCAGAAGCCGTTCAAGCTCAGAATACAAGAGCTTGCGAGCTGCTTGGCTTTACTAAAATATGCAAGTTGAAAGCATCTTAGAATGATAACCCAGAACGGAAGGTCTGGGATATGTGATATTGCTCTCCCGTAGATGTTGTCAGGATCATCCTTTGCAAAGTTTAATAGCTGCTTATTGTTCTTCCGAAATTTCCGCTGAATGTTCTTGTGAATTGTAATTTGAGTTTAATTTATGATGCCATGTCATGTGCTATGAAGATATTCGCAACCGCCCAATGGGGAACAGAAGAGGAGCATTGGCAGCATACATAAAGCCCCGAAGGATCCAATTGCGTCAACTTTGCAAGAAATATTGAGCAACCTCAACTGTTTACGGGGTAAAACTATGCGATGACCAAGGACTTCCTTACACTGCATATGTTCAAAGCAAGATTGGCAGGCGGAGCTCCTTGAGTTTGCATGCATTCAGAAGTCATCACCCAATCAAACATCGTAAATACCATGCAAGTTGAACTCGGAAAAACTCATACCGAAGCTATAATATCTTAATGGACTGCAAAAAATCTGCATATTTAAGTGTTGGAAGGAATAGTGATAGATTTTAAAGTGGCTTGTGTTGACTTCATGTGATGTGTTGAAGCCCAAAGATTCGGTCAAAGTATCCGTGAGATTTGAAGATATACAAAAAATACATTTTATTAAACAAGTAGAAAACTTTTATTCAAACTCGAATTTGGACCATGTGTTGAAGAAATGGGAAGAGTTAAAATCTTTACCGGAGTAACAAAAGTTGATATCGGGGGGATCTGGAGAATTTGAAGTATTCGAAGAACCAATCGTAGACGCAGCCCTAAACTGATATACGATCTGAAACACCTCCATGTCAGACTTGCAGACAGATTTTCATCAAGATTGAAGAGTTTATGTCAATGTCACACAAATGGAAATTTCTTTTGGTAGAAAATTCAATCTGAGCAGAAGAGACTTGGAGTCTATCTCCATGTCCAGAATTCCCAACACCTTCAAGGGAAATGAATCCCATGATATTTGAAGCTCCAGGCTGCGTCTAGCGATCAACACAAGCGTGAATTCGGGTCTAACAAATTTGGAATGGCTTTCATGTGTGTTGTTTTCAGCTCAATCTTGGCACCCCCCACGTATAACAGTAAGGGGTTCTGGCGCATGGGGGGGGGGGGGGGGGGGGCTGGGCTCTGGAGGCAGTAAGAAGTTTTTGTTATATTTAAAAATCCGGATAAAATTTCCGAATCCTTGAATATTGATGTTCCTTTGGCAACTACCTTGGTAGAGCTCCCAAGATGTTGTACAATATCAAAGTCGCGGAGCATGTGTTTCTCAAGATCATGCGGAAGTGCGTCTACTGCCCACCTTTAGGTTACGCATCGGAAAATACCCACACAAAAAACCATCCGTCCCAAATAATCTCCTTCTTTCAATTCAATAACTCGAATTTCAATAATCATTATTCTTCAACTGACTGCCCTCGCCGGCGCGAATAACTTCACCCGTCTCCCCAGATCGGCGACGGTCCGAATGCTGTCTTAGCCATAAATAGGACAACTACTTTGGTGACTATCTCACATCTTGGTAACATTGACTCAAGGTCATGACTTCCTAATCAGGAAATCCAAAAACTACCAGTGATCATATCATCCGTCTTCTCTACAGCCCTGATGCCTCCCGTTTCTGCCAAGAAGGTTACGATTCATGGAAAGTATATGTCGTTGTCCGAGATCTCACCGTCTTTTCTGATCTCAACGCCGCACCTTATCATCATAACGCAAAGGTGGAATCGAGTACGGAATGTGAGCAAATCAGTCCTTATCTAAAGATACATCATCTCAAAATTCCAAGACTAATAAGATCAATTTGTCTCCAGGTAAATCACATTTTCCCAACTTGGCATCTTGGAGTCTTGGAATTCTGCGGCGTTGATGTGCCAAAAACATACCCACTTTGGGCAGCAGTCAGATGGATTGATAAAGAATGTTGACACACTTGTCATGATTGCCTTCTCTTGATGGTACACATTCATGTCACCGTGTGCAATTGAAAAGGTCCAGACTTTGACCAAGATACTGCTGTGATACCTGCAACACCATATTGTCTTACTTTACATTGCAGTAAGCAAAGCAGCACTTGCTGTAGAAATTCTAGTGGATTACGCGTCAGAAGTAGTCGATTCAAAGCGTTCAAAATTTCTGTTATACTTTGTAATCAATCCTTATCAAAGTTTCCCTCAGTTACGACGATCAATACCAAAAGAACTCTTTCAAGACGTCCGAGGATCAAACGATTGAGCACTAAAGTCTCATATATGACGTTTGGAAAAGCAATGCCACGAAGGGAGATAGAAACTAATAAAACTGCAATACCATTTTCCGCCCAAACCTTATTTTCACTTGGCATTTGGCTTCGCCTCTCTTGGCCAGTAAAAAGCCCCATGGTATACACATGCAGCAGCGACAACCCAGCGGACATTTCTCAGATACCATACAATATCTAAGAAAGATCTTCGCCAAGATCCCATATCTGCGGCTCCCCAGATGATGGTTTCCCCGACATACACATAATCTCTTACCTTGATAGCAAAGGCCAAGGTATCGAAACCTAGTCACTATCCCCTTATTCTACCATTTTCCATAAATTTTGGGCTCCATTTCTAAGCATGAGGTTAATTACAATGATGAGTACCGAAACCTCCAAGCATTCTATCCCCATGTAAGTCTGGGCGAAAAGACATAGTCATTTTGTATCACCATATTCAGCTTGATGGCCTAGTAGTTCCGCAAGATAAGTTAAAGTGTCCCTCCAAGTCGGATGAGGCGTTCCTTTTTCATTCTCGTCAATATACTTGTACCTTCTTCGCAAGTAGACACCAACAAGTGACTATTCCATTGTTAATATAACTACCCTCGAGGCCAGTTTTCTCCTCATAATTAGATTATTATCATTTGTTTGTGCTCAATCGACTCCTAAGTAGTGTCCTGTGATATTTGGCGTCTCATTTCCTTATCCTTTCGCCATCACTATGACTGGAAAATTTACACTCAAAGATCCGGCTCGTTGTGCCCACTATGCTCGATTCTTTCAAAGTTTAACATTGGCCGAAGCGAACATCATATACTGGTCTTTGTTTGTATTCGTTCTTATCTTGATGTGTATATCATCCATTCAACATCACAAGTAAGTAGTTGTCACCATGTGTTCACGCTCCTCTCCACATTCCCCACAAATTCCTGGACCTGTCAGTCTAACAAACCCCAGATCAAACAACCTGACCGAACTCCTGAAAAGTAACTCCACTTCTCGCCAAGTCCGTCGCGTTCGTCGTCGCCGCATACATTACCTATCGATAGTCTCTCTTTGTTTCCTGATCGCTCTCATTTGTATCGTTCTTGAGGTATTCGCCGCCTTCAATATCGAATACTGTGATGGCGAAGATCTAATTCAACTCTACTGGGGGTTCTGGTCAATTCTTCAAGTCGGTTCCCTCATTGCTATTCTAGGAGTCATGCTGCAATTTTGGATTGTTCTTGGGAACGTTCAAACACCGAGTTGGGCAGTGGCTCTAGGGACTCCTGTGTTGGTTTTCGCTGCGTTGGGGTACATCTTTAGACATATCGGAAAAAGCTGGAGGTGGGGAAAAGGGAGAAATCAGCAAGAGGATGTGGATGTTGAGGGTGGTAGAAGTGGAGAAAGCGAGGGCGAGAATGAGGAAGGAGAGAAGAGGCGCAGTTGGGCTGAGAGGTGGATTACTTGGGCACCAGAGGATCAAGAAATCAGAGATAGAAGAGAAGAGGATTTGAGTAAAGTGAGGACCATGAGGTCGGCTGAATGTTCGGACATGGAGTTTGCTAGTAGAGCGTAAGTGATACTTCTTTCCTTCGATTGTAATGAATTGAGAGGTTATAGATATACTAACATACAGCAGAACAACATTGTACACACCGGGACAACCAGGCGATGTCAGAAGGAGCTCGACATATTGAGCTATGGCTGAATGATGATGATGATTAATTGGAATATGTTATATTATGTTTGATGATGATGCGCACATGCTCAAGTGCTGAGCTCAGGACGGATGGATAAACGGATACCAAAGGAAATACGGAGTTTGTTAAAGTTTGGCTCAAGAATTGGCATTTAGAAAAAGACAGATTTTGTATTTTGATATGCTATCAAGGGAAATATTATGATGAAATGAGTACAACATGGGTATTGGATAGTTAAACAATTGAAATTATGAACAGCATGCAAGAGACACATACATGTTGATGGAAAATATCACCACAACCCGCAATGAAGTTTAGTTAGTCCTGCTTTTCAAAGCTGATCATGTGAGCTCTAGATCTCCCATCAATGTGTATAAATATATTACGCTTGACCTCATTTTACCTAGGTATATCATACAACCAGTCCCTTCTTACATAACACAATTTTTCACAGCTGTTTCCATCCACAACTTCGTGTACAATCTATGCGCAAATTCCACATGTTCCGGCATAGGTTTCTCGGTACTTTTCCCAGTTCCCTTAAAGAACACACTCTTCAGCTCGAAGACTGCAACTCCCTCACTCTTATCAACACTAGCCTTCATCTCAAAAAGTCCATCGCTGTCCCTTACCCCGGTTACTAAAGGTGAATCTCCGCAGCGGACGATAATTGAAGTGGGAGTTTTGGAAACGACTTCAAAATGGTCGGTTATTTGAGTTCCGACTTCATAAGTGGATGAGAGGAGTTGCGAAGGTTCCCAGAGCTGGTGGGAGGTGGTAGTGGTGTTTTGATATTTTTTTGAAAGGTAGGAACGTTGATAAGAATAGCCTATTGTCACCAATTGGATTAGCTTTTGTCATACACTACTCCTTTCTCCCTATCTCCCTTCTCCTCTCTTGCTCAACCGCTAAGCAACGCTGACAACTTTTTTAAGAATATAATGAAGAGTACATACCCAAACCACCCCAAACTCCCGCACAAAAAGCCTCAACCAATTTTCCCTCCTTCTCTAACAAATGCGGTTTTATCTTACTCAGCGGTACTTTTCTTTGACATAAATCTTGGGTGGCAGGATTGCGATTGGGGTTTTGTCGCACGTAGGCTGCACTTGAAAATATCGGATCCGATGGGGAGACAGGGATGAATCTGGAATTGCGCGTCCAGAAGGCCCAGCCAGATGTGGCACCCGCGGCGCCGAGAAGGGCGGTGGTGAAGGTGCTGCGGATAAGTCCCATTATGTTAGAGGTCCGTATAGTGGGAGGAGGAAGGAGAAGGAAGTCTAATGGAGAAAACTTAGAGAGAGAAATGTGATGTGGTGTGACGAAATGGTGGAGCAGTGCTATTGGTAAGCTTGCGGATAAGGCTTATCAAGCTTATCGACATTTCCAGGGGTAGGTCTCGGCAGAACTGAGAGTTCTTGATTGCCGACCAAGAGACGGTAGTCTATGACACAGTATGGAGTGGTGTTGAACTTATTCTCTCACCAAAATGCTCTTTGACATCGATTTGTACTTCCATGCAGGTTTCATCGTTTCGGTCTCTTTCTTTTTGCAGTCTTTATGACGGGAAAACATCCTTTTCAAATGCTACTTCCTCTGCCAAATTGACGTGTTTCAATCATCAAAGTCTAATATTTGGTTCAACATTGGTTCGATTCTCCATTTCTGATCTTTTGAGGGTTGCAGAGGGCACTTTCCAATTTGGGAACTCTGCAATAACGGATCAACTATTCACAATGCGATCTCACCATCGTTTATCTTGTTTAGATGCTTGCCGAGGTTCAAGGCAACGGATTAGTCGATCCTCGAATGTTTTGTGGCGCATATGCATGATTGCTTCAGCTAAACACCCTCCCCGTGTATGCTTTTTACATCTTGCTCTACACTGGATGGGATTCTGATCAGCAGGGGGCTGGTCAAGGCAAGGCATATTTTTTTCATGCACGATAGATCGGCTTTATGTCAAGGTCACTTCTTATCGGCGATATGTATCTTACATTTCTTACCAGGCCTATCTACCCCGCACATGAACGTGATAAGGGAGTATAGCATGGAAGAATACCAGAGGTCTCGAAATGATGACGCTCAAGCAGATATGAGATGTTGAGGTCATCTACCAAAACATTATATAAGAAGGTTCTTTACCGAATGCTTCTCCAAGCAAACATCTCAGGTGCTTCACCACAAGAGAGAAGAGCAAAACCTCAATATGGGAGACTCAAGCGTGATTCCAGGTCAAACGAAAGGTTATCGCCTAGGTGTTGATGTCGGGGTGTGTGAATCAATACTCAACAATTCCAAGCATATATCGCAGCTGATAATTGGTTTTAGGGGACATTCACAGATGTTTGTGTTTTTACACCAGAGGGTGATACTATACGGACGAAGGTACCGTCAACTAGTCGAGATCAAAGCATTGGTGTTAAGAATGGTATCATGCAAGTGCGAGAGAAATTGAAGGCTTTGTATAACTGGGATGGTAAATTTGATGGCATTCATCATGGTACTACTGTTGGTACGGACCTATCATCTTTCCATGGTGTTTCAATGAATTTTTTTAATTCTTGTGCCAGGAACAAATGCAGTCCTTGAAGGTAAAGGTGCAAAGACTGGTTTGATTGTCACAGCTGGTCATAAAGACATTCTGGCTGTACGGAGATCCCAGATACCAGGTGGTCTGGGAGCTTGGATTAATTTCATGCCACCTGATCCTATAGTTCCTCTTGAGTGCACAGTGCAATGCAAAGGAACTATGAGTTATGATGGTCAAATTGTTACACCAATCGACGAAGATTCGCTTCGCGAAGATCTTTCACGCCTCAAGAAACGAAACCTCGAAGCTATCACGATTAGTCTGCTCAATTCTTACCAAAACAACACACACGAGAAGCGGGTTGCAGATATTTCAAAAGAGATTTTCGGTCCTGATGTTGAGATAATTTGTTCAAGTGATGTGTTATCAGAGATGGGAGAATACGAGCGTACTGTGACAGCAAGTGCTAATGCTATCGTTAAGCCAGTGGTCAAGAAGTATTTAGCCAACCTTCAAACCCTTCTTAATGATGATAGCGAGACCATTCGAATCTTGAAAAGTGATGGCGGTCTTACCACGTTAGACTTGGCTGGCGATCTACCTGTCAGCATCCTAATGTCTGGACCAGCAGGTGGTGTCCGAGGCGTCGCAGATATCGTGGCTAAGAAAACCAAATATCGGAATCTAATAACATTAGATATGGGTGGTACCTCAACTGACTGTGCACTCATTTATGATGGCACTCCTGCGATTAGAAGAGAGACGGTTGTTGACAATCTGACAGTAAGAGCTCCATCAGTGGATGTCAAGTAAGTTTCATTTCATCCGCCTTGCCATCATGGCTTTTAGTTGATCATCAACAGAACTGTTGGTGCAGGTGGTGGATCAATAGCACAATACGTTGAATTGACATCTACAATGCGCGTAGGACCAGAATCATCTGGAGCAGATCCTGGGCCTGCTTGCTATGGGAAGGGCGGAAACAACGCGACTGTAACTGACGCAAATGTCGTACTCGGCTATCTTCCAGATAAACTTCTCGGTGGCGATTTTCCACTGGATATTGCAGCTGCGAGCATTGCGGTCGAAAAGATTGCCAAGCAGATGGGTCTTTCGATAGATGAAACTGCTCAAGGTATCTATAACTTGGTCAACGAAAAGATGTACAATGCTTTACGCAACGTTTCCGTTGAACAAGGCTATAATCCCGAAGACTTCTCACTCGTTGCGTTTGGAGGAGCCGGCCCTCTGCATGCGAATGCAGTGGGAAAACTACTCGGAGCTTGGCCAGTTATTGTTCCACTCGCTCCAGGTGTTTTATGTGCACAAGGCGACGCTACGACGAAGCTGAGCCATGAACAGTCCATTCCTTTCATCAAACTTCTTACAGATGCTACACAAAGTGAAATATTTGATTCTCTATCTGAATTAAAGACAAGCTGTCAAGATGTAGTTCTCAAAGTACTAAACCAGTCGACCTCTCTTAAAGTCGAGTACGAAGCAGATCTCAGATACAAAGGCCAGGCTCTGACAATGTCTATCCCATTTCTCGTCGAAGATTTCGGACTCGATTCATTGAACTTTATTGAAACTATCAAAAAACGATTCCACGCAGCTCACGAGCAGCAATATAGCTTCTGTCTTCCTAATTTCGAATTGGAAATTATGCGACTCGGTGCAATTGCTACAGATGATTCCGCGGACGTGAAAATCAATTCTATCGGAATAGCTCCTCTTGACAGCATTCACACACCTCCACAGGATGCTATCATTAGTCGAAAAATCATTAGTACCGATGGGAAAACAATGGAAGCAATATTTTGGGACAGATCAAAGATCACGAAAGCTGGATATAAGGTTCAAGGACCTTGTGTGATATCCGAAATGGATTCCAATACTCTCGTGCTTCCAGGTTTTTATGGCGAAATTGATTCATATGGAAATATTCTTATCTTTCCAGACGAGGATGCAAAGTTGACTTCTGATATTGCCCATCATGATTGGGAAAGCGCTCAAGATCTTGTTCGAAAGTCACCGTTGATTCCAACTTTGATCTCCTCTTCGTTGCAGTCAATTAGGAATGAAATGGATACCCTTATGCTAAGGTGTAGTATGTCACCTGCTATTCGAGACCAACAAGATGAATTTAATGTCATCACGAATAAAAAGGGACAGATGTTAGTGGGTCAGTTTGGTAGCTTTATTACTCAGTTCCTGCAATCATGGAAAGGGACTATTGAGGAGGGTGATGTTTTCGTCACGAATGATGTTTATGAAACCAGTGGTGCTATAAGTCATCTCAATGATGTGATTGTACTTCTTCCAATTCATTACAAAGGGGATCTCGTGGGGTGGGCGGCAAACTTTGGACATATGACGTATGTTATTTTTCGTTCTCCCAATGTCATGAACTAATTGATGATGAATAGTGATGTCGGAGGCACGGTACCAGGAAGTATGTCTATTAACTCGACTTCTGTCTTCGAAGATGGGATTCAGATACCCACCGTAAAGCTTTATTCTCGAGGTGTATATAATGCAGCGATGGTCGAAGTATTTTGTCGAAATTCTCGTCAACCGGATTGGTTTCGAAGCGATTTGACAGCCCTTGTAGCTGCTTGTAGATCGGCAGCTACTAGAGTCTATGGACTGAATGAAAGGTTCGGTCCCAAGTAAGTCACATAGATCACAAACTTACCACAGTATAACTAATTTCTGCTTCTAGTGTGTATAGTGCCTCTTGCGACGAACTTCTTGCACGAAATCGTTCAAGTATCATAAAACTCATTGAGACTCAGATCGGTGATGAGGAAAGCACATTCACTGACTTCATCGACGATGATGGTCAAGGTATTGGACCTTATGCAATCGCCTGTTCCATGAAAAAGTCAAACGGAAAACTGGTCTTCGATTTTAATGGTACTTCTCCACAAGCTGAAACAGCTATCAATTTCTATCTCTCCGTTACTATGTTTAAAATGTTTGTCGGGTACTACTTACTAGCAGTATTCGATCCCTATTGTGTCGTCAATGATGGATTTCATGATACGCTTGAAGTCATCATACCTGAAGGAACCATTCTTCGTCCTGTACGTCCAGCCCCTCTTAGCTGTCGAACTCACCTCCTAGGCCGCACAATGGATATCATTCAGGCTCTCATGGGTCAGCGGTCGCCTCAATATAGTGCTGCGGCTGGATTTTCCGACTCTCCGCATTTCTTCTACTCCGGGTTCAAGCCTAATGGTGAATGGTATCAACTCTACCAAATTGGCTTCGGAGGTGTTCCAGCCCGTCCCATTGGCGATGGACCGGATTGTCATTGCTTGTTTCCAGCTATCAAATCTGTGCCCGCTGAGGCTATTGAGCTTAACTTCCCATTACGTATTGAAGCCAATGAATCACTTGCCGATACTGGAGGCGCAGGATTCCACCGCGGTGGCAATGCACAAAGAACTTTGTACCGATTTTTGGCAAAAGGGGAATTTAGTATTCATGATGATCGATGGTTCACGAAGCCGTGGGGGATTAATGGAGGGAAACCAGGTATGAGATCGTGGAAGAAAATGTATTCGTTGAATGGAGAGGAGAAAATGTTACAAAGCAAATGTGATCATGTTAAGGTGGTTCCCGGGGATTTGTTAGAATGGGTTACTTGGGGAGGGGGTGGGCTAGGGGATCCATTCACAAGACCGGCTGAGAAAGTTGCATTGGAGGTGGAGAGAAAGTTGGTTACAATTGATGGGGCTAAAAGAAATTATGGAGTGGTAGTCAATGAGGATGATTTCTCGGTCGAAAAGGAGGAAACAGAAAGTTTGAGAAAAAAGATGAAGAAATCGAATGAGGGAGAAGAGTCAGTTTACAATAGAGGTGGCACTTTAGAGGAATTGAGAGAACGATGCGAGGAGGAGACAGGATTGAAAGCTCCTGTTCCACAATGGGAAAATGATCCATACGGACCACATACGGGACTAGAGTATGTGCAAGAATGGTTCAAGAAGAAGAGGGAGATTAGAGGTTGGAATTTGCAGTGACGAATCTAGGCGGAATGTCTCTCTACCACTGTTAGAATTATTTCAATTCAAGTTAATCATATTACGAATAATAAGTCTGATGTTTTACATTTACATACAGCCTGTGCATAGAGCTACTTTACATGAGAGAAAATCTTAGTGCTACTCCACATAAGAATGTGCCCAAGTCAGATATGCCTCATGCATTACTACTCTCCCGCTTACAAATACACCTCCCAAATGCACCTCATCTGATCCTTTTAATTTAATTCATTGATTCTATCATTATTATAGGGCTTATCCTAGAACTAACTATAAACACTCTGAAAGATCTCAATCGCTTTAGTTTGTACCTTTCCAATCGTTTCATTAATTTATTTAGGGTTCTGTACTTAATTGTAAGCATTTTCCCCCTCGAGCCCCCTCGTCGATCGCATCAATCGAAAGAACTCTGCCTTAGCGTCGGTACATTACTCATGACCAATCAGAAGTGGTTTCATGAATCTGAGAAATATAAAAATAGTAACTTATGGAGAGCAATTATAGTTATTGATGGTTCCAAAAAGAAGTTCGAAACGAAGCTCCGAACTCATCCTTGATCAACTTGGGTACCTGAGCTAACTATACTCTGTCGCGTGCGCTCTCACAATATGGGGTTAACACCGTTGATTATAACGATTTTTTGGGAAACGAACCCTGGGGTCGGATTCGGCAATATTTGCGCGGCGAACGCATTAACCTTTTGCCTTTTGAATGGACTCATCTTGTTTCATTGTTTTCTTGTCAATTTTTGAAGTTGTAGCGGGTGGTTGTTTGGAGGTGGTCCGATAGGCGAAAATCTTGGTGTTGGGTCTTTGTTGAATGCCTCTCTACTCTTCTACTTTCACTTGCAAGGATGATAATTCGAACATTGCTTATGCTGTCAATATGAGATGACCTACGAGCAATTTGAGTTCCGTCGTTGATTGCTTTTGTGTATCAACAGCTCTTTCGCTATCTTTCTCGTGGGATATACTGCCCGCGCGCCGGCTCCTGCCCCTGTAAAATCATGAGATATATTTCCTAAAGACAGATATGATATGACTTAAATATACAACTAATCTCACACACTCAATGAGCTTAACAATTGGATCCAGTTTCACGTATATATTTCACACACCCTACCTTGAAGCCAACTGACCCCCGTTACTACCCACAAGCTCCCTCACCTTGTGCACTCAAACATTTGATAGCATTGTTGGTGATGATAAGACAATGGCGAGACACTCAATAGAATATCATATCAAAGTTGATCATTTTTTTCAGACTTTGCATTTACTCGATAGTAGTCCTTCTTCCCCCCTTCTTTTGGTAAGCGAGACTTTTATAGAAAGTGCAAAGGAAGTGTTGGTGAATCACTATACAACTTGCTTACAATTGTCGATCCTTTGTATTCTCTTTGATGAAATAACACATATAAAGAACCTAGCAAGGAACCAGATGCGGCCTTATATGTAAACGAATCGAAAAGTTCCTTTGTGGTAGGAAATTATGAAAGCCCGACGTTTCTTTATGGTGAAGCAATTAAGATAACTACTTTTCAATGCTTTTAAAATATCAAGTTGATCAAATTTATACTTTAAAAGTAAAACATCACATCAATCATCACTATTTCATCAAAATCAACTCGCCATGGCCAATGAATGGAAGTTCCGCTCTCGAATGCCCACCACCTCCATCGCTCGAATAGCACAAGCTCCTCCCATGCCACCCCAACGCATCGCCAAGCGTAAGCGTATTACCCGAGTAATAACCAGCGATGGATGCAAAGAGTCCGGCATTATCAATGGGCTGCGAAAGAAATATGAAATCGACCTCGAGCACCCCCCTCACTATCCTCCCAAAATTATGCTTCCTCAACCGCCTATTCCTCGCCCAGAACCTGATATATTGAATAGTAAAATAAGAAATGAGATGGAAAGACGACAGTTCCAACCAATGACTGCTGGCTGGGTTTGGAGGGTCTTGTCAGAAATGTACAAAGTAGATGAAAAATATGGGAAAATGGGCAGTTGATTTGGATGGTGTAAACTGGCCAAAGGAGATGGAGTATCTTGAAGTCTCATTACATGTCAGGAACGATTACGGAATGATGGAGAGCAAGAGCTTGGCCAGTACGAATACTATGCCGATTTAGTAAAGTTGACTTTCACAAGTTTCCCGCTAGTCATTGTATACTTTATTTGGTTGAATTTGAACATCTGAGACTGTTACTGATGTTAACTATTTTAGTATGTTTACCTAGCTTGCGACTATAGGAAACAGAGCAATAGCAAGAACACCACACTGCGACCTAGCCGTAAACACCAACAAACAAAAAATCAGCTCTATAATCATTGATTCCGAAAGTTGTATTGGATCAAGATAAAGGTCACCGTTTTAGGCAAGGAGTGGATGGAAAGGAAGGCTATTCGCGGATTAGCAGCAAGACTTTTCTAAGGCCTGGAGAAACTATGAAGGATGGCACAAATGATGACGAAACTATTGCGAATCTCGACTATATTGTGATTCCACACGAATATGGCGCCTTCCACACACAATGTATCGGAATAGCACCAAAGCAAAGGTTTATCTTCCATATCGATAACTCCGGTCTGTCGAGAGCCAAATTTGCAAGTACATTAGAGGATAATTATCGGATCTTACTATCATTCGTTTTCCAATTGTTTACTTGAGAAGCTATTATATACACAAGATTCGAGAAAGGAGAGATTGATACTGCCGAGTGGCCATTGTACGGGCAATGGTCCTACCGCACGGATCAACAAACGGTAGAATACAGAACGACAGACAATAGTCCCAACGCAACTCGACAGAATGATTCATACAACTGCGCTGTAAATACCATGGCCAGTGCCGTAAATTTAATATTTGGATACGATATGGCTTGTTATGTATCTGGAAAGGATCTCTCCCCTGTCCCTGGGTTAACAGGAAAGAGAATGCGAGTAGCAGCGGAACTTTTAAATGGGGGATTCAATTACCCATTCAATTATCCATTGTTCAAGATTCCAACAGGGCTACAGGAGATCATTATTGAAGAAACTTATAAGCAAAATATTCGACCCTCCCTCCAACCGTGCAGATAAAGAGAGCGAGTGACGAACAATCATAACGATAATGATGACGATGATACAGAGGAAAAGGCGGACCGGATACGGAGAGAAAGAAGAGAAAGAAGAGGGAAAATGATAGAAGCTCATAGCAAAGCTCGAACAAAAGTTAAAAAATCTACTCGTTACAAAAAGGTCAGATGGCATGGCCAACCCGCTTTGGATTGGGATCCCATAGAGCCACATCCTTCAGGACCAGGATCTACAGACGACGATTTACCAATACGGACTCTTTGGCCTGTTCAGATGGATCCTACTAGAACGGGAAAATGTGGCATTATATACCCGATCACAAACCCGCACTTCTCGGGTCCAATATACGATGATGTATTTGAGTGCAAGAGGGCAGCCCAATTCAATAGAATGGGGGCTGGAAATTGAGAAATGCCGTATATTTGTCAAGCGTTGGATGGAAAATGTAATGGCAGTAGAGAACATAAAGAGTTGACTCCATGGGTGAATCTCCCAAGCTGATCACCTGTTTCTCCGAGATCAAAAGACCGAGAGAGAAAAAGAGAGATCTCTCAGCAAACACACACGATAATTCCCGAACAGTCTATCAAAAATATGTACATCAATCATCAGATGTACTGAATCTTATTAATTGTCAAGTTATATAATACACTTGCTCAGATCACATCTATCTTCTCATTGAACCTGTGAATCAGCACTTCAAGACTTCATGAAATAATTATTCAACGTGTTTTTCTGTGGTGACTTTCCAGAATTCTTTGTCGATGCCTCTTGCTCTGACTTTTCGGCTTTTTCACCAACCTTCATTAACGCATATAATTCTTCAAATTCGGCAGAATTGACAATTCCACCCGATGCCTCCTTGTGACCACGAGCAAAATTCTCTCCAAGTCTCTCAACTAAATCTGTAGTATTCAAATTGGCTACTGCTTTTAGTGACTCGATGATATTGACTGGTGGATCGCGGCCTCGAGCACATCTAGCAACCCGACATGAGAAATTCACCTTGCCGGGCAGGTAGCCATAATTGGCCACCATGACTATTTCAAGGGTTTTGGATTTCAAGAAGCCGGCCTTTGTAAAATTATTAGTCAGATGAATTGATCCCAGTGACTCAATACATACCCATCGCGTAGCAATAACCGGGTGGACTTGAGCTTCGCTTTCGATTTTCAATACTGCAATTTTTCCATCTTTACTAAATTTTGGTGGTGTATGAGTTTGTTTTTCAACTTCCTGATTGATCTCGCGTCTCGCTTCAGCGAGCCTCTTATCTTTCATAATTTCTTTTGGGTCCTCGGCTTCGAGTAATGCTTTCCAGGCAGTAATAACATCATAAGTACCAGTTCTTCTTGCTATAGGAAGTTCAGCGATTGAGGTTTAGAAATTCATTGAACCTACGAGCGTTGATCAAAGAAACACAATCGTTAATAAGCTTTTTTGTATGTTTCTTGAAAGTATCTTTCATATCTGGAAATGGGGGTATCCATTTTATGGTGTTTCCCAGATCCCCATGTGTTCCTATGGCGCAAAGATAGCCGCATTCTTGAGCAATATCGGCATGGAGTTCTTTACAAATCTCGTAGGTCATGAGAGCTGTTGTTGGCACTGGAGGGCAATGGCAGCCTGAAACAACCTTTCCTCGTACGTCAGTATCGTTTCCGGAAAAAGGATGTTTTCTGCCTTACAGTTGCATTTTTGGGAAAGTCATCACTCATATGATGATCAATAATCATACATTTTGCGCCCTCATCATCAATAACTGGTAAACCACCTCGACTTCCTTGGTCTAAAACAATCACATAGCTAGGTTTCGTTGCTGCCATTGCCTTTCTTTCGTATTCTTCATGGATATTCGAACCTTTCCGCACTAAATGAACACTCAAATTCTTTTCTTCAAGCCCGAGTTTGATCAAAGTACGATACATGATCACCCCGGCACTCAATCCATCTGCGTCTTTGTCCGGCACAACAAGAGTGGGTTTCTGAGCTGTCGCGCATTCTCGGATGAATTTGTAGGCAGATTCTAGTTGGTCACGTGGTGCGGGCCAAATCTCTTCGCCTGCGGAAGTACGATGGACGGGAGTACTGCAGTAATCATCAATTTTGATGGTCTTTTTTGGCGATTCTGATGTGATTTCGGCTTTTCTTTTAATTCCACGATCCATTGTAGGAAGACGAAGGGTTAGATTTGAAGGGCTGGGGCGTATTGACAAATTTAAGGGCAGACTATTGATCCAAGGCCTAGCAAAAGCGTTATGATTTGAAAGACTTCGTCGAGCCAAATTATGGAAAACAAAAAGCATCGATAGACCTGAAATATACATAAAAAAGTTTGAATATGAAATGGTAGGAAACTGATTTGTATATATAGAATTGTTCCCATATAAGGCCAATCCGCATGCAATATAATCTAAAAGTGTTGTTTTTGCTTGGATGAAGAAAGTTCAAAGGGTTAAGGTTAATCATGACGTAATCCATCCATCAATCAACGCAGTGCATCGCGAACGAGCCAAACCACGGAAGCCACCGAATTTCCATCTCCCTTCTTTCCACAATATCATTGTTATATATAATCAACTGTTCATAGGATGGGGAGAATCAATATTGAAATCGCTATACACTTTCTCAGGGTTATGTTTCTTATGAGCCTATCAATGTGATTAGTGACTTCACTGACATGTTTTCTCCAACAAGAAAGTTGGCAAGAACAATAGGCATTGTTCAATCTGTTCCTGATCTATATCCAGAGTCAGAATAGAAATACCTCTCTCTGCGATCTTTGATCTTCCGGCTTGGGTGCTTCAACTCACTGTACATCTAATCATCATCTCCAATCAACCTAATCGACCGAATCAACGAAAATTTTCGGCGATCCTTCTCCAAGATAATTTCTCCTGGATTTGAGAAGACCCTTGTTCAGAATGCAACGTTTCCGACTCATTTTCCGTTTTATCACCTCAAAATATGTGCAACAACAATTTCAACCCGTGCAAGTGACCAAGTATCTTGATCTTTGGGTAATCAGTTGGAGATTAGAACTCTGAGTTCGAGGTTTGGGGGAAATGCAAGAAACAATGAGGCATAGAGCGAAATATGATTGTTGAATATTCCGTCATTGTTCCATTAGATCTGGGAAGCAAATGTACAATTGTTAGTGACAATCATGAAATCCATAGAATCATATTTTCTCGCAATTCAGCTCTGCCATGTTTTTCATCACTCAAAAATCTTAGTAAAGTAGGCTTCAGCCTCAACTTATTCGCGTCGTTTTCGATTAGCAAATGTGCTTTAGAAGAGACCGTGATCACAGTATCTGTTTTCCGTACAAACAAAGAATATATCAAGGAGCATTCTTCCATAGGAAGTTTTTGGTACCATGTTACCTGATATCACACCCCCTCCACCGGTCCAGAATATTTTGGAATAGTGAACATTCCTTGAACAAGTTATTTCTTGGAGTGAGCGGTGGAGTTTTGCCAGAGCAGCATGAAAGTACTCCTCTTTTTGAGCGACAAAGCTAACATAGAAGCTTTTGCTTTTTGATGATTTGATGTGCAATGAGTTTGGAGAAGCCAATTGTATGTTGCAATTGAAAAGTATTCCCGCATCTACTTCTGCTGTGTTTGCTTATACAATATGGCCCCGGACAAATTCAACATAACTTCCTGAATATCAGCTTAGCTACGCTCGCTACCCTCATTTCCTCAACCTTAGAACACTGTTAGAATAGCCCAAGAACACGACTCAAACAACAACATTCTGAGTTATTTCTTGCCCTATAAATACCATCTACTTCGTCCCCAAGATTCCCAGTTCCTTTTCTTCTTATCCAATCCAATCTTGACAAGATAAGATAGACACAAAACTCTCATCAAATCCAGATTCAAAACCTAATCCACTTCTCTAGATCATAAGCTCAAGAAGTCACCACCGAAATCACAAAGATGAATAACGGAAACGGCTCCGCAGTCGCCTTTCATGACGACCAAGAACTTTCGCGCACCAGCGTCGAACGAGAACCTTTGTTTATCACCCTCGAAGGAGACCGAGATTTCGAAGACCCATGGGTCGACGTGGACGACCCACCCATCGGAGACCCAGCCCTCGAAGAACCCATCATCGACGACCCCCCAGTTGAAGTACCCCTTCTTCAACTCCGACCACAGCCGCAACCACAACCATCCCGATACTCAAATATCATCTTATTGATCCAGATCATCGAGTTGATTGCTTTGATCGGCATGGTTTTCTACCTCCTCTTCAACCGATTTTCTCCCAAACCCGTACCCACTCCAACCAGACCACCTCCTCCAACACCAGGCGGATGGTGAAGAGTCGGATCCTAATCCATTCCGTCCCGAGGGATGACTAGAATAAGGATTGGAGAGGAAAGAGTGAAGTGAAAGTTTGTGGTAGAGGTGTTTAAGAGGTGAAAGAAGACGGTGTTCTCTACAGCACGTTTTCTTTTGTAAGGCGTTCATCAATTGGAAAAAAAGATAAAACCGAAAAAGAAGTTTCAACCCGAAAAACAAACAATACCAGAATTATACGAATATGACTTTGATAATGTGCAACAAATGACCTTCAATTAATTGAGTGAAAAAGTACACATAATAATTGATATACAGTTGACGAGATAATAGCCAGTCCAAGAGCTAAGGAGATGTAATTTTTAATTGCTCCCAGTGCGATTGTCATACTTTCTACAGATGCAATTATATGGACACTCAGAATGGCTCATATACTCGGGTCAAGCGGATGGATGACCCGCAGCCTCTGCACATATGACCCATCTAATAGGAAAAAGGAAATTATGCAGGTTACCAACGGGCTGAAATGCAGTCATCCGAATGAATTGTTCATCGGCAGGGATCTCGAGCCCTCATGTATGCTTGTTACATCTTCCCTTTCAGCCTGTCGAGGGTCGAATCCTTATTTACTAATCTATCACTAAAATCTTACTCACAATATGTCTACCGCAGTCAACAGCCAATTATCAGCCGCAAAAAAACGCGATTTTCATGAACCCGCCCGGCAACTCTTTCTAAAAACCCAAGAGCCTATAAGGCCGCAGAATTATAGGAGATGTACCTTTCGGCAATTGGAAAGTTATATACTTCTACATGAGGAAGAGCAACATCTAACAGATCACGTAGCAGTCCTCGCGCAAGCCAAGGAGGGCGCAACTAGCGTGTCGGCAGCTATGATCGAAGAGCGCAATGGCCGAGATTGGCTGCACACAAAGTGTCATCCGTTGTCAACAATCTGTCACTTGAACGTCAACTTTGAAAGAAAGGCATCGACCTAGATCTGAGTCACCGACGTACTGTCTCCCAAATCGACAAAATAAGCAGATACCTAGACGTTAGTAACGACCTGATAGACTTTTCTCGAAAAAACGGGTATGATGGTCTATTTCGCAACATCCACTTGGAAGTGTGTACTGCACCCAAGGCTCAGTATCACAATGGTCATGTTCTGCGTGTTCATAGTGAGATCCAATTAATTTCTTTCTATGACCAATATCCTGCGGGTTTGCTTCCGAGGTGCAAAGGATCTAGTAAGTCGGCTTGCTTTCTATGTGGCTTATTCATTGAGAAACATGGATCATACCGTGTTTCGCATTCACACAGCAGACTATATCCAAAATAGACGGTAGCAGGAGGAGATTGCGTAAATGAAGAGATAAACCTGAGGTTTAGTGAGATTTTGAAAGACATGAGTCAAGAAATGCTGCAGATCAAAAGGACTTTCGTGAGGCGACCCGGGTATGAAGGGAATGGTGCAGAGCAGAGTATATCTGTTGATACTTCCGTCAAACCTCAGCACAATTCCAAGTCCTATGACAGAGATGAGAGCTTCTTTGAGGTCAGGAACTTCATCAACAATTGCAGTCATTCATAAGTCTCAGTCTGAGCTTTCTGACGCCTCGAGAGCCACTATGAATGCCACATATGAAGCTGGTGATTTCCCTTCAAGTGAGAATACCAGTTGGACTGTCGTAACAGGAGCTTTGATCGGGTTAGCCACTAATCTCGAATCGGTAGTGATCCTAGGTTCCAAATCGGCACCTTCGATTAGCTTAAAATCGCCGCACCTAAGCCCCTTATACGAGTGCCGCTCACAAGAACTCTCCATTACAATCCTTATCTCACCCGATGACTCCTTGGAGACGATTATCCTCTCCATCGGCAAAGCAGAATACATATTTAAAATTCACGACATAGAATTTGGATATCTCAATATCAAAGCAACGAAACAAATCGATGTACCGAAAGGTAGGGAGCTATCGCAAAGTAGAGAATTAACTGAAGGAGACCATAAAGAACTACGGCATATAGATGTCAAAGGTCTTGAACCTGATGGTGAACTCGTGCTCACAGGCAGAGATTCGGATTCAAAGGAAGTAGAGTTTTGTGTGAACGATGGGGGAGAGTGTAACATTTGTGTCAAGATTGTATGGGGTGTAGAGGAGGGGTGATGGAGAGAGGTGGTGTGAGCAATAATTCGATGATCATGGATGCCAAAATGCATAATCGCATTTTCATTAGCTGCAACTTACAGCCAGCACACTCTATTCACCGTAGGATTCTGGATAACAACTTTCGAGAAATATTATTCATTCATGATATTACATTTGATATTTTTCTCGTCCTACTAGTATGCGCTATTCTCGTAAACGAGACCTGACGCGCCTATTACACAATCATATATCCATATCTTGTTGTGTGCATTCGCATTCGCTTGCATTGCCGTTACCAAAAGAGATCCCACCCATCCGTACAGCCGTCCATTCCAAGTTCCCAGCAGGCAAGAGGAAAGACGGGAGTCATAATAGACAATCACCCAGTAACTTCCAGATCTTCCTTTCCATTCCCAATCCCAACCTCATGTCTTCAATAAATATCATATCAAGATAGAGGATCTCCCTTGAATCATATCCCCTTTGAATAATGCAAAATCCTATCATGTCACTTCTCCGGACCAGCCAGACCAAACATCTTCAGCATCTCGCTCCAAATGATTTGCTCGTCGTACCGAAGAAGGCACCCGTAAATGAATCGAAGAAAAAAAGACGAAGAAAGCAAGAAATATCACAACTGCCACCCATTAAAACAAGATATATCGAGAGAAATTGAACAAAGAGAAAAAGGTATAACGCTTCCGTCTGCACAATATCGGAAAATTGTCATGTACGCCATCAAAACCATGCCACCAGGTATATCGAGATCAAAAAACACAACTCCGATGATTCACCATCCAACACTATCGGTGACTTAAACGACTTAAGAGTATTCATACAACCTGCGACCGAGCTAGTAGTCGGAAGCAGGTAATTCCATAGAAGGAAATGTATCCTTGATTATGAGGATGCAGGGTGGTTGCGCTTTACCATCCCTTCTTTCTAGCGAAACGTTTATTCAAGAGAGCAAGAACCTTGGGCACGTTAAACTGAACGTACTCCAGGTCAAGATCTTCTTGATTATCCTTTTGCATCTCTAGTAAGTCATCAAGTTTCAGATCAAGCTCCAGTAGACCGCGATTTCGCCCTAGTAAGGTCAGCATTTATTCATAAAGATAGAGAAGGACAACCCGATATGACATACCTTTGTAATGTAACGAAATGACAAAGGTTCCGGGCAAAGGACTGGTAAAGTTGAAGTAGATATTGGCTCTTCTGTTGTCAGGTACGTTGCTCTTCTGAATAACGCCTTGTTTCTCTAATTCGCCGTGAGTGAATTTATACGGACCCAAGACTTGGTGCTTTTGTTGTTTTCGCTTGGTTCCTTCACTTTGGCTCCGAACATTGTGCAGATAACTTTTGTAAGTTTCGAGTTGACCGACTAGATAAGTGTTGTGGTCTCGAATGGTCTTAAAAACTTGATCGAGTTTTTGAGTTTCGAGAATAACTCCATCTTTAAGTGATCCAAGATGTTGAAGTTCTTGTTCAACTTCATCCCGCAAAAGGCTGAATTGATCTGATTTATCAATGACCCCCAATTCCTGCAGCTGGCTCAACAATTCCATTGCCCGAATACCTTTTCGTACCATGACAGCATCATTTCGGTATTGACCTGCCGCATCAGCAACTCTTTCGAGACGAAGTGGTCTACGCGCCACAGCGCTGTTGCTCGGAATCGATCTCATGATTTGAACGAATGTTGATTTGGCCTCCATGAAGAATACTTCCTCTTGAGTGATGTCGAGGGCAGCTGTCAAATCATCGATCGCGGTTTCCCATTTGCTGAACAGTGGTAAGTTGATAGCCCTGTTGTCTTTTCTGGGTAGTTGTGCAGGGGCTGGTCCTAAATCGGCCAAGATCACTGCCAAATGCGAGTTCTCATCTTTGTTGAGCTCGGCCGTGTGTTTATCGAGTAAAGCATGCGTAGCATAAACTTCATTGAGGGTAATTGATAGCTCCAAATCCTTCTTAGATAACGCTACATAATTATCCATTTCCAAACTTTCATAGAAATCCTGAACTTCACAAAGATCGAGCATAAACTTGTTGACTCGTTCTTTGTTATGTTGAATGAACGGTTGAAGTTTGGCCATATATGGTTCCTTTGCATATGAGGGTTTGTTGGCAAGGTTTTGAAGCATCTTAGCAATCAAGGTCAAAGTTCGTCTAGGTCGATCGGCTGGAGTTCCATCAATGAGCATATATGATTTAGGGGTGACAATTGCAGGGTTGATGAATCGCAAGAAGAAGAACCCTCCGATAAGTGTACAAATCACTTGATCGTTGGCATCAGGGTACTTTCTCTTTGTCAGGCTTCGAATTTGTTTGCAGATCCATCGAATACCATATGGTGTTTCTTCCAACCCGTCAATAATTGTTGTAAGGAATCCGTTCGCAATCTCCATTAGCATTGTTAATCGTGGTTCGATAATAGCCTGGACCTGTGTATTATCTGCCGCTTGCTCTGCTGTTACTCCTCTGGGCAGGGAAGCCGGGAGTCCTCCTGTCTCCAGCTCAATCTGTGCAATCATTGTTTCATAGACCTTGAGAGGATTGATCTCCAAATCAAGATCCTTCAACTCAATAAGTCCATTTATTCTATCTGCCAATACAGTCTTCAAGTAACTCTGCCCAGGACCTCTTCTGGTATATGTCGTCATCATACGAGATACCGGGGTGTTCGCACGGAGGAGGGAGGAATATTCTGGCGTGTTATCAAATTGGTATGTTAAGACAGACTACAAAGGAAGTGTCAGTATTGGAAGCAGCTCAATTCGCAAGGGCGAGACTTACCTGAAACATAGTCAAAAGAAGATGTTCTTCACGGCTCTCATATTGATTTCCATAAATTGTGAACATGACTGTCTGCAGTAAAGAATCGATCTCTGCCATGGTGACAAGGCGGCACAAATGTGCAATGTGCCTGGGCTCTGATTGAAGCAAGAATAAAAGATTGCCATATTTTTGCGTCTTCTCATCATTTGGAAAGAAACCTTCTTGCAAGTCGGTCGCATCTTCTAAATGACTAGCTACCTCATTTTGCTGAAAGGGATATTAGTTGTGAAACTTGTCCTGAAAAGCTTAGGTTCCTACCTCTTCCAAAGCCATGCGATTCTGAATCAATAATGCAATTCTCGAGTCCAGATACCTCACGTCTTTCTCCAACACGAAATTCTTCTTCGACTGGGATGAAATCTTCGATTTGAGCTCTCGCAGAACCTTTTGTGCTACATTAATTCGTTAATACAACATTCAAGCCAATGTCAATTGCACCAGAATCCTTACCTTTGGCAAGATCATCCTCAATTTCCAAATCCTTCTCATTTGCAGACATGGAAAGATACAGAGTAGTCATAGAATACCTCTTTGATTGACGGGCAGAGCGAGCCCCATCGTGTGAAGACATGGTATTTTGTCGAGAAACTGGTTGGAAGGAAGAAGATGAGGCTGTTGATGCCCGGGAAGGGGTTTGAAGCATTACACTCATATCGTTGGTTGACCGAACAAGTCGGATTTTCTATAAATTAAATTGAGGTGCCAATGTCTCTTGCAACACTTTCAACGAGGGTCTTTGATACACCGTGGTGTGTTGCGCCAAAAAGAACAAAGAGAATTGTCGATCTCTTTTCTTTGGTTGGTTGAGAAAGGTAGATAGATGGACAGACAGACAGATGGATTGGTGAAGGATTCGAAATTATTGTAAGATGCCTGGAGCGGGTGGTGATATGTTTGTATGCTGTGTGTTGTATGTATGTACTTTTACAAAGATCGAAAGGTCAGGTCAGACTATAGTTGGAATAATTGAGCAAAGTTCTGTGAGAAAGAAGGAAAGATATTATCGTATGGTTGAATAAAATCGAAAATGAGAGTGAATTGGATGCGATTGTATGGTTTGGAGGGAGCAAGCACACACAGGCTTTGTTGAATTTTTGGAATTGCGAAGGAGGGCTTGTAGATCGACCAGCGAGCCGCTCGGGTCTTCACCCCGAATTATTTGATGAAAATCTTTTTTTCTTTAAAATAGAAAAAAACAATCCTTCAATTGAACTTTACCATGAATGATTCAAATGGGAACAAATTGTTGAAATATTCGCATGCGGCGCCGATGACTGAACAATATGTCGATGGGTTGCGTCGTCGCAAAAAAAGAAAAAGGTTCCGCATGCAAGAGGATAAAAAATGATGGATGTGTGTTAATGTCGGTCGAAAATTGTGTGGTGATTGATTGCGTTGCGTTGCGTTGCGTTGCGTTTCGTTGCGTTTCGTACAGATAAATAAATGAAGGGGCGAGGTTTGTAGTCGGTATATTGATTGATTAAAACAATATCTTGAACCAAATATCTATACGGAGTCGAGATAATGTTGCAAAGTGTGCGAAGATGTCGTCGGAGAATATTCAGTGAGTGAGGTGGTGGGTGAGGTGAGTGAGTGAGTATTACTTTGATGAACGATAAAAAATAAATGATTGGTGAATTGGTGAATTGGGATGTTTTAAGATGTAAAGTTAAAGTTGTGTTATGGGTGAGTGGATATATGAGTGGGTGTGTGAGTGGATGTGTGTGTGTATGTGTGTAGTATGTATGTGTGTATGTTATGTATGTATGTATGTATGTATGTAGGTGAGATGATGAAGTGGAACGGACGTTCGTTTGCTTTGGCGGGATGGGGGATAGATGGATGGATGGATGGATGGATGGCTGGTTGGCTGGTTGGATGGTTGGCTGGTTGGATGGGATAGAGAACCGACGAGGGAGGGGATGAGGGGGTTTTTTCTTGCAGAGCAAATAGAAAGAAAGTACTAGGCAGTTCGAGGTAGGTACAAATTGGTAATGTTCGTACCGGTGTGGGAAAAATCGAGTGCCTCCCTAACTGCATGTACTCTGTCTGTCGGTATTGATACAGATGATATTGATGAATCAAAATGTCATTCCTCACCGGGTAGAGAAGAGGGAAAGAATGAGAGACCTTTGGAGACCTTTGGAGACCTTTGGAGACCTTTGGACACTTTTGGAGACCTTTGGAGACTGGTAGTTTATTTGTTCGTAGATATGAAACATCGAAAACTTGTCAGGGGTCCATTCTCGGTGGAGGCACATCAATCAAATCAGGTACTTTGTACGCCGCTGCTGAATTTACCCAAGACGACTAAAGTTATTAGTATCTACTAGGAAATCGAGTTAACTCAGATAGAGAGATGTCTATCTAGGTGCTAGGTCTGTAACAAATAAATCACGGAATCACGGAGTTTCCCAATTCCCATGCATTCGTCAGTCAGTCAGTCAGTCTATGATCTATCGCTATCTATCGGTAAGAGAGGAGAACCAGAAGACGGAGAATATCGAACGAAGAGTGCTTACGAGGCAGGTAGTAAGTATCATTGTCATGCTTCTTCTAAATCTACCACATATTGTTACTTGGAGTAGATCAATCAGGCTAATTGAATCCAACTACCCGCTACCCGCTACCCGCTACCATCACCCCAAAATCTTCTAATATATCCTCAATACCAATATATTCTCAACATACCCTCGATATCGATGTGTTGTTCAGCCAATCCCGTCCACCAATCCAATCACGAATGATCCATCGCCTTATCTTCAAAGCATAACCTTATCCAGATCAACGTGTGTCTATTGTCATCTCTAACCCATCAATAATGTGATATTCCTCCCACATTCCTCCTTTTCCCTTCACCACCACTTACCTTGTCCTCCCCGGCCCCCCATGCCATGTCTCTCGCCCGCATGAATTACAATGGCTGCATCCATTCAATACCGGTCTTGTGTTCTCCGACCATCTTACTCTATAACCTCAGGGAATGGAATCCATCCTTGATCCATCTGTCCAACCTGAGGATTCTTTCAAGATTAGCATCTAGCAAGATACGACACACGCACGTGGAATTTTATCGCCTTATCACCCGTTTAGGTCATTCTTCGATGGCGCAGCAGTGGAGCATAATTGTAGGAACTAAAAATGGCCAAGTTTGGCTTTGATACCCTACCGCCAACCCACGTTTCCTGAGACTCAGATACCTCAAAATAGTATTTGGGAAGAATTGTTTGTAGCATCTCTCTGTTATGTCGGGTCCCTTTTGCTTTGGTGCTGGGGGGATATGGTACCTAGGCATGTTGGGTTGTATTGGTGTTGGAATTAGGTGTACCGGGTTGTAATGGGTGGTACGTTGTTTACACAAAGTTTTTACCTAAGTGGTGTTCTCCTTGTGGCATGAGATTTGGGATCGATGCTCTGTCGCAATAAATCATGGGGAAGGATCAAAGTCCTCGATAGGATAAGTAGATATAATCGGAAATTTATTTACTTTATTTTCTATGGTTTTTACTATAAACTTATTAGCATGATCAATTAGAGGAAAATTAATTAAGCGGTGAGAATTCCAAACTTCTTCCCTCACTTCTTTCTTACTGCATGCGATTCCAACAATTGATCCAACCCCATGATGGATGATATTCAATATCAAGTTTCTCTTCAATTAACATCTAACTATCTATAGCTGTAAGTTCTGTTCCTGAATCCTCATCGGTGCTAACCCTAAAAACATTTTGTGGAACTCGTGCTTCATCGTGAATCTTTGTACCTGACTAAAAATCCCTGACGGCGAAGCGATAGGAACTCTAGTATGAACCGATCAAATGGCGATCTTCCAATGTGGCACCGCAGTTGTTCTCCGCAGTACCCGCTTCCAAATTCCAGCCTAAGGCCTAAGGGGGTAAAATAGAGATTGTTCTGCTTCCCTCGGTTCCAAAGTTTTGAGTTCTCACCCGTGGCAGACTTCTGCAGCCTCATCAATGTGTTCTTATTTTTTTTTTTTTTGGAACGCCGCCGTTGATTCATTCCACTTACTTCTAGATCCAGCGTGATTCCCACTATTTGGCGCTGACCAAGGACCTGGCCTTTGTTCGTCAGGAAATACTCCCCCAATGCGTTTGTGCTTCGAGGGAGCGACAACACCTAATTTATCAGTCGGCCGAACCACTCGACCTCAAATGGTTCACAACATCCGTACACTAAACTCTTTTCGACATGTCAAACCATTCTAAAGCATTTACGGAGGAAAAGATATCAACGCCATCCCCATCCGTCTCCCTTTGTGGATATTTCAGGGGTATTTGGGTAGTTTACCTGCTTGACTGAGATTAAAGATAGGCCGTGCGCATCATTTTGTTGATCATGTGTTCAGAAAACCGCCCAGGATTCAAGAAGTACCTCGTTGATGATCACATATGAGTTGTATTATCGAGGATGTCTTCTTGTTCTGCCCTACGATATGTGTGAATTTGACTCTCAAAAGGATCATCACCGGTGTGCGTATGTACAGTATCTCTGATCCCAAATAATTCTTTCGCTGTGCTTTAGTAGCTTTCGACTCGCATCAATCAACAAGTTGCATGGCTCATGAGTCCACTGCAGAGCAGGTGTGTAGTGTAGTCTTACATACTTCCTTATCTTTTCCTTTCATCTTGAATAACCGAATTTTGCCAGTATTACGACTATAGATCAGCATTCATGATATCATCGTCTTCCTCTCCTCGAAATGCCTTCGTTGACTTCTTTCTTGTAGATCATCTCTAATCAAATCATGGATGTCACTGACCAGCGAGCCAACTAATATACGATTTGTCTAAAATGTCTCGGACGATTGAACGTTTTGGTGTTGTTTAACTTTTCAATGACAAGACGACAAGCTTAAAGGGTAACGTTTTCGATATTGACAGGCCACTTCTATCTCGTTCCGAGGTTCGGTTCAACGTTGTGATTGTTACTCTGTAGGCATGCCAGGGCATATATGGAGTATATATCTCGCATGTTCACGGCAGTATGGTTCAATATATCCACATTCTCTAATAGCCGCTTCTAATCTCGCAAGACGCGCGATAAAGCGAAAAATGGCATTATGGGAGATTCGGTATTCGTATGGTGATTTATCGTTGTGCCTCCACTGAGTCCACTTCTCACAAATCCCTGTTTTGTCGACCCCGTTTTTACTTGCATCTGCGTTTACATCTGCATCCGCATCCGCATCTGCATCTGCATCTGCATCTATATTCACATCTCCTTTTATATCGAGTTATCAGCATATATGTAACCTCAAGGCGCGGACCACTTCCGTTGAACATAGTCCACATTGACTGCGAGACACGGGGATCACCGATAAAAAGTTTGAATATTAAAGCTTCTCCTATTAAAGCTTCCAGCATATAACTAAAGTGTATGTGTCTGGCAGATACGCGAATGATGACACACTGATATCTAAGATTTCTGCAATCAAAATTTCGATCTTCCATATGTCGCGTCATCATGATCAAAAACACGAAGGCGGCTAGTCCTTACTTCTAGGCTCCAGTCATAGGGGTTACAGTAATGTTGTGTTTAAAGAGCTCCATAGAAGTATCTAGACTCTACGGTTACCAAATCTCAGGTCAAATGGAAATGAATTGACCTGCTGTGACCTAATGGGGCTCTTCTGGTCTGCCATTCACCCCATAGATACTGGGACCACGGTCTGTCCTACGATAAGTCTACAACATACACCGTGGCTCTTCCCTTTCTCAACCAAACTTAAGCTGCACACATCCCACAAATTCTAGCATTTTCCTTCATCACACAACTTACCTATCCGCATGTTCATACCGACACCACTTCCAGAACATCGCACACCTTTCTCCCGATCAAAAAACTTTCACAACATATGTAGGACTAGTAAGTTCTACCAAAACCTATGTATACAACATTTTGGGAAGTTCCGATTGTCAAATTGTATTTGCCTCTGTATTTTCCTTCCGTGTTACAAGTCATGCAGCGTCCCTATGGTGTTTCATATATATATAACGACTGGGAAGTCACTGCACCCCAGATTGTCATTGTGCAACCTCTTGACGGAGATTTAGCGGTTTGTACAACTGTTTTGGGGGTGAGATACGGTTTGTGGCGCATCAATAAGTTGGAACATCTTGAGTAGTTGAAATGAATTGGGTTGAGGGAGTACACTGATGAGAAAGAGGAAAAGGAAGGGAATTTATGGTGATTAACAAGAAGTGTTAAAATACCGGTATGATATGGGTAAGCCCAAAAGTCAAAAGCTGAAGCGAAGCGGTGAAGAGTCAAAAGCTTCAGAATGTTTGAGAGGGTTTGAAAGTTTGAGACCTTCTAGCCAAGAACTTTCAGTTAAGCTTCTTTCAAGAACTCTAAGTCCTTCAGTCGAGGTACCCAAAAAATCAGAAATTTCAAAAGGAAGAGGTAAAAGATCAACGAAAGACGAAGAAAAGTCATTGTGCCATAGCGCACAATTATATAGACTCAATCGAGATTTTCTTCCTACTCCAGCAATGCTCTTTCTTGCTCCCCTACACTAAGATTTGTGCTCCCTGACTTTCTCCATTAGAAAGCGCTCCATTCCCCTCTCAGAGGGTGTCTGTCTACTATGGAGCCCTTTGCATAGCTCTCACCCACCAGCTTTACTTCATAGTCTAAGAGCTAGAGGCGTGCATACGTCTGCCATCTCCACGCATAAAGTGTTTCTTATATCATCTACCACGTGAATCTTACGCTTCAAGCTTATATCCCCCCCAGCCTCCCCTCGCAAAATGATGGCTAATGGTACATGTGGAGTAACTAGAAGACGCCCACAGGGCCCATCATAGTCACGCCAGCATAGGGGTGAAAACTGAATTGAATGTTATCTTTGACGACACATCTAAACAACTCATATGTCATACCAATCACAAAGCATTGGGATATCGGGATATTGGGATATTGCTTCAGAGAGAACAATATCATTGAGGGCAATCTAAGATACATTTCAGATGACAATTGACGATTTATGAAAAAAGACCACCGACTTTCGAAAACTCCATTGATGTGATATGAATCGACGATGCTCTTAGTGATATAATACATTCGGCGATGAACCATGTTGAATATTATAAAATTATTTGAGAAGAACGAAGATAGATTTCTTATAGTAATGAGTGTCACAGAACGCATACAATCGCGATGAGATTGTATGTGTGTGTTTTTACGTGCATATGATAATTATGTGTATATAGTCAGCATAAACGAGCGCGTTATGAGTGATTAGATTGTGGTCCTCAAGTTTTAGATTCTAAAGATATTTTGTATCCTACTTTTGCGGTTCTTCTTAGGCAAAATGTCACAATGAGCTTTTTTGAGGTGGTTTAAAAGAGGCGTGGTCAGACAGTGGGGTAGTTGATTTACTCGTACTTACGAGATTAATGATCTAGACAAGCTTCCGAGAGACCATCGATATCGATACTGGAATTGAACAAAACCTCATAGAATATCATCATCTCTTCATCTTCCCAATCGAAATGGTAAAATTGTGCCAGTATTCATACTGGCTCTTTGCATGAATTACAGTATGCTCAAGAAGTCGGGAATTTTGATTTCATCGTGCAGTAATCTGCAATGCTATTATGCATTTCCCCGTACATCGTCGACGTCACTACCTCATTCCCTCTTCACGTCCCGAAACCATCAACCACAACATCGTTCACAACGACAACACTACGCCATAGTCTCCGACGGAAGAAGTGCAAATCAACATGGAGGATTACAATGGCCTGAAATGACATCCGCATATGCGGTTCCAACACCCTACCAAATCTTCAATCAAAAGAAAGGATCTCCATATTCTAAACGACGTTTCTACGAATTGGTTAAACTTTACCATCCAGATAAACATGGCATCGATACAAATGATGGCTTGGATTATGATACGAAACTATCGCGATACAGATTAATTATTGCAGCCAACGATATACTTTCAGATCCCGTAAAACGAAGTGCATACGATACATATGGTGCAGGTTGGAATGGAAGACCCGAAGTCCTCGATCCCCGCGATAAACATGGTGATAATCACGGGTGGGCAGGTCCAGGTGGCCCAAGTCAAAATGCTACATGGGAAGATTGGGAGAAATGGTATAGTCGCGATGTCAAAGGAGAACAGAAACCCCAATTCGTATCAAATGGTGCATTTGTCTTGTTGATTGCAATTTTTGTTGCGGTAGGTGGATTGGGACAATTGACGAGGCTGGATAATTATTCAGCAAAATTCTTGGAACAGAGAGATACATTACATGATAAGATGAGTAAGGATTTGAGGCAGAGAAGGAAAGAGACGAGATATACTTTTGGGAGTAGAGAGGAGAGAATACATAGTTTCTTGAGACAGAGGCAAGACCCGAAGGAAGAAACCTATAGGAAATTGTTGCCGAATCCAGAGGTTTGCTCAAGCGAAGATATCAAAGGGCGATCGATGGTGGTTTATCAGCCGCCCAAGAATACTCCAAAGGAGCGATGAGATAGATGGATATATATGGTCACGACAGGATAGAAGAGATGGATACAGTAGCTTCAGCCACGATGCTCATCTGTGGCGCCACGAAAGCCAAGCTACAGTGGAGAGGAAATGTGGACTTATACGAGGCTGAGAGATATTTGTTCCCTTACATGTTAAGCGTTTGAGTTCTTATGTGAGCGGAATAGGAGCAATGGGGTGGCATCCACTTGCGGGTATTCCGGACGAATATAGCTTCACAGCCCTAATTGTCACTCGCAGCAAGACCCAAAAGGTTGAGCCAGAAATCACAGATGTACAGAATCAATCAATAACTCATTCAATAAATCAAACGAAACAAGATATCCCGAGAACCCCATGCACTCACGAGCACATCACATTCACAATAACTCTGAGCCATTGGAGTAAAGTAAAACACAAGATTATTGCCCAGAAATCCTAAACATGCGCATCAACGTGTACAAAGTTGCCCCTCCTAATCCTTGCATTATTTTCGTCATAGCTTCACTCAGCCCTGCGGGGATTGGATATCGGTGTTCACGGTACCGGACATCTGTCACCAACCAAATATATACGACAAAATCACAGCCACTTTCTACCAGCTGCTGATTTATTAGAGGCCCTTTATCATACTCCACATCCAAAATAATCTACATATAAAAAGCATCTATCATCTCATTAAAAGGAAATAGAAAGAAAGAATCCAAAGTGGCGCACGTTAAAAAGATCACACTATTCTCACTCCCTTTATTTGCATTCTTTGTTGCTCTACTAATCACGCTGCGAAACGGACCTGGGACGTGGGAAATTGCTGGACTTGATCTAGGATCGGGAGAGGAGAGTACAGGAGGTCTAGAAAGTATAAGTGAGGAGGAAGTAGAACTAGGCTCAGAAGAAAATATGGGTGGTGGTCATGGATACCGCGCCGTGGCGTATTTTGTGAATGTATGTGGCTTGTTTCATTTTTTCCCCGATGGGTTATGGGGGGTGGGAGTGCTGTATTCAGGCTCTGGGGGGATAAGTTTCGACGGTTCAAAGACTTAGGATGAATATTGGAGTACCTTCCCGAGGAACAATCCAGAGGATGGGAATAGGAGAGAAAAATAACCTTTCGGTTTCTCTCTATCATCTCAACAAATGGCGAGACGATGCGATTTTGTACAAGTGTACACGATGTTCTTGCGATTTTCACGAAGAAAGAGAGATGGCAAGAAATACTAACATCATCCAGTGGGCTATCTACGGCCGCAAACATTTCCCCCAAGAACTCCCCGCCGAGAAATTAACCCATGTCCTCTATGCCTTTGCCAATGTCCGTCCAGATTCTGGCGAGGTTTATATGACTGATGGCTGGGCCGACACTGATATTCATTTCGAAGGTGATTCATGGAATGATGTCGGTACTAACTTATATGGTTGCTTGAAGCAACTCAATATCCTCAAGTCACGAAATCGATCTCTGAAGATATTGCTTAGCATTGGTGGCTGGACCTATTCATCTAATTTTGCCCAACCAGCTTCAACGGAGAGCGGAAGAAGAAAGTTCGCAGAGAGTTCAGTGGATTTGATAAGGAATTTGGGATTCGATGGAATCGATATCGATTGGGAATATCCCAAAAACGCCGAAGAAGCACGAGATTACGTTCTTTTGTTGAGAGAATGTAGGGAAGCTATGGACCGTTATTCTAACACTCTCCCTACACCACACCACTTCGAACTTACGGTAGCATGTCCAGCTGGTCCTCAAAATTACAATAACATGGATATTCACGGCATGAACCAAT
Source organism: Botrytis medusae (assembly GCA_019395255.1). Taxonomy (NCBI): domain Eukaryota; kingdom Fungi; phylum Ascomycota; class Leotiomycetes; order Helotiales; family Sclerotiniaceae; genus Botrytis; species Botrytis medusae. The sequence goes on along the minus strand of JAHXJL010000046.1, from coordinate 11,695 downwards.
ATCTCGACTTCTGGAATCTAATGGCATACGACTATGCTGGATCGTGGGATGGTGTTGCAGGACACCAAGCAAATGTGCTTGCTAGCCACAATAACCCAAGCTCTACGCCGTATAATACGGAACATGCAGTCAGGGCATACGAGGCGAAAGGAGTACGTAGCCATAAAATTGTACTTGGGATGCCGATTTATGGGAGGGCATTTCAGGGAACTGAGGGATTGGGACGACCGTTTAACGGAGTGGGAGAGGGTACTTGGGAAAACGGTGTGCATGACTTCAAAAAATTACCCCAGGAAGGTGCGAGAGAGTTTGTGGATGAGGAAACCTGTGCTAGTTATTGTGAGTTGGTTCTTTTCATTTCCTCGCTTTTTTAATATTTGATGCCCTTTCTTGAGCTTTGGGGGGGAAAAAAGTTGTGAGATAGCACTATGGCTGGATGTTTGATGCGACAAGATACGAATGAAACGCTAATGGGCCATAAAGCATACAACGAAAATACCAAAACCCTCATATCGTACGACACAGTCGAGGTCGCTCGCAGAAAGGCTCACTACATCAAGCAAAGAGGCCTAGGTGGTGCCATGGTATGCTTTGTCCCTAATCCGCTTCCATTATGTCACTAACCCAAACGGAACAGTGGTGGGAATCTTCGGCCGATCATCCAGAGCCAGAAAAGTCTCTCATTCACAATGTGGTCAACGTTTTGGGTATCTTGGAGGAAAGCCCGAATTGTATTCAGTATCCGGGTAGTAAGTATGAGAATTTGAGGAACGGGTTTTAGCATAGGTTATTGTAATAGTTCAAGAAATGCGATCAAATGGAAATAAGAAGAGTTACTTGATCTGGCGTTTGAATTAGATTATTTTAGAACATCGGTTTACAATGGAAATTGTTTGTGAACATTGAAGCTTTATATCACAAAAGAAAACTATAGCGAATAAGGAGCAGTTCATTCTTTCAGTGTATGTGTGATTCTACTTCAAGATTTGAACTCAAAAGATACAAGATCCTTAGCGGTCCTTTATCTGAGAACATGCTAACTCCACCTAGGTCCACATGCAAGTACAATGGCCATATCATGATCACTCTTGGTCATGATATCAAATTGAGGCTACATAAATCAGCGACCATCTCTTTCCCGCTCGTCCTTGACACTACAGATCTCAACAACATCATTCCGTACTCCAAGGATCAACTTTAACTAGATGTCCACTCATGAAATTAATCAAAATTATCACGTCAGTTAGATAGACCTCTTTATTGCTCGAACTCATTGTTGTCGGTTCAATCTTATGACTCAACGTCGGGGGTGATCACTAATCTCGATTCTCTACGCCATGATCCAATGATCCGACTGGTATATGAAATCAGGGAGAGCCGCTTAACCTCCTCTCAACCTTTTCGCCCACCCCATTTATCTGTGCTTAGATACAGAAATTAAACGGATGCTATGTAGACCTAACATCCTTACCCCGTATCTCAAGCCTTTCCTTCGCAGACAACAGAACTTGCATCACAACTATATTTGAAGGATATTGTCAAGCGAGATAGGAAACTGTCTAGCTGTTCCAGGGAGAGTCGAGATATATTTCCAGCATATTACATAGATTTCCTAGGTCTAAAGGGTTCTAAACTCGTCGACGAAGAGGCTAGAGAAAGAGAAATCTTACTTTTTCCACGCCTTCCTCAACCATACAAAGCCCGCTCTTGTCGTTTATTCGTCGATCACAAGTCGGGAAACAACGATCATATTTCTTACGATACAATTGCCGATTTGCATAGGCTCAAGAAAAGAAAGTTGCCTACTACACTTGGAGCTCTTTCACGCTGAAACGTTTTCTTTTCGGAAGCTCAAATCTATCGGTTGTAGTTCAGAGATGGTCGGTGTTTGGTGGGGCGGGGACGGCAAAATGTAGCCGCGATGCTGAGTCATCACAAACTCCACGTTAAACACGCGCATGTTCAAAGTTTCTCTTGGAGTTGAGTTAGGAAATGAAATGATAAAGAAACTTGATGTGATGATCCCGATTGTCTGAATCCTGAGAAGACGGTCAGAGGCGAGGTAAGGTAAAGCGATGCAATTCGGCCTTCCTAAGGCATCAATTTCAATGATATGCCATAATAATCGACACCTCATTGCCGTCTCTTCCGTTTTCTCAAAACAAAACCCAACCGTCCCGTCCTCTTCTACTTCGACAATTTTTAAATATTGTGTGCTAGACTCTCGAACTCCATCTATTCGCAGAATATAACCCCTGGGAGTCAAAGTCCCGGCATCTTAACATCTAATTTCCACTTTTTGTAACGGCGGTCTGAGTTTACTAAATTTATCTTCCACTGCACTACAAATTCATCCACCGAACTCGATTACTTAAAGGTTTCTTTCCGCCATAAGTATTCTCAGTCGCCATTATATTTGGAAGAAAGGTTTGACCAGCCAAATCTTCCTGTAGGTATCACACCCGTCGATCTGATTGGCTTGAGAAATAGTTCGACCAGCTGAGTTGCTAACTAAATACTCATTTTATTCTGATACAGCTGCAAGCTATACCCAAATCCATTTGATTCTCCTTCAAAACCAAAGCCATCATACTTAACAACTTGCCAAAATACCAGAAGTCTTCTTTTCCAGCTGCAAGCGCCGATTTCATTTATATATCTGCAGAAGACCTTTGCCTACATGTCCTGCGAATTGCAAATCGCCATTTTCGAAAACCTTCTCCTATAACTGCAATCATCAATCTTTCGCAAATACAAGCTCTTTATAAGCAAATCCATCACAAACATGTCACTAACAACGAGAATGAATGGCTACTTCCGTGAGCGGAGCCAGCGCGCTCGCGGACTTCGCCTTCTTAAACCCTCAACTACTCTTCCGCGTGGCGTCTTGGACGGACCTAGACGAATAATTGACCCAGACTCAGGTCTAGTATCGCAGGAAACAACTTCACGGGAACTCCAAGTCTCGGATTACCATTGGGATTCTCAATTTGAGTGAGCTGCTTCCCTATCTTTCATCATTTTGTATTCATTCAATATGAAAAACGGCATCTGACAAACATTTAGGGAACTTTTAGAAGCAAATTGGGAAGAATCTGATGACGATCAAGAGCTTACGGCTGAGGAAGCAATCACCGCACAATTGAAATGTAGAAAGCCCCGTGTACCACGTTTAATGCAACTTGCAGTCAATTCGATTGTTAAAAACGTTAGTAGTATTACTTATGAAAGCATCAAGAACATGCCTTCGATACAGCTCGAGTTCATTTGGCGGGAACTGTCCAAGAGGTTAGTTTTTATGGGTTTTCCCTTAATTTACTGTTGAATTGAGGAGCGCTGCAAGGATTCTGTACAATTCTAATTGTAGGGTACATAATTCCAAATATTTGATAGCTACCTTGCATACAAGTACTGATTTTAGCTGATCTCTTGAGTTTAGATGTGTCAATAGTTTCAATACGTGGAAGGCATTTTCAAAAGTCCTCGATCGACAAGAAGGTGCCATTTTAAACCAATTTCGATATAGTGGTTCCGTTGAAGAGCCAGTCCCGTCCTTATCTGTCTATACAAAGCCACTCAAATCGGTTTCTTTCGACTTTCTTGTACACTTATCTATTACCACTGCTTTCAGCACTTCAAATCTGGTCGAATTATCTACACTTGTTAACTTAGTAGCTCTCGAGATTTCCAATCCAAAGCATTGCAAGCATGTAAGGACTGCTGGTAAGCAGTTCGATACGGCCTTCGGAGACAGAGTAGTCAAAACCTGGGGCGAAGTAGCAGCGACGGGAAAAGGATTCGAAGTCCTGAGAATCTTGAAGCTTCGAAATTTCCTGGAAATTACAAATAATTGCTTCCAATACCTAAACGACTTTCCTGCTTTAGCTGTTTTCGACGTTACGGACTGTGGCTTCAATGGATTGCCTCAACTCAGTGCTGAGAACCTTGGCTGGGAAGTACATCCTGATGGAGCATTACTTGAGATCTTACAGTCAGATTGTGTAAAGCATATTATGACTCTGCGCGCAAGTCTCGGACTTCCTGTAAGTCGTTTCCTTTTCATTCTTGAACCCCTTTTTCTCTTGAAAGAATCTCGGTAATGGTCTGAGCACGGACCTTTGTGTTCTGAATTTCTCAAAACTTGCTCGAGCACGTGCCTTGCATATGCTATTCCAACAAAACAACTTCTAACAACAATTATCACAGGCCAGACCAATCCGTAGATCCACTGCCAAACCTTTGTGGGATAAAGCCAAAGTCACAATGGTACCTCGAGCAGATGTACCAACCTTACTTACAGGAGGAACTTCATCCGCAGCACGAAATAGCGCATATCTTCACGCCGAGGAGCAAGTCAGAGCGATGGAAAGAACCCCTGCTGGCCGCGCCAAACTCAAGAGAACCGGTCTCTCTCACTTTGAAGCTGTGGACTATATCAGTCGTAAAGAATATCGTGAGCTTGAAACTTGGGAATTCCGGACCCTTACCTCTCTTAATCGAATTAGCGAACTTCGCAACGATGAGGACTTTCGTGCAGCTGGCCTTAAGGTCGACGAATTTGTTCCCATAGTCTCCGGCGAACTCATATCTTCTATTCCATTTGCTTCTCTTCGTCTCGGCCCAGAGCTATCTTATACACCGTCGAGGGCGGATTTGCATCAGCCATTTTATGATGGCGGAATGAGTGATAGATCGCTCAAATATACTAGCAAAAACCTTGGAGTGGGCGCAAGGGGCTACGTTTATACACGTATCACAATACCTGAAACTAGAACTAGGACTCGTGAGCAGTGTGAAGAGATGATGGGTAGCGATGCTAGTGGCTCTGGACCTCGACCACGCAAGCGTAGGAAGGTTAGAGGAGATAAAAGACAACAAATAGGCGATCTGTTGGCGGGTGTAATGGGGGTAATATAATTTCTGGAGCTATTCTCGAGACTTGGGGTGGTATTTGGCGTACGGTTGCTCCTAGAAGGTCAGGTTGGGGGCTTTTCGGGGAATTTTCGTGAATTTTCTAGTTTTCTTTTGATAGTTGTAGGAGTTCTTGTATCTGCGTAGTTAGGAATGCCCGAGTGAATTCATATCATAGACTCAAACGATAAGTAATAATCATACATAATGTGTCTTGCGTGAAATGAAAAGATCTAGTGTTTGATAGCATACAAAAGTATGTAGGTAGGATATATCTATTCATGATATCCATGCATCTACTAATGCACCTGGCCAGATGCATGTTCCTAGAGAATTCATCTAACGTATATCAGTTACAGATATCAGGGTTTGACTGTGAAGTCATGTTGGTGTCATCTTACACACAGAATATTCCAAAGCTTCAATATCCATGCACGACCTTGTCATCAAATACATGTCTTGAACTGATATCGCAGGATAGTTGTCAATCACAGTACGTAACTTGAGCAAAGCAACAATATCAGCTTTTAGATATTGTATAGAAGCTTTGAGTCTTGGTACTGTTGGCTCACAACCACGGGATTGTATCAGAACCACAAGAGATTGGAAGTAGATACAAAGGTTTGACTCTAACCAACGTAACAATAGATTGTTTGTGTCAAATTGGACGATAACCTTCATTGATTATGATTAGAGTAGGTGATTGAATTATTGACAGCGTATTCGTAATTTACCAGACCCAGATAGATCCAGATATCTCTCGATTTTCTTGTTTCAGAATTGATAATGAATGATCTGATGTATGTATACTAAACAAAAATGATATTTAAAATCTTGTAATGGTAAAACTGACTGATCTGATTTGGTCTTTATCGTTTCGAATTCCCTACGATTTGAACATTGATGAAAGCATGGATGAATTCATGGATGGAGGTATCCTGAAATAGTCATGAAATATTTCCTCTGAGTATTTGGACGTGACTTCGGCAATATGACTATTGTATATTCTTCCGTTAGATGAGCTACTATGCTCAGGTATTTTATACACATGTATAAGATAAAGCAAAAACATGTTCAAGGTACAAGGGGGTACTTGGCTGTGCTCATTTCTTTCTGAATTCGACTACCTAAATAGGTAATACATGCGTTTCCTCACCTGGAGGTTCACTCTGCCATACTTTAGTTGAATTCTAAGTTGATGCTATGGTGGTTGTTTTTCCTAGTGACTTGAATGACAGAACAGCAACTCGCTTTCTCGTCGTACTTGGGGCCGGTATTGTTTCTTCATCTCATTTTTGGCGTGGTCGCTGTCCCATCACAGATCTTGCCGAGTGCTCGATTTCTTTCCGAGTTCATGCGATTTGCGCTGCGGTTATCCCTTACTGGTGGTAAAGGATTGAGTGGGCTCTAGGTATCTCAAGCTTGGCTAAGATATGACGCGTAGAGTTTACGTATCAGGATCTATCATATAAAAAGTTTAACGTTGAAATAAATTCTATCTTTCGAAACTTAAAGCAGGTCATCAACTTTCAATTTGAAGAAGCCAAATCCGTCAAGGAGGCTTGTTTATGTTTGCGTATATGGAACCCTAGAACTATCCTTCTTTCTGAGAAAACTTCTAGAGTCACTTGTTGTGTAAGATGAGATGATATTTAGGTGGAGTTTCTTTGTGTTTAAGAAAGACGTTGGTATTTAAGATGTCAGCTGCTGTCTGATGCTGGGCGTCTACTGTTTTTATTGATCGCTGAATAAATCTTGCCAGTCTGCTGAACTTCGTCGACACCCAGTTTCCATAAACACTGACGATAATGTCGCCACTTCCCAGCCGACGGCGGTGTGAGAAGTTGCGCTATCTTGACTACGAGTCTCTACAAAACATTGTTGAAAAGCGGTCTATGATTTTTGCTCGGAATCATAGTAGAAAATAACTGCCGAATCATGAGACTTTTTGGAGCTTCGTGCAATCGCCGGTGAGAACCTCAATAGCCTGACGAGATCTATCTTGTTAGAGCAAGACTTAATGACGAGATCTACAAATATAACCGAAAACATACTTTGAAGCGGGCGGCATGCACTCTAATCTAAGCCTTGGCTTATCAAGCCAGGATCAGTGTTTTTTTGAACGGGTATGTAGTCAAAAATTATCTTTGTCGTAACTGCTGATCACCGAGACTGGTTCTCTGTAGAGCAACGTCACCACGTCAAAATACTGCAAAAGTAACTTTTTCTGCCACCCAGAATAAAATTGGATCATGACCGCTGGATATACGATCCATGTCTACTTGATTTAGGAGAGCTCCCATTCCGGAGAATGTTATTTTACACTACCTGAAACGCACCAATCCTCTGGGCATTCTCTCTGACGATAGACAACAATCAAAGTCCGGATAGATAGTCTCCAACATTATGTATGAGGACCCATACAATAGACAGATGGACGGGTGGTTTAAAAAGGTACAAAATGACCTGAATTGGCTTCCTGTTGATTAACGAGCGTATGATGAACTATCTAGCTTTGTAGCATATCACAATGAGCATGCATAAGCTGACACGCCTATTGAGCTGTACAAAAGTTTTACAAAATTGAAAGTCAGCTTTAGTGTTGAGACATACGGGGTTTAAACGCTGCTTTAGCTACAGAAATGCTATCTGTACGAGCTATCACTACTTTCCATGTTTACAGATTCAACATCTCTCGAAAAAAAAATAGACCATACCTCAATCTCAGAACTCGCGCTGCATTCGCAAAATAAACAGTAAAAGTACTAGAAACAATGATGAATGCTTTGTCTTCTCCTATAACTTCATGTGATACTCCGCCAACTGACCAATTCCAAAATTGCCAGCAGAATTAAACTACGAGTGTTCGGGAACTTCGCGTGTCTTCAAGTCATCTAAAAGCTCCTCAAAGTTTTGCTCTGGAAGTGGGTCTTCGAGTGACCCTAAACGCTTCATTGTATCTTGAGGCGTTGTGCTCGATATAATATCCACGATCAATCGACGCAAAATCGATCCAGCGTGGGTAATCTTGTAAATGGCCTCGATTTGCTTCGGGGCCATAAATTGAAAGTCTCGTAGATGTAATAGATGATCCAATGCTCGCAAACTTTACACAAGTGTATGACGGTAATTGTCCAAGCATTCTCATCCAAGGTGTTGTCAAACAAGGGTTGGTGCTTCCTCTTCTGAAGCTCGCCCAATATCACATCCATATGGTCTTCTTGCAACCATCGCAGCATCAAATGTAAAGGAATTCGGAAACAATCATCGAGTGCAAGAGCTAGACCAGGAGTACGGTGCAAGCCCAGGTTGTTAAAAAACGTATTTTTAGTACTCACACGTTTGTTCTCGACGTCATATTTTATTGGATATTGCTCGCTTGGAAATTTGATATAGAATGGAGACCAATTCTTGGCGAAGGGGGAATTGTAGATGAGACTATATAAGCATGAATGCAACAGGGCGGCAGAAATCTCATATAGATTGGTAAATCGTCGAAGAGATTAGCTCGTTACATTGTGCCTTTCACAATCTTGCAATGGGAAGGAGATATTTATTTTGTTGAATTTTATGATCTCTTGGCTTCAAAAAGTGACTTGATATGAGTACGATTTCAAGCAGAGATGTTGAAGGGTTTTGGGAAGTAGAGGATACAAATAGTGAACTTTCTCTCCTGGTACCGTATTTTGATTACTTCCATTACATTGTCGAGAGGAAAGGGGGATCTTCGAATAGTACATTCAATATCAAGGTGGTTACTGCCATCCATAGGTAAAACGAGTGATAAAGGAGGCCGGTAATAACACTTCGCTATTAGTCTTACGTCGAGTAGGTGAGTAGGATAGATTCGAATCTCCAAGTATACTAAATATTAATTTCAAGATTTCGACAATGTTTCCCAATCATTACATTCTTCTATTTTTGTGGTGGATTCGGGAGGTGGATTACTCCATGAATTCATCGACCCTTATCAGCTTATCTTAGCGCATAATCGCGAAAAGGGGACTGATCGCGTCCAACGCGTGGGAAGTTTAAATTGATTTTCAGTTCGAGGCTTAAGTTACTTGTATTGAAATCTTGGGAATTTGAATACATACACGAATCTCATTATGCCACATTCTATTTTCCCCGACAAATCCTCGATAAAATCACAAAAGAATATGGCAGATAACGAAGAGAATCGGGATGATGCACAAATAAGTCAAGAAGCAGAGGATGCGTTTGCCAACACGCAGGTTGCTGAGTTGAATGATGACGAAGATATTACAATGGCAGATGCTGGAGTGCAAGGCGAGGCGATACCTCAGGCGGCTGCGAAAGACGAGACCAATTTGTCAGATTTGTTTGCAGATTTAGAATCTGACGATGAATTCCCAAGTACAAATGCGAAAGAGGAAGAGGTGTCGAGCTCACATGAAGCGCCAGCTTCCCCAGTGTAAGTATTGAAAGCCATGTCTCGGACTCATAAGCTAAGTATATTTCAAGAACTATAGGTCCTACATCGCGAGCATCAGATCCGGAAGTTATGCGATCCTTTTATCAGAGACTTTTCCCTTGGCGCCACTTATTTCAATGGCTCAATCATTCCCCGACGCCCTCAACCGACTTTGGACACCGTGAATTTGCATTCACCCTTCAAAATGATGCATACTTGCGATACCAAGCATTCCCAACCTCTGATCTGTAAGTGGTGGTGTATTATATAGGCCTACTTGCACTAACAAACTACAGTCTACGTAAGGATGTCCTTCGTCTTATGCCGTCTAGATTCGAAATTGGCCCAGTGTATAGTACAAATCCCAGGGATCGCAAAACACTTCGCAAGTCTTCCGCCTTTCGACCAATCGCTAAGGAATTATGCTTCGATATCGATTTGACGGATTACGACGAGATCAGAACGTGCTGCGACAAAGCAAATATCTGCAACAAGTGCTGGCAATTCATTACGATGGCTATCAAAGTGGTTGATGTTGCGCTACGAGACGATTTTGGTTTCAAACATATCATGTGGGTATATTCTGGAAGGAGAGGAGCTCACGCTTGGGTATGCGACAAGAAAGCTAGGCAAATGGACGACCAGAAGAGAAGGGCTATTGCAGGATATCTAGAGGTCATTCGAGGGGGATCGCAAACTGCGAAAAAGGTTAACGTGAAAAGACCACTGCATCCGCACGTATTGTATGTGCATTTACACTTCAATTTTTCTTTTTACTAATATGAAGCAGACGAAGTCTCGATATACTCAAAGGGCACTTTCAAAACGACATCCTTCATGATCAAGATCCGTGGGAGGAAGACGATAAAATCGACAAGTTATTACAGCTTCTACCTGACAGAACATTGAATGAAAGTTTACGGAAAAAGTGGAGCTCTGCTCCTGGACGGTCATCAACATCGAAATGGGCTGATATTGATGCATTGGCAAAATCTACCAAGGGCTTGGATCCAAGAGCCTTACTAGAAGCGAAGCAAGATATCGTTCTCGAATACACGTACCCTCGACTTGATATCGAAGTCAGCAAACACCTCAACCATTTACTCAAAAGTCCTTTCGTCGTACACCCAGGCACAGGAAGAGTGTGTGTTCCTATAGACACCAGAAATGTGGGGGATTTTGATCCTTTAGCTGTACCAACTGTGACCGAACTTCTGGGTGAGATCGACCAGTGGACCCCACCCGAAGCTGGGGATTTGGATGGAAAAAGCATACAAGATTGGGAGAAAACAAGTTTGAAGCCATACGTAGACTACTTCAGATCATTTGTCGCAGCTCTAATGAAAGATGAAAACGATGTCAAAATTAAAAGGGAGCGAGATACAGATGCGATGGCATTCTAATGTTGTGGAATGACATCTCAGTCTTTGGCGTCATGGGCTGGTGGTGGTTTTGGGATGGATGTACTAGGTATATGGATAATGAATGAGATATGAATATCAATCCGAATGATTAGGATGCTCAAGTAGAGAGATCTATGCTAGATTGCGATTTCCCTTTGAATTGCATGTGTTTTACCGCGCTAGAAACAACATGGGCCTTGGTTTGTGCATTTCAGAAAATCAATTGCCTTTCGATGATCAGTCGCATGTTGGGAAATTCTTGCCATTGATTGCTTCATAAAGTAAAGCTACTCATGTCTAGCCTGTACGTGTATTGAGTGAATCCATAAGTCGATACATCGAGTACGACACAGGGTCAAATTACATGTCTCCTGATTTAGTAAGTGTCTTTGATGGGTGAATCCAGTGTTCTATGTGAATGTATCGAATTCGAATGCTCTCAACCCTTTGTCTATTGGCTTGAGAATACAAGGGCGCGAAACCCAGCAATTTCTGTTGATCAATTACCAGATGCTACATAGTTATTATTAATATTATTACTGGCTGAATGGCGAGTGTGGATGTATAGCATCTATACACCGTCCTTGCCATCAACCCCTCGTCGAGCCCTCCTCCCTTCATCATCACGATAGTCCCAATCTTGCAACATTACATCACGTGGGCTCTACTAAAATTGCTAGGTAGCCTTTCCATTCTAGCCCTCCCACCTGCCCGCCTGCCGAAAGCTTTGAGGAGCCACACTAAACCTTTAAAGTTTCTCTGATCTTCCTTTCAATCCAAACACCACCTCACCTCACCTCAACTCAACCCAATCCAAATCAACCCTTGAAGAATTCGAAATAAACACACACACACAACCACCCGCAACTCACAATCCACCAACTACCTACCGTACCATAACAACTACCATCACAGACCTTCAGATCTCTACATAAACACGATCTTC